>CAFUXE010000089.1:457873-487460 GCA_903364295.1 Serranus cabrilla
CACACACAGAGTCAAAGATAAAAACACTCCTACTTATAATAGTTTCACCCTGAACGGCTATTTGAAATGTTAACTACTGTAAACATTGCTTTCTTTCTATGTGCTAAAAAACACACATTCAATTGTTTTTACTTAGTTATAATGGACTTGGTGGGCTGCTATTTACAACTGACAAAAATAAACAATAAAGCTGAAATCAGATGAGAAAGATTGAATATGTTGGTGGCCTGTCAGTGGTAAGGTAAAGGTGCTGGAGTTAGGTTATTTGCGCTGAGGAACCATTTGTATTCCATGTACATGGGACATGTATGTTACCACATACAGGTAAGAAAAATGGGTAAGAAATGATTATGATACAATTATTTTGCTGTCAATTGAAAATCAATTTTAAGGTGCTTTATTAGCATACAAGAAAATAATTTATATTACTAAACCATGATCTGCAATTCTGAGTTTAATCTATATTTAGTCTCCACCCCCATGTGTTCTAATGGCCTGCAGAGGGAAACTCCACTTCCTGAAAATCAACTATATAGAAGCCTATGAGAAAAAAATATCTTACTTCTCACATTAATTATTACAGAGACAAACGTTTTCCTACTGAGTTTATGGTTTCATTTGCTACTTTCAAGTGTTTTTTCAATACAGCATGGTGTCCTTTTGGTAAATTGTGGTTACATTCAGAGTAAAATTGATGATAAAGCAGGATATGTTTAAAGGTGTGGCCAACTTATGATTGGCAAGTTGCTGCCATAGAGAACTGTGTGTTTTTGTCTTTTGTTTTCAGCTCATGAAAGTTATTTTCTAACATTTTGGTCGCCTAAAAATATCTTGTTCAGGGTTTGGTTGTATGACAGAGATGCACCTTGGAAACCAAGCTAGCTAGCACTTAGCATCTTCACCCTCTTGTTCCAATATGAACAGTTCTGATGCAAAATTTGCAAAAAGTGGCAACGGCCAAAATGCCAAACACAAGGCTTCAAAAAGGTAGTCCATAAACCAATGGGTCAAAGTAGCTACATTTTATGTTGCATGTTTGTTTTGTTACAATTTATGAAAATATGATATAGATTCAGTATGTATAAAAAATAAACACATTCTTAAAGTATACACATACTGTATACACTGAAACTTGCAGATACAATCTTTTCTTCTGTCTCTCTCCCCCTCTTTCTGCAGCAGTAAGTAGCAGATAATTAGCACCTTAAGTTGTTTTTGGGCCTGCAAACTCCTCCAGGTTTGGGATCTGGCTCTGCATGAAATGGACTGAACACAAGCGCCTTATCTGGCGTTGCCCGTGTTTTCACAGCTGACCATTCCCTTCTTTTTTCCTGACTATCGTCTTTCAGGCTGTGCTCGGATTCCATTCCTCACACATCAGAACGGAGACATTCATCTTAAGGATGACATCTGTGGTGAATTTCTCAATAACCTAATAGTCATTCGGCACAGGAGGGGCTAGGGAGGGGGGTTATGATGGTGGGGAATAGGGGATTATGACATATAAAATGCTAAAACCCTGCTAGGTGGGTGTGGGGCGGTTGCGCATAAAGTTCAAATTTGGTAATTCAAGCTAATGTGGTTTGTGGTCCTCCAGAGGCTGGACCATAATCCATGGCATGATACATTCAAGCCCAGATATGTAATACGTTTTACCAAGGCCATAGTTCCTTATAATATCATTAGCTTGCAGTTAACACAAGAATCCACAGGAGAAGCAAGTGTTTGTTTACTTTCCTCTCAAGAAAGGCCAGTTCAAGCCAAAAGTAACACCACATTTTACAATGTAGGAACACATGTCATGCACTGAAGTGCTTATGTTGGTCTAACTACCATGGTAACAGAATGGATTGGATTTCTTTTCTATTCTCACACCAGACATACATCAATTTCTCAAGCATCGTCAAATTGTACACACAAATTACAAATCCCCAGTTTATAAAGCTCCTAATACTGCGAAAGGCCACACCTTGACACATTGTCAGACAACAGTGTTTTATGAGAACTATCTTCTGCCCTGACACCTATGTGTGATTTGTATCTGCCATGATCCATATGGTGTGGATGATGTGCTTTGAAGAGGCCCATCAGTCAGTTAATCTAAAAGAAAATAGTAACGGCAGATATCTCTCTCTCTCTCTCTTCAAGACAAACCAAAGAGAGAGAGAGAAGGAGAGAGGGGGGGATTCAAAGCAGAGCAAAATCAGCTCCTCTCAGAGATGGAGAGGGTGGTTTAGAGGGGGGATTAAGGCGCTCCCTCACTGTGGAGCCAGCTTTTATAAGGTACATCATATTACTTCAGCTTCACACTTCCATAGATATATCATCATCTGCCTCCCACCAAAGCCTGGCTGTTATGCCTGCGTATTCTGTCTCAAACAAGATTAATACTTACACACTTGGTGTGTGAGGAAACATAGTGACAGTAAGCTGACAGTACCTACTGTATGTAAAGCTTACACTCAATGCAATATCTTGTTTAATGTGTGACCCTGTGGAGATCATACACTAATGCACCTCAACTCCAGATCAGCTCTACCAAACCTTGTATATTTTTGCGTTGATGTAGTTACAAGTAATGTAAGTTAAAGGGGACCTACGATGCTTGTCCTTATTTTCTGTCATATATATTAGATTACATTGTCACCTGCTCATATTAAATGTGGTCAAAGTTTCATATAAAGCGTTACATGTAGTAAAAGAAGCCAATGTGAGAATATGTCTTAGATTTTCAAGTGTTTTGAACACACCATTTCCAACAGTTTTTTTTCTGCAAGCTTTGAGCTGACCCAAGCTTGTGACAGATATATGTATATAGTCATCTGCTGCAGGCAGTATTTACATTACACACACTGCCAAATTTAGCTGCATGCTAATGTCAAGGAAACCTGCAATATTGTTGTTAATTTCTCTCTTAATCCTGTTTGAACTTGTTTGATTGTGTAGATTTTTGAAGCTTTCATGGGGTTTTTTCACGCTAAAAAGTACTTTGATACTTTGTTGCAGTCATTCCTCTGGCTTCAATGAGTAAAAAACCATGAAACATTGACACACAGCAAATTGGACTTTTTTGAGAGGGGGCTTAGCAGACAGGCACTACAGCGGCACGTTTCAGACAGAAGGTGAATAGAGGTGCAGCAGCCAGGGGCTGAAGAACAAAAATAGAAACTGGTATCCCATTAGAAACATTAATAAAGGGTGTTTGTACAGGCAGCAAAATACAACTCATATTTACGTTTCAGACTCGTCCACTGCCGCCTTCTTGCTGAACGTATTAGTAGGGATCGACAGGCGATGTTGACTTTGAAAGGCAGATGTCACAGTCTGGGGAGGTGGATGGATCGAACAAATGACGGACTTAACCCAGGAGAATGGGGTTCATGTCCCATGTAAAAACAAAAGTAAACAACTTTTTGTAACTTCTGTAACTTCTGTGGATGACAGTTTGCGAATCACGTTTTTGTATGTAACTTCCTTAATGTCCGTGGCTTACGGTTTGTGAATCATGTTTTTTAAGTACTTTATTGCCAGCATTTATGTACATTGATTGACTTTTTAAACTGTCTTTTATACGCCTAACCAGGACGTTTTTTGCTGTAAACCTAGGTCAGTGGTTTTGTAGCATAAATTCACAGAAACTTCAGCCTTTTTTATAACCACAATCCGTACATTTATGTATAATGGCGTGTGCGGCATTTTTACAACGCTCCACTCAGTACAGCGAGCCACATAATGCTCATATGTGTCATTTTGGGTGGTATTGACAAATGGTCTATTCTGTCATTGAGGTTGAGATCTTGTTGCAAAAATAAGTGTTGTGAAGTGTAATAAAGTGTTTGTTGTTGTTGTACTCCACTGAAGCATGTAAACATGTTCTAGTAGAAACCCAAAATACTAGTATGAACTTGAAAAAAAAAGCATAAAATGCCCCCTTTAAATGTACCTAATAGACATGACTAATTATGTGTTCTGTGATTGTGTTTTCATAGAGCTTCTAATATTGTAATATTGTATAATTGTTATGTCTTTGTAGCCATGCTGCCATGTCCTGATGATGTGCCTTTTGGAAAGTTATTGGATGCCCTTCACAAGAACATGGACTGAGACTGAGATCAAACCTGTGAACCAGAGAGTGTGTAACTGCAGCACAACCACTTTCCAGTCTATTTACAGCCGGTTGTACAAAGAGGAATAATGCACAGGTTGTATCCTGAACTTCAGACACATTCCTAGTCATGACTCAGTTCATCCCCCTACTGAATTGTGAAAGACCACTCTTTATATTGCACCAATTAAAAAAAGAGAAACCCAACAAAGGTAATGTGTAAAAAAAAATATATAGATATATCGTCTTTCATGTCAAGTCAGTGTCCTAGAGTAAGATTAGGGCTGCTGTGAACATGTTTGACTAGTCAGTTCATTGCCTGGGGAGAGTCCCCAGGCTAAATCCATACTCTGAGTCCAGCGCTGCCTTTAGAAGCAAGCCACGGAAATGATTAGTGCTGCTCAGCTGAAAGGCACAAAGGGGCCCGTTGGCCGGCCCTGAAAGTTTCAAAGTGAAACCGGTACACCTTGTGTCTGTGTTAATTGATCACAGGCACATTATCTTGCCTGTTCAAGGCTTAATTTGCCCTCTGAATCAACACCTTTTGTCGACTACTGCAGTCATTTGTTGGAAGGGGAAAAAAGAATAGCTACAGCTTAATCATTCCAAGCAGGTGTGAGTCCCAGCCAATTTTCTGCTCCCTTTTGTCATTTAGTCTTCTCATACAGGATGTGTTTTCAGAACATGTTTCATTACACAGAGAGGAATTTAGTGGCCTTTTTCAATGTTGGGACTGAACATTATGGAAAACAACTCAGGGATGGAAAATGCTTCTGTGAGAGTGTGCATGTGTTTTGCAATAGATGGAAATATCGGCCTGAAATGAAGGAGATATGATACGAGGGAATGTTAGAGGCCAAAAAACATCAGGATCCAGAATGGCAATAACTGTATATATGTATGTGCTAATGTTTTTTTAAATAAATGATAGGTGTAAATAACATAAAAGCATATTTTCCATACACAAATACAATCAGTATTTCAACAAGAGGTATTTCTATTTAATCTAGGCTTTAGACAATCCATGCATCAGTGCCCAGAAGATCAGGAATCCATGAATACATAAAGTCAGAAAAATAATATGAAAAAGAGTAGCGTAACTTAAGAATAAAGCTCTCATGTAGCTCCCTGACAACCATAATACATTTATACATTATTTGCAGCGATACATCCCAAACCTATTTTACGTTCAAGCCGTAAACAATGTTGAATGCTGGTACATGATGCTTGTTTTTCAAAGCTTTGTCAAGAGGATATGACTTATTTTCATTCAAATTGAAATAATATTGTCACCTTAGTGGAATATTGATGTGTTGGATAAGCCTTTGGAGTAAGTATCCAGAAGAATACATTTCAGAGACTTCAGACAACAAAAAGTGGAGCTAACCTGACAGAAATTAGGATCAAATGACTGTAAAAGCTGTGGCAAACCTGCCGGCAGAGAGCTTATTCTGATGCACAGAGCTTGCTGGCATCTTGTTTATTAATATTACCTCACTCTCAGATATGCATCTGTGTGGAAAGCTGCATTATGGGAAAAAAGTATAATTTGAAAGCCTGTAAAAACACATTACCGATACACTCTACTCACGATTTAACACAATTAACGATACTGGGCTAATGATTGAATTTTCTCACGATTGAGGACAAATTATGAGTGAAAAGAATTCAGGATTTCTTTTTCACTTTCTAAAGGAAGAGTGTAATTTATGCAAAACGATGCATATTTCTCTTTTTTGTAAAACTGCAACAAAAAAATATCTTTTATTGCAATTAACGAGAAAAAAAACACTTTCGTAAATAAATCAATCAATGCATAACACAAATAAAGATCAATAAATTTTTTCTTAAATCAGAGGCTAAGTCAGTATTCCTAGCTTGGAATTTACAGGTATTTATGAAGGCATATAAGCATTTTTGTCTTGTACGTTATCTTCTGACCTATTTCATTTCTGCATTTGTATGCAACACATCAGCGAGCTGATTGTGGCAACTTGACAATGCTTTGGATTCCACAAGACTCACCACAGTGCGGTTGAGGAGCACCCCAAAGGCATCTGTCTGCTCTACCCGGCTAATATGGGGGCCAAAATGCTGCCTCGCCTCTGATTTCAAATGTATAGTGCATCATCATTTTTGCAATCTTTACCTGTGGCTGCCATGTGTTTGCACCTTGATACACAACTGATAAGAATGTCAGAAGTAAAGTCAAAAGTAAATTTTTTTTATCTCACCAATTTGAATTCACATATTTGTATCGTGGATTTACTGTCTCATAAAAGTGTCATCTCATTCCTACTTATAAACACACTTTAAACTGCATTAAAACCAGGCCAGCACTGATAGATCCACAGATGCACTGCACTGATAAAATCAAACATTTTGGGGGGAATCCTGAGGGTGTAGTCAGCTGACGCCAACAGCTTTTACTTTCACATTTTGGGGCTCGAAATCAGTTCAGCTCCCCTCTGTTCTTCATCCTTCCTGTGCTTGATTCCTGCATGTTTTTTTTCAAGCAGATTTCCTTTACAAATGAACCTTATTATATTAAACACACATGTTCTCCACCTAAATCTCTCGGGCCTTTGACAAGGTGTTAAATGCATTTGAAAAAGTGACTCATAGCCTGATTCTATATGACACGGTTGGCTTACTACAGTCGACAACTCACTATATGCATTGGCTTTGAGATAAGAATGTTATCAACACCGTGGTGTCTGTGCAATGAGGGTGATTAGAAGACATATAGTACAAACACTTCCATTTTGACTTGAGAAACCTTACCTCTACCCATTTGTAGCTGCACAAATCTATCATCGGAGGGCATCAGCTGAGGGAAATGTGTATTTCATTTCAGTTGCTGTCCCCATTCTTAATGGGTAGCCATCCAGAGAGAATGAAATGATTGATTTTTGTCATCCTGAATGAGGATAAATGAATCCATGAGGAGGAGGTGGAAGAGGAGTAGCAGGAGAAGGAAGGAGGGAAGGAGGGAGGGGTGGAGGGGGGCTTAGCTTTCCTTGCACGTCTGGCTAGACAGAAACTCAGCAAACCTGTACGGCAGTAACAGGGGAGAAAGAATAGTGTGTGTGTTTGACTGAGAATTACCGCTTGTGTGTGCGTGGGCGCGCTCCTCACATGCACGTGCGTGTTCACTTATACTTTGCTTCTAAGGTTACCTAATGAAATATTGATGGGAGATGTGGGAAGTGCGGGGGCTGCTGGGTTGGCTGGGGGTTGGTGGTGGTGGTGTTGGAACTGTAACTGCTGCTTCCTGTAGCTTGGGACATCTCTGTCACTCTGGATCTCAGCGAGACAGCCCTGCCCTAATTTAATCTGACTTTGAATGAGTCTGTATCACAGGAGGTAAAGAATGTGAACTTACTGCACTGCAAAGAGGAGCAGAGAGTGCGAGAGAGAGGAAGAGAGAGACAGAGGATGGCGGTGTTAAAATATACAGCCGAAACATTTCAAACGCATCGTAATCAATATTTAACACCACCTGTCACAGATGTCTAATATATACTTTTTAAATGTGACAGAACAATGAGCTTACTGTACATACGACACAGCGGTGCTCAGGCTATTATAATGTTTGACTGATGTTATACTGCAAGCGTGACTCCGCTAATGGACTGAGATACATCTCGGGATTCTTTTCATGATTAGATGCAGCTTAGTAGTTTCTCAGGAAAAAAGATAGCGAACTGTGAACTGCGTGACAGTGACGAGCTGCTCTACAGAGTGGCTGCTACATAATTACCTGCCTCTGACACCATTTAGTGTGTCCATCCCACCACAGAACCCCAGGCAGAGGTCTTTTAATAACTATCATGAGTCACATTGTTTGAATCAAGACTGGCTTTTCAGATTTGGCTTTGCTCTGCAGTGTAAGGCTACAAAGGCAATGCATTTCCCTGCTAATGATCTCTCAAAACAGCTGTGTCGGTAAAGGTATCTTATGGCCAAAGTGGAAATCATCATTTATTTTCCCTTTTTTTTTTTGGCTTTAAAATAATGTAGAAGTTGCGTCTCAAGACAAACCACCGAGCTCAAGAGTAGACATTAAATTGGGCTGAAAATGCTTTTTCATTACTCTTCCAAACTAACTTCATTTCACCAGCCAGTTTTCCAGTTCGCTATGTTTTTTAGCTGACATGTTTTATCCAGGTCCTTGATTCCACTGTGTCTAAATAGCTGGATAAATGAGAGTGCATGTGCCAATAGTTTATGAGCTCCCGAGTAGAGCTGGGAATAATTGATGCAGCTCCTGCGAGTTCAACCAAAGGATATTGAGATGTTTTAATATATTCAAAATGTTGCAAATGCAGAACACCATTTCCACTGAAATTAGATATTATTGACCAGCCAAAAACTATTCTGAATGACATCCACAATAATTACACAGCAAGTCACATGCAACTGCCAAACTAAATGAGACACATGCTTGCGAAATGTGAACATGGTGTTTTGATTTGTTTGGCACCCACAAATGCCAAAAAGTCATCTCAGTACTCATCTTTGCGGTGGAGATATCTAAATGTGCCAACCTGAGCAAAATTAGGCCTGTGGGGAATGAGAGTGATTTTTATCTCGTCCATCATTTTGTGTGTGGCAAGCATTTGGAATAATCTGCTAAAAATCTCCTGCTACAAAGATGTTTTCATATTCCATTCTCAAGTGCTTCTCTATCTTAGCAAGCCAATCGTAAAGCCTTTTAAGCTTCTCTTCAGAATAAACATATCTAACTCATCCGTTTTCACTCACACGTTCTAAGACATTTTTTTTATAAACCAATACATGAGAAAAATGGAATTAATAGTTTATATTTATCGGGCCTCTTATCAGAGTGGCAAAATGTATTCAACAACAGTAAACACTGCGTTTTCTCCCTGCTATCTCTGCTAACATGATGACGGCTAGCGTGCACTAATCTTGTAAAGTCAACCTTTTAAAAGGGAAGAGGCGGCGGATGGGGCTGGGAGAAAAAGGGCTGGACGGACAGCTATGTACAGGATTGTATCCGCACTAGGAGCTGCCCCTGTCCATATCCAATGTAAGGTTATAGGAATATCATAATCCCTCCTCTGAGCTCCTTTGCGCGGAAGATGATGACTAAATTTCCAGTGTCTTATCACACACTCCCAGACTGGAACTAGTACAAGGGGTTCTGAGGAAGGAACCCAGCATGAAAAGTGCTGGGGATGAGATGATCAGATTAGCGGTGGCTATTGGATTTGTTTGTGGTGGTTGCAATCGGAGCGAAGCAGGCGTTGTTCAAAATGCCCATGGAGATGCAAAGCCTCCACCGATCCTTTCACCCTTAAAAAAATAAATAAATACTCTTCTTGGGGGTTTTTCAGGAGTGTAATGTGGGGTGCTCCTGCAGGGATAGGTGGGGGTTGAGTTAGGGGGAAACAAATTTAACACTTCAGGGGCTTGGAGAGGGAGGGGGGAGTTGTGTATTTTTATCAGGTGGGTGGATGCTGGACTGCTTCACGCGGTGAGACAAGTGGGATTGACTGGCGGTATTCAGCAGGACGCGGGCTGGTTGAGTGTCGACGGCTGCCTGCGAGGCGGAGGCTGTGGCGCTAGGCTCTTAAGAAACCTCACCTGAGGCACAGCGAGGCATTGTGGATTCAGGAGCCTCTCCTGTACCATGTGAGGGGCTGGATTGGGGAGGAGACAGCAGGCAGCTCTGCGGATGCCTCGGAGGAAGGCAGAAAAGTAGGGAGGGTGCAGATGAGGAAGGCTGGAGGGAAGCGAGAGTTGGCTGATGTAGGGATGAGCCCCCCAAAACCCAGATAACAGAGCACAAGAAAATGTGTCATTGTTCAATTAGACAGAAAAAAAGATCCAAGTAAAGGGATATTCCGTATAGAAAATATGCCTTTAAGGTTTCAATGGCAGTATCCATCACTGTAATGACTGTGGGATAGATTCCTAATGATGATGAAGTAAATACTATACACTGTGTTGAGAAATGGAGGCTATTTCAGAGGGAATTATTACTGGACTCCTGGGAAAAGATTCCTTTATGCTGTGTGGTACAGCAACTCAACTTGCTTTTTTTGGTTCATGGCATTTTCTCTTTCCATTCACCACTGTGGAGAGTACTCTGTTTGTGTCTCTAACTGACATGGCATCATCTTTAACCCAGTACATTCCCTTTCCTCAGCAACCAAACAGAGAAATGTCAAACACACTTCGTCAGTTGGAAGGACGACCATTGTTATTTATTCCATATTTGCAAATAATTATCGAGTACTAAAGAAGGTCTGAATGAATTCTCTTTTTAATTCGTAAAGTAGCGTGGGATCAATCAATCTGATATGACTCAGGTTGAAATAATGTTCACAGACGAGGTAATGTATTGAAGCCAAGAGTTATGAGTTGCACCTGTACCTAAAAAGGTAATGACATTAATGTCATGGAGTATGAGCTGAATACTAAAATGAATGTACACCAGTATTAATGCTCATGGCATAGGGTATAATATAGTACATAAGCTTTTTTTAAACCAAGGTTCTACCAAAAACCCAACTTTTCCAAATAGAAAAACCAAAAAGAGTGAGTCAGAAGAGTGATCTAGAGTCGAATCACGGCGTACCATGCAGTGAAAGAGCAGTTTAAAAAGACTTACAACTGAAAAGCATGAAATCCTTGAGCGCACTTTTTATTATTCAATCCATAAATTCCTTTTGTTAATCAATATATATATATATATATATATTTTTTTTTTATAGATGTTTAAGTATATCTCTCTTTCTTGTATTACTTACTAAGACATTTGCACCACCACAGCAAAAAGCTCAGTGTCAACTCACACTTCTGCTCGGTTCCAATGCGGGACTCCCTTAAGAATTCCAGTCTTGCAGGCTATTTTCCCACATGTTTAATTTTGTTAAGTGACGCAAACGGATGTCAATACCGGTCTGTACCACTTACCTTGAATACCTCGTTTGGACAGCAGACAAAGACGTGGCTTTGCTTATGTGACATAATACGGCGGTGCACTTTGTACCCCTAAGCCAGGTCATTTCAATAGAGAGAAAGCCACTGAGTCAGCTTGGCGAGACAATGTCGATAAGGTAATGGCACAGATCAATACCAAAGATTTGGGCCAGATCTTAATTAAAGAAACAACTGCTGATACAAATGATGTTTTCAATGTATTGATATCGCGGGGGGCAAAGGGTGGGTTGGCTGTAGCAGAGCCGAGCGGCTGATCAATGTACTTAACATTAGCATTCCTTTTCATCATGTACCAAGATCACTTAATTCTCCCTCTCTTCCTCTTGTTCTATCACTCTGTCATTCTCTCGCTCTCTCTCTCCAAACGCCTTTTCAGAACCGTCTCAGGCTACCCACGTCCCCTCCCCCACCTTACAAGGTGAACTTGAAGGTCTGCAAGGTTGTGCTTTTATGTGTCTCAACTTCCTGTGGTCATTGTGTGTTAAACCAGAGAAAAATCAAAGACACTGTTAAGACCAACAACAGGATTCTGGCATCAAGTGTATGAAAATCAATTGTCTTTCACACAGAGAAACACACTCTTTCAATTACACAATGCTAATCTTTGGGAAAAGCTATTTCTCTTTCTTCAATGTACAGGTTAATGATGTCAAATCATTGAAAGGGGATTTCTGGATTACTCATATGGAATTTTATCTTTTCTTTGTATTGTTCCCTTGTGTATTGTTCTTTGGGAGAACAGGTTGAAAGGAGGAGCTTGTCATGACTTAGAAAAATGAACAAAAACCAACCCCCACATTGTAAATTCCTTATGCAGAAACCAAGACAAGAGAGTCTCTGTTGTCTCCAGGCAACAGGGGAAAAAAATAAAAAACTTCAGACGCTGTAGCCTCTTGTGAATGGTAAAACAATAATTATTAAAAGGGAAGCTGAATTGATGGATCCCATTAAAGCTAACACAAAGTCTCCAGAGGCCTAGCAGCACAAACAGTCCAAAGTCAATAGTGTGATTCCCCAGGTATCCCTGACCAGGACCCAGTTTAAAGAGACATCAATCTGGGATGTCAGTTCCCAGCTAATGAAGCTACAGCCGATCAATATTCAGGATACAACTACTACCTTAAATGAAGTACTAATGCTTGTAGAGATCTCACCATATGGGCTTCCCACCAAGAAGTTTCACCTTAACTGACAGTCTGGTTAAATTCTCATTAGATGTTATACAAGGTGGTTAATTTTGCATGAATGTTATGTTTGAAAAAGAAATTAAAATAATCGACTACAGCCTTGTTTTTTTGCCAGTGAATCACAATACAATGAAGGAAAAAAAAATCTTGTAATCGTGTCTGTAAATCAGTCCATTTACCTAAAAACAATTATCTTTTCAGTGTATCTTCCCTGTTTCTATTAACCATTGTGCCATACTATGGACATTTTTGTTGTTCTTCATCTTTTGATAATTCTGGTTGTGTTAATGTGCATCAAACAAATACTGACATTTTTATTCATTTACTCAAATAAAAGAAAATATTTGATTAGATTTTGAAACTATAATGTACACAAATATTTTTCTACTGTGTCTGTTACTTGAAAGCATCAGTTGAGTTCAAAGACAAATGCCCTTGTTATCCCCCAAAAATAGTCTAATTCACTGTCTGTTTTACATAGCACAATGCCCTAATACATGATTTAAGGAGCTTTCACATATCACATGCATTAGGATAATGGAAGCGGATGATAAAACTTTCAGTAGCATTAACATGTGATGCATAAAATAAAAGAATGAGAGAAAAGGTTCAAATAAGACTGTTGAATAAAAAAATGTAGCTTTTGGACAGAATGTGCATGTCACAGAGGAATAACTAGGCTGACAATTATGCATTATTCATTTGCTCATCACATTTATTCAGTTTTTCACCTAAAGTGGCAGCACATGTGGGTCGAAAAGTGTACAGTGATTTGGAGTTAAAAGTCTTTAGAGTGTTGAAGAAAAACAGTGTAGTGGTTAAAATGCATCTGCATGTTTTACAGAATACATGATGAGTCCCAACAAAAACAATGGCTGTTTCAGTATGAGGAGTTAGGTAGTTGTAAATAACGCCAATGCAGATTTTTTTTAAATCACTTTTTCTGTTCAGAATTATGTTTTTAAAATTGATACTTAACCCGTGTGCATCACCCATCTTTAGGAGACAGAAATGTTACTCAAAACAAATGCCACAAAATCCTATGTATTAATACTATTTTCCATTTTTTGTCATTTTTTATGGGGAAAAAAAGTATTTTTTCACAGTCTGGGATATGTTAATGATCAGCAACAGTATTGGTTTTGACTGAGGTCGCGTTTTTTTAAGTTGTTAGAATATTTTAATCGAAAAAGAATGTTGATGCTCTTTTTCATTAATTGCTTGCATTCCTCCACTTTTGTAGGTTTTATTAATTTCTGAAAACTAAATGCTGGAGGGAGTTGGTATTTTGAATTTTTCACAGACTGGGATATGTCAATGATCAGCATCAACACTGATTTTGAAGCATTGGATCAAATACTACAGTGCTCACACTGCATTACTTCAGCTGCAATAAGCTGGTAGAAACCAGGAGAAGAACATGTTCAATCTGGTGAAAAAAAGAAGAAATGGACACACTAACCAAAATGTATGCCATAGCATGTGCATCAATCAAACATATACATCTACATGTATGTGTTAGGATTGTGGGCTGGGATGTGGGGATGTAGTTAACAGCTGGCACATAATCCTGTCTCTTACTAGAGAAGAAGATATAGTGAGAAAAGAAACAGCCCTCATTCACATTTTCCCCCAAACTGAATATTCCGCACGGAACAACAAAACAATAAGATTAAAGCATCCACAACCTTTTTTGAAATCAAATGCATTGCACAATAAAGCAGTGAAGGCGGTGTAGTGGATGTAGTAGCTCAATCATTACCAGTTAATAAGGGGGCTAGGTGTGGTAGAGGATTGACTGACACCCTGATACTGAAATAATTTCCACTTTTTCCACCACCTCCCTCTCAGAGGCAGGGAATTAGTATTATCACATCAAAGGCTTCCTTTAAATGGGTATAAAAATCATTTAAACAGACAGTGGCGGTGATTATTCAAACTAGGTTATTTGCCAGGGTGTGTATGTAATATGGCATCGTCGTCAAGACAACTTCATTTCCCGCTAAATTGCTGTCTGTCACCAGAATAAGTAAATTTGCCACTGTTTTATCAGCATCATTGTGTCAAGTTAGGGGAATACATCAAACAGTCAATCTGATCAACAGGAAATGAACACACAGTGAATAATGCAATGACTGAAAGGAGAGCGGATTGCTCCGTTGATGTGCCGAATGTAAATTTCCCCCCACAATTTTTTTCTTCTTTAAAGCATAAAAAAAGCTCTCATCTTCCACTGAAATGTTGGCTTATCATAGTGACTCTATGACTGTATTTATTACCTGTTACCTCAGTGGGCTGACGGATAAATTGAAAATGCATAATGATTCTGAACCTAAATGTGCACAACATAGGTTAGCACAGGTATGGATATATGGAAGGCCGGCTGTCTGCGAGCATATTGATACAGTGACCTCATGCAGGTTTTCTGCTGCCAAAACAAGCTTTGGCTCACACTGACGTATAATTATATCAGATTTCATCTGCTTTAACATATAACCAAATAAAAGTTTTCCACCTCAACGGAAAAAAAAGATCTGCTACAAAGAACCATGTAAATCCACAAATATACCATTCACTAAGGTCACTTTTATGTAAGTTGTTAAATGTTTTAATCTTAAAAGAATGTTGAAGCATGTTTTCCTGGACGGCTTGCATTGAATTCTGCACTTTTGTAGGTTTCATGGGGCTGACATTGAAAGTGGTTTTTGTTTTCAGAGGCAATGGAGCACTTATTTTATTGCATTTGGGTGAGAATTGTATTTTTTAACAAATCAACAAACATATTTCATGAAACTCTGATATGGACCTTCAGCCTGATGACCAAAATGTATCAATCTTCAAAGCTACTCAAAAATGTGGGATTCCACTTACTTGCTTAGTTGAATCTTTACCTCCAACATATAAATATGAGCTCAGTGGGATCATTTAACCACATAATTCCAACACGTTGAAATTACCTTTCCTTAAACTCAAGAGAGAATCTTTATACTCCCCAAAAGATTGGACGAGAGGGAGAAAGAGGCAGAGGCAGAAAAAGAGAGAGAAAAAAAAACATAATGGAGTTTGGAGGTCTTTTGTGGAGCTGATATTGTCTCTTAGTTTGATGTTTGCCTTCAGGATAAAAAGAGCTCCTCTGGAGTAACAATATACACCAAAATAAAGAATTGAGCTTGAAAGAAAAAGGGACAACAGCAATAACGGAACAATGGTGCACAATGGCAGGTATTTAACTGCCCTAGGAGAAGAGGGATGGGTTTACGGTCATGTCTCCCAGAATAACGCCTCACAACTAAGGTCACAAGAAATGTTTCCTGGCTTTTCAAAACCTGCCCGGATTCATTATATTTTGAGGGGATTGGGCCAGAGATTCATGAACAGCGGTTTAACCCCCCCAATTAGTCAAAGTCCCTCTGAGGCATTCTCCCTCTCGTGTTGATACATGAGGCTACGGTGACAAACCTGCCCCGGGGTGAGGTGATTCAACTCCAAAGTGAGTTCAAAGCACTCTTGTTAAACTTGGAACACAATACCACGCCGCCGAGGGTATAGGTACACCCTGAACAGGCAGCGATGGCCAGACGCTGTATTAGAACACCTGAAAACTATAGAAGGACATGGACGAGGGCATCACGTCATCACTGTCCTCAGTGTTTAACTGACACTGATGATTGTATGACAATGAAAGACATGAGGGGTAAATCCCAAGCCAAAGGAACACATCAGTTCAGTTGAATAATAATCTTTTTTACTTTTTATCCGGCTAATTTTGGCAACACCTGTCCCTTCAGAATTGGAGTGAGAGTATTTATATCGCTAGCCTGTGTTGCTAGCTCATGGAAAGTGCAATCATGAACTTTTTGGCATGCAGAATTTTAGCCCCTAAAGTACAAATCTAGCCAAAAGTCATGTTTGCTGAGACTATTCCCATATTTATTGTAATTGGGTGCACTCTGGAAATATTACCCGCTATTAGTACTTTATATTAGCTGAGCTTTGTGTAACACCAGAGCTCCGTACATACATAGCCAATATAGAGCTTCAACTTAATATGCCTAGGGTCTGCAGAGTCATAGATCTGGTTTCTATCTAAGGTTTTGACATCAGAAGTTATCCTGAAAAATTGTTTTCTTGAAGCATAGTGCAACCCCAATTGTAAAAAGATTGGGACATTGTCTAAACAGGTAAATAAAACAGGATGCGATCATTTTTTAATGCTTTGTGACATAAATTCAATCAAAAAACTGTACAAAGACAATATATCTTCTGCTGAAATGAATAAACTGTTGTTATATTGAATTATACTACTTACATATTACAAACCATCCCAGTTGGAATTGGATTTGAAATTGGGTTGTCCTAAGTCAAGATGGTAGTATGATTGTCTATAGTGTCAGCATTAGCATATAAAAGTGTGACAGATAAGGAATAATCTGTGAAAACATAGATTGGGTGGCTGCAGGGCCTTACTAATGGCTGCATGGCTATGGTCAGGGCTATTGCTATGGCTAACTTTAAAAAAGATGTCAGTCTTGCTATAACTTTAACAATTATCTCCATGGTTCCTAAACTAGGGCTGTCAGCGTATCTGATTTCACTGCACAATTATCAAAAGAACTGAAAATAATTATATTATTAATTATTGTCAGTTATTATACACTAATGCAATCAGTCAAATTCATATTTTAATAGTCACTGGATTATTTACACAATATTATCTTCCATGGATTATTAACAGGACATCAATATTTCATTATATATACCATATCAATATTTGAATCATGGTTACTGTCAATGACGCTATATCACAACATCCCTGTCAAAAACTAAATATTATTCGTTGTCTAAGTTTTACAGTGTCTTAACGATATGGATTTACAGATCAGAAATTACATACGGGTCCTTTTGAAAGGCACAGACAAATAAGCTATTTTGTCATTTAGGTATGAAGACCTTGGTGTACAGTGATGTAAGCTAATATATGGCCATTTTGCTCTCATCTCTCCCTCACAGAAAGATTAAACAATACCTCACTTCCAGAGGAACTGGCCCAAGTCCAATCCCATTTTTTCTTCCTCATGACTCTCTAATAGAGTTGTCAGGCGAGGGGAGATTTTTGCCATTCAAAACTGCTTTTTGTTTATCTATATCTCAAAAGCCTTCTACTCATCAGTGAGTAATTTCAGACTGCTCCAAGATGATAGGTGAGTGAATAAGAAACATAGCCTGGAGCAAATAAAGAAAGTGGTGGAAAAAGGGAAAATAGAAAAAAAAATAAAATATATATATATATAGTATATAAGGGGGCACAGTGAAGAATGCAAGGAAGATAAATAAGACAGATACTTTGTTTCATTGTCAGTGGCACTCCGGGGTTATTTGAAGCACTTATTTATGCACTGTAAGCAGAACAATACCGGCGAGCAGAAATGATTAAATACAGACTCTTCAAGCAATAGACATCTCATTGTGGTGGGCCCTGGCTTGCCACTGGGCCAGCTTGATAAAAGCACTATGAGCTGATAGCTGATACAATTTGCCAGACGATTTGAATGGGAGAGGCTGGGAGGAAGGGGCTGCGGCTCAGTTGGTCTGTCGCTGACAGCCTGTATAAGCTATAATAAAATCATTAGAATGTAAATGCTTTATTGCAAAATAAGAGCCTCAAGCTAGGGTGACATTATCTGCCGCCACCCGAATGAAAGTGCCGATTAGCATTCCCTGATTCAATGATAGAAGCAACTTATCTTTATTAAAATTTTTCCAATCGAGTCTTCATTTTTCATGATTGAGTTTTAAGCAAATGTAATATCCAGTTCAGTTTGTGTATGGAATGGGTGGAGAGGAGAGGGGGGGAGGCAGGATGCCCCAGAAATAATTAGTGTACACATTTCTTCCCTACATGTGTTTCATAACCAACAAATTGGATTTCATATTTGACGTGTCACTATCTAATACATTTGCATGAAAATATGGGGCTGAGTTTACAGAATAATTACTGAAAGTGTACACCTCTTTAACATGTGTCTCATAAAAATGAAATTTGATTTGTTTGAATGTGACTATCACGGTGTTGCCAAATAATTGTTGTGGAATATGAGGGTTAGACTCTGACTTGATTTAGATGTTCATATTCGTGACACGCACACATTTTCAGCTGAGTCTTTAAGCGGGCCATTGCTTAGTAGGCAGACAGTCAATTCTTATGCAAATAGCCTGGTACTGAGTACGGGATATAATATGCTGTAGATCAAATGTCACACTGGGAGTAAGAGTCTGTGTGATATAAAAATGGCTGACTTACATATTGTTCTGTAATATATGCTTCCTAATTTGATATTCCTATTTAATCTTTTAGATGTAATTCCCCCAAATGTACAGCTGCATAGGAAAGCTGGTGACACACAAGATATCCTGTGAGTTGTTTGTGACACCTTAGAAACATGTTACGACTCGATACAGCTGTACTCTATGGTGTCATTCTGATCTTTTATCCTTAACCCTGGCTTATCTGTTTGTACAATGGCAGATCTTATATGGAAACAAAGTCTATAAAGAGCACATCAACAGTAAAATCTTTTTTTAAGCACACATATATTGCATTACAATCTGCTTACAGCACTTATAGCCCCCATAAAAATTCATAATGCTGAATAGAAACAATCAGAACACATAATAAAGCATTTTATAATGACTTATAAGGTCAAGTATCATAATACTTAACAATGCTGGCCACTTAAAGACTATACTATAATTTTCATAGTTGTAATACATTATAATATATTTTTTATAATGCTTTATAATGAATGTTTTAATGTAATTATATAGGTTATGGTAATTCTAACCCTATAAAGCACAATAAGTGTGTTAACAATGCATTATAGACATTGGCCTGTCAGTGAGTGACAAGCTTTCATAAAGTAACAACTTGACATTATAATTCATTAGAAAATGCTTGATAATGTGATGTATGATTATTGTTGTGACACCTTATGAATATTTATGAGTAATAAATAAATATAATTATACAGCGCTACAAGCAGATTATAATGCATTACAAATGTGTTTATAGTGTGTAGAAAGTTTACATACTCAAAGGGGTAAACAGTTGCTCAGTAAATTGGACTTAATGTCCAGAATAAAATGTGTGTGAGGACAAGAAAAGAGAATGATGGGGGGATGAAAACTGTTAATCCGGTTTTAAAAAATGGTAATAGTTTTCATAATTTACTGTAAGTGAGGGTGAATAAATTAACTATAGCCAACTGCTGTTTAGAAATTATGATTCCTTGTGAAATCTTGCATTTTTAACTGCAAGTCCTCTGAGGGGGACCCTTTTATTGTCCAACGGTTTATCCCTGTGAACTGGGGACATGTCTCTGGGGCAGCTTGAAGCTCTGCTCTGCTCTGCTCTGCTCACTCTGCTCACTCTGAGCCCTCTAACCATCAGTGTTGTGCTGAAGAACACCGATACAGCCCGACGCTAACAGAGCCAACAAGATGCCTTCCACCCTGACAAGACAACGTGTTGCTTTCAATTGCAGTCAGTGTCAAGGTTTTCACACAGAACATCCAAGATGCGTGCTCGGGAGCGCTATTGTTAAGAGCTCAGGGTAGTCCTACACAATGCAGTTGTTATGGTGCACCCAGAGGATTTGCAGTGGAGTTCATGTGCCCCCTCTTATAGGAATCACCAGGTCATACATCTTGTGGAGTAAATTCAAAATCCCAGACCTCTGCCCCATTCATTGAAGACAAAAGGGGGGACACAAATTGGTCCGAAAACACAGTGTAAAAAGAAAAGCTTACATTAAGCTCAAGGGGACTCAAGGGACCCGGGCCAATCGTTGTATGCGAAGAAGAATGGTGGCGGAGCTCGGGACCGGGCACCAGTAGATAAATCACTGCCATCATGCAGATTTACTATGTTGGAGTGAAAAGATAAATGTGTAAAAGGGGTGTGTGTCAGAACCCGTGGTGCAGGGCCACACGGTAATGCTGGGTCAGTAATTGAACTTTGCTATAATTATCCTGAGGAGATAATATTAACTTATAGTCTTTGCGTGAGAAAGAAGCTGGTCCATAATTCATTTGCTGGATAGGGTGATGGTGCTGGATGGCGCTCTCTCTCACACCGTCCCTCTCTCTCTCTCCGCCTGCATTGTGTTACTGAAATATGACGGCTCCATTTTTATCCTGTCACAATGACAACTGATGGGCTTATTTTCCTGTGGCCCCGGGGGATGATGAAATAGTAAGCAAACATTCTTTCTCAGGAGGAGAAGGGTGCTCCATCATAGTGGCTGGGGCCGCCACCGCCGCTTGTGTTGTGTGGCAATAACAGGAGGTTATGGGATACAATACACTTGGCCTCCTCCTCTCAATACAGAGGCCTGTGCAGTACACTGTCGCTCTTCTGCAGTTTCTTTAGTGTCGCTTTCGCAGTTCACAACTCTTCACTTCATATAGGGTTCTGTATTTTTTATTGAGTTAAAATGTTTTTTTCTTTACACTTATTGTCAGGATTTTGTTTGATTGTGACATAATTTAGTGTTTGTACAATGACGGATAAATAATTATAATGGCTGCTGGCCCTGCGGGTCTATAAGGAGTACAATATTCACAACATTTGTAGCAACAGATCTACATTAGTCTTTTATCACTTTTCCATTTCACAAACCGACTTGTAAATTAGTCAGGTGTCAATTTCCCATGTTAAAATTGATGTCATGGCCAAGTTGAGCTGATTTATAGAGAGGCATCTTGTAAAAACCTGACACCCAAGGGCCCATTATTTACACCAAGCAGCCCTCCTTCAGCCTCCGCCGCTGTAAGCGAAGGAAGCGGTGCAAGGTTGCGACATTTACAATAGGTCAAAATAACACATAGCCATAGCGGCTCTCGCTGTCTGACAATATCACATTCATCTCATTTGAATAACGAGCAATATTGATGGACATTAGCTGAGAGAATGAGGCTGCAGGCACCTCAGGGGGCTGAACACTGTCAGCTCTTATTTTCCCGGCCAGTTTGTTAACCGACTGTGTGAAGCAGTGGCGGCAATAACCGCGATAAGAGCAGTCCTCCAGCCGCGCTGCTGCTGCTGCTCCAGAGTAAACACCACCAGACCCCAGTTTATCACCATGCTAACTGGATTTAGACAAAGAGCTACAACAGCAGCTTGAGCAGATATCCGATGACAACAATCAAACATCATAGCAGCTCTCATTGTGTGCACAGTCATCTCCATTATTGATATTCAAAGGCGTTATTTTGAATTATAAATACACAGCTCTAATCCTCATTACTCTGTCTTTTCCGTTGGTGGAATGTAGCTGCCTGCTGGAACACCCACCTTGGTGTCTTGTCAAGTCACAGCCAGCGGGGGCTTTTGTCTCCTTGCTGTAAAGAGAAATGACAGTGTAATGTGATTTACAGGCGATCGCTTCAGCTCAATTAAATTAAGCCCCCAATAATCCATGATGAATGCACACCTACGCCAGTCATTAGGATTCAAAACAAAATATGGGCTTATCGTATCAAGGCACCATGGAGGGAGCACACCCTTTAATAGATGTGCTGATTCATTTAGTCATTTATGTCACAGTGTGTAATGCGTCCAATGTCTGTTGGCTGCTAATGACAAGTGAGCCTCTCAAGATGCCCGTTTCCTAAATCCAGGAGAAAAAAAACTGACTGGGAGGCAAACCACCAACGCACAGAACACACAGCGTGCCATGCAATATTAATTCATGGGGATTAAGAATTACATTTCATTTTGGAGAGCAATTTTAAACACGTGGTGCGCCATTATGAAAATAAAAATATTCTAAAAAATACATTTGATAGATGTGGCGAGTGAAGCATTTTGCCATCTTTCTCTTTTCTTCTGGATGAATTGTGGACAAGCTGATTTCAAACATGGCTAAAGAGGAAACCGGGACAGTCGGTGAATGCTCGGCCACTACATTTTGATTGACAGTGTCATATTTGTAAGAGGGTTATGAACCACAAAACAAGGGTTAAAGGGAAATTGACCCAGCAGTTGACGGGTGACTGATACATTGAGCTGGAGGTCTTTAATCTTGCTGCTGAGCTTACATGAAGCTTATATAACAAATTACAATGCCTACAGGGTAATACATCACCTGATGGATCTCCTTCTGCTTTTCTGTCCTCTCTCCTTCTCCTTTTCTTTCCATGAGAGACCTTGTAGGTCCACTGGAATATAGGTTACAGGTACTGTGTTCTCTGAATATGATCAAGATGGATGATCTGTCAAGTGGGACTAAATTGTAAAGCAGTATTTAGAGCTCTAATATTACTTTAAATAAGTTATGGGCACAGTTATTTCAGACTCATATTAATTAGAGTTTGGATTAAAATTAGAGGGTTTTTTGACTGGATTGTTAGCAGCAGAGCATATAAATGGAGTCAAGCGGTGAGAATTTCTGCTCACGGAGCCGTTAGTTCCCTCCACTCCAACGATCCAAACCGCTCCGAGCCGCTTTGTCAATATCGCTCCGTGCTCAACTCAGATTTCACCCTGCTCCGCTGAAATCGCCCACCACTTACTCCAAAAAAAGAAAACCCTTTGTGAAATCCATTGTCAAGCTCACAACAGCTGATTTCTGACAGAAAATAGTGTGGGTGAGCACTATACTGGTGGTCGGGCTGTGTGACCGGCACCGAAGCGATATGGCAGCAAGAGTTACGGTGACACTCCATCTTTTTAAAAAATATACTCTGCACTCCAAATTACATATTAATATAGGAAAGTGCACTCATTAGAGTCCATGCATCCGACAGGGATTGTAAGCCGACGTGGGTTCACCCATGTAACTAATAGGGAAACAATAAATGTATAACTTCTTAACTTATACAATGCAAATTATGTAGAATGTTTTATTCTAACAGACTACATGTAATAAAATATATTGATTGTCATTTTATGAATTGATTCACATTCTGTGAGCTGGATGTGGCCCATGGGTCCATCCATCCATCCATAATCATTGATGTGCGCCACCATTTACATAAAATTTATATAAAATCCAGGCTTGGTTATTAACTAAATATCTTTATTTCCACATAACAGTAATTCCCCAATGTCTCCTCCTCGACCATATCTCCTCTTTGCACTCATCATATGGTAATGACCTTGATCTTTTTAGTTAAATCGAAACTAAAATCACATATTTTCTGCAGCTGATCTTATAGTGTGGTTTAATAGCTCTTTCAAATGTCACGTGTTCCATAATAAAGAGTTTTTTGAGTAAACGTTGTCTCCTCTGCACTGAAAATCTTTATTAGTTTTCTTTGTATAATTTACTGTAAAGCTGAGGGGAAACAATTGAAACCTGAAACTAATATGGACCAGATTTGTTTGAATGTTTTGGCTGTTCACTTTGACTTGATTCTCAACCAAAACACCAGACTGTACGTTATTCAATGCACCAGGTCCCAACACCGTCATTTCCCTTTTGAATCCCTGGCATCAGACACTGAGATATATACTCCTGATAGCAAAGACCTTGTCTGCCTTAAACCATGTCCTGGCTGCACCTGGAGAATGATAAAATGTATGACTTCTCAGATAAGCCCACAAGTAGAACAACACTGTCCAGGTGCAGATTATTGGCGAGGCATAAGCCCCGTCTTGGTATGCAGAAGGAGGCAGATCCTTCCGATAGCTCTGCAAAAGGGATTCGACTTCAGCACCCCAGCTTTAGATGTATTCCGCTGTTCTGATCTCCTCAGACTAGTGTAAGGTCAGAGGTCACCGTAAGCACTCACCGCACTCCGGTTTGAAATTTACTGTCAGGATGTCAAGTTTTGATCACTGTTAATGTGGTTTTCTCGAATATCACAAATGTCTGTGCACTCTAAAACTCTGTAATTACAAAGGAAAAACCTCCACACCCACCTCACAGAGTACAAGCTTCACAGCTATTGCACCATTTAAAAGGTTGTGCAAGTCAGAAGTTTAACTCACAGCTCAACAAAGGTTGGAAAGTTACTTGTGGATGTAGAGACCTTAACTGCCTCGCGTCATACTCCCAAAGCATCTTTAAACAGAAGTACTGATCTCGGATCATAACCTCTCATACAGTAATTGGTGGTCCTGGTTCAGGGGCATGCAGTCAGCACTCCTTCGAGCGAATAAAGCTGTCTGAAGCTGTTCTGGCAGGCTGACTAATCAGGCGTTACCCACAGCCAATCCAAGTGCATCTTAAAGTGGATGACAGAGGCATTTTAAGTTTCCGTTACCTGGGGACAAACGCAATCAATTTAAGGAAACAGGTTAAGCTGGTGAATCAGGGGCTGTATGTTGGCTTTAAAAATGCAGCAAATGCAGCATTTTGAGGTTATCAGCGCTCTCTGACTTTAACCATGTTTAATGTATAGACATGTATGGATTTACCCTTAAACCCAACCAAAAGCAGTTAAATATATGAGATAAAATTTACTTTTCTCAGGACCCATGCCACAGAACCAGTTTAAGTGATAGAGTTTAATATGGGTAATATATACCTAAGAACACTGATATCAAAAGATGTACTATATGCTATTGCCATGTGTTAATGTAATCTGACATTTGTGCCAGTTCCTAAGCATTCACAGATCTTTGGTCCCTGTTAAAGACTGTGTAAATGTGGTCACCACGTGGCTGTCTGCAGCTCTTCCTGCCTTTAAGGTCACTTGAGGATATCAAAATGTCGACTTCAGAAAACAATCACTCTCAGCAGGGTTTGGTCGCAACACCCGGCTCCAAGTTGGAACAGGTTATAGTTCTGTAAGAGCCAGTTATTTGTTAAAAAAACACACTTTGATTTGATAATCTGTTCTTACATTGCTGGGTACGCATGCGCCAACGCACATGTGTTAATAATATGGCAGGCTTGAGCTTGTGCTTTTGCTTGCTATATTGTGTGGTTAAGCTTTGTAAAAGACAGTAGGGGAAAATGATTCATTATCAAAGACATTATCAAACCTTTTCTGTTGGCTCTTATCATAACCATAAATTCCAGAGTCAGTTATTGCTAAAATCTTCCAAGGAAAGTAAAACAAGAGTAAACTAGAATGGCACTCAGAGAGCAGACCTGCGCCAAGGCCAATGCTGCATTCACATGCTCCTGGGACGCTCCTATTTCCAGAGATGGGAAGTCATTCTTCCATCTTTTGCGTGTTCATAAGCTTTAAGACGTAATATAGTAACAACATGGGCACGACAAGGAAGAAATTGTAATAACAACTAGCAGCTAGCTGTTTTCAGTGTCTGGTAACAGCAAAAAGCAAAGGAAATATATAAGGTGAGCTATGAAATGTGCACAGAATTTTTCACTGACTTTCCAAGTTGTTATCTGACTCCAGAGGGCGTTCACATTAACTCACATTTCTGGTTATTCCAACAGGACAAGAATGAAACACAAATGTGCTCTCTTGCAATGTTAACAAAGGTAATTTGTGTATCCACCCCCTAATTCAGATCGAGGATTGAGCAAGACATTTTTTCTGCAATCCTGACAGACAAACTAAATCAAAACCATGACCTCCTTCTTTTTTTTTTAATTGTTATTTTACCAAAAAGACACGTTTTCAAACATTTTTCATTTAGCTTTCTTAAGTAATCACACGATTCAGTCACCTTTTCAGAGTCAAGATTTTGAACCAGAACCGGTAAGCACATTCAGAAAAAAAGTTAAAACCTGAATAAATGGTGAAATATGTGATTTTAGTTACTTTAATATGGCTGTGTGTTGTGCAACAATATTATTGTGGTGTGCAGACAAAGGCCCACATCTCTTGAAACTAAATCCCCCTCCCACCCAAGCACACGGATGCCCGGGACCATCTCTCTTACCCCTGTCTCTCAACAGCTTTTCAGAGGTCTAAGTATAAAATAGCGAGGTGCACTAACAGTATCTGTCCATTGCAGGATACATATAGAGGGTACGTGGGGAGGCTCAGGTAAGAACTTGCATCAATCTGTCACTCACTTCCCTCAGGGCGATAAGAGAAATTCCAACAGAGAGATAACGCTGGACATTCAACTTAATTCCGAAGGAGGAACTTTTCATCAGTGGGTCACATATTAGCTTTCAGAAAAACGGAGTGCTGCGAGTTTCATTTTTTCCCCCTCCCCCTTTTGCTTGCATTGCACAGTCCAAGTATGAGGATGACATCGTGAACCAAAGTTCTTACAAATCCAAAGCAGACATGTACTTTGGAAAACTGGTCTTCTTATATTTTTTCATCATTTTCTATCACCATGTTTCCTCACTTGAAATAAACTTGTTAGATAACACGGTGACCAGACCCTTGGTAGTATCTCTCATGTGTTGGGCCAGAACATTACAAACAGTGTAAGAAGTTTTGGGGTCAACCAAAGTCTCCTTCAGGCTCTGCATGGTTCTCTGCAGGGATTTTCCTGCATCTTTCTGACAATCTGAAATAACAAAATACATAACAGAAGTTGTTTTGATTGTCATTTTTGCAAGACGAGAAATTGTTTTAGTCAGCTGTTGTAAATTCATGTCATTTTGCAAGATGTGGGGGCTAAGGCGTGGTATTTTTGTCAAAACCAAACCCAGATTCCTGTAGAAAGCCATTGAATTGTAGCAAGCAAAAGGAGAGAGAGAACATTGGATCACTAATTTGGGCAAACATGGCTTTGGTTAGAGTTCAAAATGTCAGCTAATTTGATTTCATGAGGCACAGCTGGCAGCAAATTAAGTGGTAATCATTCACAAATCCTTTTCAGTCATACATATTATCCCTGAAACATTGAAGTACTTGCAGCTGAATGGTTGCTCTAAGTGTTTTAGTTTTCTTTCCTTAACATACTTCTTCTAATTGTTTCAGTCCTAGTCGCTTAGAGTAATAGTTGCCAACATGTATGTTTTTTGTTTGTTTGTTTTTTTAAATACACAACAAGGTTTTTGAACAGTAAAAAATGCAAATAAAACACATAAAGCAATGTTAAAAATGTTTATACTGCAGTGTACTTCATAAGAGAAACCCTCTGTTCAAATGTCAGGATTAACATCTTGTCCTGCACACATGAAGTGATGACTGAAAATAAAAAAAATATATATACTTCTGCTAACCCATCCCTGAGTATCCTTAAGATGCATTTTGCAAAGGCTCTGCAAAAGAAAATACAGCAGTGAGAAAAAACTGACATTGTCATGTGGAAGACAAGCCGTTCCATACAGACACAATTGATTAGCTTCGTAGTGCAGCAATAGCCCTTACTCAGCTGGGGTGGTGTGTAAGTGCTAGTCTGGCTTTTTTTTCTTTCTTTTTTTTTTGGAAGGATCATATGGATCAATACGACATGGCACATTTAGGAGACCCCTACACCATACCCTGGGAGTAGAGAGGCAAGAATGGAGCCCCTCGCTGCACCACCACCACCCCTTTCTTCTGCTGATTGGAGGGGGGTTGGGGCGGTGACAATAATAGCTGTCCCGATACTCCATACTGTTGTTCAAGTGCATGACCAACCGAAAGGATTTTTTGATTGTGAATCTTTTATTTGGTATTTCTATGTGGCACTTGTCTCTCAGGGTCTCACAGAGGATGTTTATTGCAATAGTAACTCAGAAACAAAATATGACTGTTGACCTGGGATTTAATGGTGTTTTTTGTTAGTTTTCTTGCGGGGCTTCTAACAATCAAGATGTCCCCCTGCAAACAAAGACTTATGGGCAGGTGGGGAGGTGAGATAAACACAATTAAAAGTGACAGCAGAAATATACTGTTGTTTAAGACCCATTACTCAATATTATTTTGGAGAAAAAGGACAACACAATAATCCACAAAAAAGACAGCAGAGAAAACTGCCTGTGATATAACACTGCAGAAAAATAAATTTTAAAAAATATGGGTTTTTTTCCAAGTAAAAAAAGAGTAAATGATGTGCTGCATCACTGCATCTGTCCAAAAAGAATTTTGAAAATATATTTTAGCGCACATGGAATCGGAATTGATTTATTTCTGACTGAATTTTGTTTAGCACTTCAATACGACAGTATAACATAACACCTTTAATAGGCACTATGGTGCGCATGCTGGGTCATTTAAATAGAATGAATGACTCATTTAGAGCACGAAACACAAAGGGGGACCACAATTAAAAGCCCATAGTAGTAGTAAAAGCTGCTGGGGGTTGAAATTAGAGGTGGCACAAGGGTAATACATTTTCATTGGGGTCACCACTGCTACAGAGGCCTCACTAATATATTTCTTTATCTTTTCAACTGTGTTAAAAACAGCTGTTTGGGGCTGTAGCAGATAATTCAAGTAAAGGTTTTTTGTCTATGTGGGCTAGCAGGGAGACAATAGAGACCCATCGATTGGAAGGGGGCTCGACATCCTGGCTTCTTGTCAGCTGAATAAAAAGACCATTACCCCTTCAGCTCTGGTTTGATATACACCACCAGGGAAGAAAGAATTAGGACTTTTACTTCCTGCCCCATCAACCCCATATCTTCTTTTTTCCCCCCCCTTTCTTTTCTTTTTTTGTCTCTTTTTCTTCAGTTTGTCCTATAATCATCGCAATCTTTTCTACATTACCAGGCTGAGTTTGTGAAACAATAGAGGGAGGCTAATAACTTTTCCTGGAGCGGCAGTTTTTTGCCAAGGGGAAGAAAAGGGGAAGGACGGTGATGATAAAAGGACGATGGCCTCGGTCAAAGGTCAGCCACTGTGATCTTATTGTCGTTGCTTTTGGCCCTTTCAAGAAGAGACCTCTGTATTTCATTACCTTGGGATGGAATTTAACCTATTTCTCTAAAAGGTTTCAAAGAAATAACGGCTGTTAAGAGCTGTGAAGACACGGACTGATGGATAAACACTCAAACTTCATTCAGGTTGTGTTTTTTGGCTGGATGCTGTGCTTAATAAATCAGGGGATTAAACATTTATTAAATTTAAATAGTTCCACTAATAGTTTTATAGCTGTGAGCACAGTTGACTGAATTAATCTGTTCTCTCAAAAGAAGCCATCTAATCCATTACTTTACCTGCTCATTGTTTAGAAGCATTGTTATTGCACAGCTGTAATACTTCAAGTGTGTGTGTGCAAAGTTTGAACACTGAAGTTCAAACTTTCTGGTAAAACTACAAACTGCCAGCTTTTGGAATATTTATCTAAAATCAATGTAACCATCCTAACTCTGAAAAAAAAAATCTTACCTTAAGGCTAATCCTGTACGTTGTAATGCTGTTTGAGTACACAATTTCGCATCGACACACAGCGTGAGCCCCCTACTTGGATATGGATCATGGCTCAGATTTAAGTTGATATGTTTCCCCT
>CAFUXE010000089.1:487612-584537 GCA_903364295.1 Serranus cabrilla
CCGCTTCATTTGGAGCGGTTGGAAGGGAGCAGCTTTAAAACCTGCAGTTCAGCACCTCTGCTGTTCAGGGCAGATGGTCATCACTGAAAGCATCTGTCAAACTCAGGCCCCCTCACTAGTGGCCAACCGGCCTCTTCTCCTCCCTTCTTGCTTTTTTCTTCTCCTCTCTTCTCCTCATCTATTTTCTCACCTTCTTGGTCATCTTATCATTTATTGTCCGATTATGCATTGTTTTTTCTTATTTTTACCGTTTTTCTTCCTGTCATTGCTGTTTCCCCTGATGTGTGCTCAGGTTCATGTTCATGCTAGTTTTACATGCGCTGCTGACTCACATCTGTCACAGTCGGTAATTAACAACCCCTGCTTCGAGAACATATATACACAAAAAAGGGAAACAAAAAAACAGAAAAAGTGTGAAAGAAGAAAGGTTTAAATTATTTACAACTTACATTTTAAATTCACCACGACAGTAAAAACAGCTCAGGCTGACCAGGCCACTAGAAAGTTTAATGAATATACAAAATAGTACAACCGTTCCAAAAAAGTTGACACTGTAAATACAAACAGAATGCAACAAATTCAGAATTAGCATTATATTCAATTGAATGTAGGTCACAAAGGATTTGCAAATCATTACATTCTGTTTTTTTTGTTTTTTTTCACAGCATCCCAACTTTTTTGGAAGTGTGTTTATGATTTAAATATGTTAAGTGTCTTCTGAGCATATAAGCAATACTGCTGGTTCAGTCTGCTGCCATGTACCTGCAGCGTCAGAGTCAGAATCACATCTCTCTCACTCCTAGCTTTCTCCCTCTAAAGACCCCACCCACACCCACACACTCACACACCAGCCCCTAACTAAAGGCACCTATTAATATTGATGAGCGGTAGGGCATTAATGTTAAAACTGAGCTTTGGGGCAGAGCCCTTATGACTCCACTGTAGTGATTAACACAAAGCAATGGAATAATTTATCATTTGCGCCATATTAGCTGGGTGAATTTTCAAAATCTCCTATGAGTGGAGGTCAGTAATTATAGGCTAATATCTCTGCCAATTATGGATTTTATGTGTCTGGCTTAATGATGGGTAAAATCGGTATTGTATTGATATAGAAAACATGCATTTTAAACATCTTGTCAGATCACCCCGGGTCACATCGAGTCATTAGTCTTGCAGTATTGCTACTCTCTTGTGTTTCTATTATTGCGTCAAGATCTTGGGGACACTCAGGGAAACTTCAGAGTGCTAAAGCACGAACTCATCTCTTTTCTTCTGTGGTGGCTTCTAATAAAAATAACCACGGTAAAGAGATATAATTAAATCATCCATTTTCTCAAAGTTTTGTTTTTCAACATTCCTAATTTTACCATTTGCCATAAAACAAATATGGGATTATTTTTTCCATTTTCAAAGCATGTATTCTCTTCAAATTAAGATAAACCCTGCTATCTTTTAAAGCCGCTCTTCAACTGCCTTTGAAAGGGAGCAACTGAGACGGGGGCGATTCATATGTTTATACATTGTCATTCAGTGCATGACTACCCCGCACTCCCACCAGAGGCAGCCTACAAGTGACCCCTGAAAAGAGGGGTCAGGGAGTAGGTCGTGCGGAATGGCCCGGCTGTTGGCTCCGACACTCTCTGACAGCTTTAAGTAGATCTCTTTTTAGCCATTTATTTGGAGTGTCCGGGGGGAGTGAGAGAGAGCAGGATGAACAAGAGCAGAGCATGACTTCCTGCTGAAAGGGAAACTAAGACTATGATGCTGGAGCGAACTTTCCCTGAATGTCAGAACAGGTTCCCTGGTCCAAGCCCTCAAATCTGTAGCATTCCATCGACATTTAATATGATAACTCTTTATTTTGTAGCTCAATAAACATAATCTAGCAGGGATTTAATGGATTATTCAGTGTGATACTTCGATAGTAAGTATGGTAAAATATATTCCTTTTCCAAAGCTACTGGTTGCAACCAGTGTGGCTTCCCTGTGACATGGTGTTTCCCAGGCTCCTGTGGTGCTCCTTAACATTGATCCCTTGTTGCTGAATTTGTCACAGTGTTATTGCCCTGGTGAGGCTTCTCTAGATGTCTGGTAATGTCTCGAGTGATTGAAGTGGTAATGTCTTTATGGATCGTTTCAGTTGTTCTTATGATTAGCAAACAGTTTACCCTAACCAGCCGACTCCTCCCTCCTGCTCCCCTGTCAGTCCTCTGGGGTTCCATTATCTCTTACTACGACTCCTTTTACGTCAATTGAGCTTTATTTATTTTCTACCTGTAATGTTACTATGTGGTCAGATGGGTATTTAACTGCTTTGAACATTTTTTCTTCTGTTTGCAACAAGCTAATATTCTAGAAAAATAGGTTTTCAGCTTCCATTGGCAAGAGCTATGGATTGATATGTTTTATAATATTATTAAGACTGCATAGGTAGAAATATGTTGTTGGCAATAACCATTAGTTTGTGGAATTAAGGTTTGTAGTAGCAGTATTAAATTCCAGTAGTACCAGTAAAGTATTTGGTTGGTTGCTGCCAAGTTCAAAAAAGTCCAGCTTTGTTTACAGAGGGAATAGTTTGGGAGATCGTACAGTAATAATGCAGGAAAAGCAGCAACATGGAAGCATGAGGAAAAAAACAATGAGTGCAATAGGGGAGACTGTTAATGTCATGTGACTTCTACAATAAGATAAGAGAGATATATATTACTTCCACGATGGATGTCATGTTTACAGATTATGGAAGGCCCTATTTTCATCAAAATGTATGTAATGATGGACCCAGAAAAAAAACAAATAGCATTTTGGATTGTTTTTGTTAGTTAGTTTTGTTTTTCAGGTGGATTATTTTTTATTTAGTTAACATTGCGAGTTAGGGCAATTATGATACATTCATATAATGATGGAATAATTGGGAAAATTGTTTTCCAGCTGGGAAAATGTACAGGTATATCCCCTTAAAGTTGGAACAAATTCTGGGAACGTTGGTACAAATTTTACAGCTCACCTGATTTTTGTCCTTTGCTCACACTTGTCATGCAAATCCAGTATACAGCTATCAACATGTACATGGTGTTTTCCCATTATGACTTAAAGCTCATGAATGCACCAAAGTTGGGAGAACAACATCCCAACTGAGGAAATGTGACCATCTGAGGAGCACTTCAATGCAACATTCTACTTGTTCCCACGCTCTGAGGCCCTGGATCACATTGTGCATAGTCTGTACATGCTTTTAAAAAAATGCTTGATAATATATTCCAAAGGCTAACAGAACAGAGCATGTCAGCCCACAGCTGTACTGTAGCCTACCTGTATTCAGGCGAGTCCAGTCCAATATTCACTGTCTTCTGTTGTATAATGCATTTTTATCTCCACTGCACCAGCAGGCCATAGATTAGCATTATAGATTCTAATTTGAAGTCTTGTCACTGCTTCCCTTGTCTAGAATTGTAAGTGCAAGGGCTGCCATCTGCTTGCAATAATGAGCCTGACAACCCTGGTAAATGTGCTTTTTACTATCTTAATGGCTGGCGTATTGATCTTAATGGTCGTAGCGTTGGCTTGTTCTATCAGTCAGAGGGAAACAGTGGGGCACGGTGAGCAACACCACTCCGCATCTAACAGATTTGTTGCTCCTCGGCAGCCCTCATGGCCACTTCATTGATATCATTAAGTCGCCATATGTTTTGCTAATTTACCGCAGTTTTCGGATGCCGTGCATAATAAGACACGCTCACCGTGAACTTGCTTCTGACACTGTGACAGGCCGTAAAGAATTCTACTCTCTCCTCTTTCCTCTCCTGTGATGGTGTGTGTGTATGTGGAAAGTGTGAATGAGCTGCAGTGTGTTGAGAGAATTTTTTTCATAGGTAAAGATTGTTTTCCTGTATAATTTTAGTCCTCTATTTCCCTTATTTGTTTGCCTTTTTCCTACAGCAAACAAGCATGCAAATGAAAGGTTTTTACAAGAAAGGGTGATATTTAAATTTTTTTTTTGTCAGTGATGGCCACCATAGAGGCCTATGTTATATTAATATCATGTTATTAAATGTAAACCTTTCTTTTTCATATTTTACTATGAACCAAAGTCTGAGCATTTCACATTTTTCCTGTTTTTAACTTGCCACACTTTTATTCACTTTTCAAAAAGTAACTCGCGAGCAACACCACTGATAGCACAATATGCAATCAAATGGGATAACCAAGATTCCTACATATTTAGCCTGCACCCATTTGTAAGGCTCAATTCATCCCAGCATGTTTGAAGTGCTGGGAAAAGATTCATCACAAAGTCTCATTTGTAACATCATTGACATGGCAATAATGACCCTTTGGCAGTACAGAGTAATGGGTGGCTCTGCCCTTTAACCCCAGCCAATGAACACATTTAGTTTAGGCCGACGCTCAGTGATTTATTTCTGACAATATTATGGCTTCTGAAGTCGTAGAGCCGGACACATTGGACATTGAATGGGACAATCATTAACTAGGCTGGACACGGTTCACTTTTACTCTCATTCCACTCTGTGAAGGTATTTAGAATTCACTCACCTTTCCGATTGCTACTGGTTTATGGAGAGAAACTAATGGGACTACATTGACTGTGGTTGGAATAATGTGTTCTCACTCTGGAGTTGAATGAGATTTTTTAATGTTTTAACAGAATAGTTGGCACCTAAAAACCTGCTTGTCCCCGGATGTTTTTGCTGTTGAACATTCAGTGTTTGATTGAAAAGTTATGCCGCCTCTATTACAAAAAGTGTCCAAGAAAAAACAAGCTATGACTCTTACTGAACACATCGATTCAACAGCTGTCTTTGTTGAGAGGTGGGAGAAGCCAGAGGAAAAGCAGCCGCAATTCATAGATTTTTTTTTTCATTTCACAAATCATAGGCCTATGAGCACTACATTTTTTACAAATACAATTTGTGTGCATATTAGAAATCACTTTAAGTTTAGAATAGTTTGTGATGCATGTTGTTGGAAATTCAAATAGTGTTAAAAATTGGTGCATTCCATGGATTTAAGATTACAGCAAAGATATAGTTGCAGAAGGTGCCTTGTTATAAGTAATGGTTTCAACATTAGCTGTTGAACAAACTATCAAAGCTTAATTACACTTGTATGGGTTGGCCGCATAGTTCAAGTAACATGAAAACCACCCTAAGTATGGAGTGGGAGTAAAGGTGGAGGATACAGAGGAGTGGAAAATGGGTGGACTCTAAAAGAGAGAGAACAGAGAGAAAGACCAGAGAATGGGCTTAGGCGTCTATAAACAAATCAACACATCTATCACCCAGGGCCTCCTGTAAGGGCCATTGGGTCACCGGTGTGTTTGCACCGATCCCATCACTCACTCAGAGTCGACAGGCCGGCCATTCCCAACCCACCACAGTCTGCTTTTCCAATCCAGTCAACAAAGCCCAGGCCCTGGCACTGTCTGTTTAGCTAGAGGGGAAAACTGTCAGGAAAAGTAAGACGAATGAGCTGCCCTGATTGACTATTTCCTTAGATACTGAATCAATGGGCTTATTATCACCAGCAATTACAGTACTAATACAAACAGATGCTTGGGGAAAGACATCTGCTTAGAGAGATGAGACAACTAGATTTTCAGTCAATAGAGTGAAGAAAGCTGTGCTCTCACTGGCCCTTAACAGAGGTATTTGTATTCATGTGAGACCCAGGAGCAAATACACAACAGTGCACACAAACACATGCACAGATAGAAAAGACTTGGGATATTTATTGCCACTGAAAAACAATTCATTTGAGATAATAATGCTTACAACACAAAGGGTAACACAGCAGTTTTCCATCTTCATCTATTTACCATTAGTCAATTCAAACTGATATATCACTTAACTTTAAATAACCTATTTATTGAAGAAAATGGGTGGAAATAGCCTAAAAGGGATCACATAGACATAGTTTGTAAGTTGAATTGAATTAAATGAATTCAATGATAGACTTTGATCATTTGCTTTGAAATGATGCAATACATTTAAAGAGAACTTATTGTGCAAATTTCCAGGTTCCTTCCTGTATTTGGGGTTTGTACTAGAACTTTTTTACACGCTTTAATGTTCAAAAATTCAATTTTTTTTTATCTTTGCAGCCAGGGAATGACTGATTTGGCACTGTAGCAGAACTTTCTTTCTAGATATGGTTTAGGTTTACAGCCTAGTATCCTTAAAATGATGTTCCCATGTAACAAAAGCGCATTGTCAATTACGTTTCAAGGGAAACACATTTTTGTTTAGATTTTAAGGTTTGTTATTGATGTGCATGGCGAAGGTGCATGGGTGGCTCAGACAAACATAGAAAGTTTACCTTGGAGACCGTTGTTTATGTCCCATGTGAAATGAAATGTAAACATTGAGTCTCTTACTAAATTTAAACAAATTGCATTCATTTCACAATTTTAATCAAGCATTTAAATGACACTTAATTGAGAATATAGTTTGTTTTATGGGGGTGTAATTTTTAGGGGAAAGGGTTAAGTTTTGACACGGACTGTTAGCATTTATCAATGGGTTGAGTGTCTTAATACTTTCATAGTATTTACACAGCTTTGTACACATCTCACTTTTTACAATATGAGACCTTTTAGAGAAGTACAAAGGACAATATATGTTATGTATTCTCTTATATATTAAGGTATACAGTTTGTTGTTTTTTTATTCTACCAAGTCTGTTGTCTTAATGTATTAATTTTGCATCCAATTGATGCAGTTTTCTCATTGTTTTTTTTGTTTTTTTTTAACCCTGTGTAGTGTTGACTTTTAATGGAAATGTACTTATGTTACATTCTTCTCTTATCTATTGGCTTTATTTTTTTCCTCCAATGACCTCTTTGCTTCTCAACAATAGCTTTCTTAATCCAACAGTGGCAACATATTTGACCAGGAGACCAAACATGGCCGCCATGTCATGTCTTGTTGAAGGAGAATAAAAAAGGGACCTGCTTCGCTTCACTTCCTTATTATGATGTGATTCAGTCCACAGATCTCTACACAGAGCCCCGACAGAGACACAATCATTTTTAACACTTTCCTCTCTCTCCCATTATCTGTCTCCAACAATAGCCTCGGCTCAACACCTCTCCTCCCATTGCTGTGACAGTGAAACCAGTCTATGGAGTTTCAGAGGGGAGTGAGGCATATCATTGGAGCTCAGGCCATGCAAACAGCAAGAGGGCCCATTCAGAACAGGCTCTGATGGACGTGGTGCCACTTGAAGAGGACATGCCTGACTTGCCAGTCCCTGACAACCGTCTGTGTTTGCCAGGTGGAGCATTGAGGGGCCGTGCCGTCCTTTTTGTCACGGTCTGCTCCGTTACCGTTTCCACGCTGCAGGGCCCTTGCTATATACCACCATGGCTAGCTCGCTCGCTAGCTCCACGCCTGAGCAGGTAGCCTCAGGAAGGTAGCCGTGCAGAAAGGGCCGTCCCCTTTCTCTCTTTCTACGCCGTTTCTCACATTTAATTATCTGATTTCTTCTCCTCCCGTGGCTGGGAGGAGAAAAGAATTGCTCCTCACGCCTTCTTGCTGTGGAGAGGTGTTGATTGTTCCCACTAAAGCCCACAGTGGACTGAATGAAAGGACACCTTCTTGTTTCACATCACATATTAGACCGCTCCGCACAGACCCAAGTGTTTGTGAGCACTGGACCTGTGTTTGGAGTCAATGAGGAGAGCATTTCAGCCGTGTCACCACAGAATTTCCAAGAGAAGAGGAAATCTTTATTTGAGGTCTGTTGCTCTGGAAACCAGGCTTTTCCTCCTCCTTTCTCTCCATTGATTGTGGCTGACTCTGAACTGGGATACTGTTCTCTATGAAATGGGATATCCAGACAGCTTCAGCATCTAATCAGCAGAACAGAAATTTAATCAAGCTGAACATGTATCCGTTTTTAAGTTAAACATGTAACACTAACAAAGCGACAATGTTTACTGCTCCCTCTTAAATGTTTCATGCATCACATTTTATATCCAATAATCCAGTCACCATTTGTATTCAGTACAGTTTTTCTACCATTGTCAAATTTCTGTTTTCTCTTTGGCTTTTGTTTCCATCTGGACTCACAGTGTAGGAACTAGTGACCTAAAACACCAGAAAATCAGATGAATAGAGCAGGAGGAAAATTAACCCCCTACTTATGTGGCGATTCCATTTGAAAATCACCTAATTATGTGATTATGTCATTAGGAATAGGGGGGTGTGTGTGCATTTCAAAAGCCCCCGGTGAGTCTGTCTGTGAAATAAAAGACGCAAAAGGACCTTACAGGTAATTAATCCATTTAACTCCCTAGCTCCAGCTCCACATGCCACGGCAGACAACACAGCGGTCCCACAGAACAAGCCGAGGAGGGAAAGAATGCTAGTGGATTGCTTTACAGGAGTAGCCCTTTGAAATATATACATAAATGACAAACGTACCATTCTTCTGAAGCATGAGGCACATTGGGAAAGTCCGTTTCCACGTCTCTCTCTTTCTGGTTGTTAGAGGCGGAGTTAGTTATGTGGCAGCAATTATAGGTTTATGTACTGTACAGGGAATATGGCAGAACAAGCGGCCGTACAATGGTTAATGAAGGCATGCTGATTGCTGTACAGCACAGACACTGTATTGTGCCTTGTGAAGTGGACTTTTTGATATTTCAAGCTTACCGTAACCTCGCATTTTAAACCACCATAGGTTATTTTATATGACTTTGCAGATCTAACATTGAGGATTGAATAGTTCTTGGAGCTTGTCTCACAGTAACTACTTTTACCTCAACTAAAGGAAGTTATGTTTTTCATGCAGTTTGTGTTTGTTTGTCAGCAGGATTATGGAAAAACTACCAGCCCAATTTTCATGAAACTTTGTGAAAAGCTGAAGAACAGGCCAAGGAAGAACCCATAACATTTTGGAGCAGATCCAAATCACGGGTTGGCTATATGAACATTTTTTAGCTTTGTTAATCTTGCTAACATCAGGGCATGTTGTATGCTGCATTAATGTGCTTTTGAAATAATAGTAAAAATAAGTTGCCCATCATATGGCTCACCTGAGCCGTTTCCTCTGCTCTTCATTGTTACTGGAAACAGATATTATTGCGTTGTTTAAACTTCAAAGGGCATTTGTGCTGCATTCATGTCGTATCAGAATAATTGGAAAAATGTGGTTCATGCAAATACTGGAAACACCCAGAGATAAAATAGAAAAACAACAGAATAGAAACAAAAATAAAATACAAATTTTCCGCCCATCCGCGGAGCATGTAAATGCGCCAGCGGCCTTGTTGGAGGTCTCTGCTCTCTGAATTACATTCTAACTGTAAATTAATTAGGGAGACATATCCATTTATTAAATGGTATAAGAAACTCTACAACTGTGGAACCTGGCGTAGTGTTATCATTTATCCCCTGGGAATAATATTAGTATATTTAATATATTTTAAAAAGGAAGTAGAATTCCTGGAGACCTGATTAGTGCTATCTGTAAACATCTCACTGAGCACTGGGTTGCTTTTCCACTAATACAGGCGAGTGGACCTTATTTCCTGGACATTCAATGGACTTGGAAGTTCAATAACATGCATAGATAGTCAATATTTAATTCTCTAAATGCAACTGGTAGTTGTCGTGCAGCTCGGTTAATTAAGGAGAGCTGATTTATAGCAGGTCAGACAACAGAACTGTGCCCTGTAAGGAAAATAACGATATAAGATTCATAATAAAGTACAAACAGTTATATATCGCCACCATCGATAGGATTTATGATATAGGTTGCAATAAAATGGTGGTTGATAAATTTTAATGGCGCCTGTTATTAATAAGGCCTTGAGGGAGGAGGGTGCAGTGTGTACAGTTTGATAATGATGTCAGTGAGTATTACAAGAGAGCACAATGGTTGTGAAAGTGAAGTGCAGCAATGCATGAATAATAATTTGGGAAAAAATTATTTTAGCTCAGCTGTAATAATAATAACTTTGGTTATTATATTTGGATGTTTTTTTAAATACAATATAGAGATAAGGTCCACACATACATTTTTATAATCCTATTACAGCACTATCCATGTAGATGTACTACAGCAGGGTATTGCTACGATATTGTACAGTGAAGCCAAGTCTCCACTGAAGCCCCCATCCTGTGTGCTGTAATAACTCACTGTGGCTGTCCTTGTCAAACCACCTAGCCTGAAGATAAATATGTCATTCTTTATGGCCCCCATCAGAGTCCTGAACAGATTCATTTGAGAATAAAAACAGGATTCCCCCTCCCAGTAAATCCATCAGGGTGATGAACAGTCATTTAAAGTGAGTGCACAACTGTTGACATTTGACTTTATGTGTTCAGTAATTCTATTTGAGAAAGTCCTCACTGTAAGTCCTGGACTTTTTATACAGCAGGGAAAGTAGGCTGGACACACAAATCCATTCTGTGATATCACAAAAAGTCAAAATCCATGTGGAAAGGTAAGAAAAAATCATCACAGATATGTTTTCAAATTTAAACATGGCTGCCAAGCAGTTCATATTAGTTTTGGGTCATGCAAAAAAGGACGTAGAAAATCTGACTCCCCTAGGAAAAGTTTAAAATCCATTGATGTGTAGTACTTAGCAATGATAAACCACCCCGACCACAGGCCTCAGGGTGTCCGCAGGTGCATTTTAGAGCCAAGCTCCAACAGATTGGCAGAACAGTGTGGTGTAGGCCATTTGGCACAGACTACAGTTCACTTGCTGCTCCATAGGGAGAGACTCCCTGACCTTATCCCTCACACTCTCACATATATATTGCATTTACATGTTGAAAAATTCCACATTTTCATTTATAGATGATTTATGTATTCAACCAAGCTTTTTTATTAGCAATGTATTTTCAATGTATTTAAATTCATACAAAAACTGAAATCCTGTAAGTCACTCTGAAACCAGTATTTGTTACAGTCTGTTTTTGAGACTCAATGAACATCACATGAATTCTACTGACATTTAGTATACATGCTTATCATGCTAATTATGTTAATCACAAATGTAATGCAAGAGACAACAAATAATGTGTATTAAGTTGCAATTTTTTAAAATATTGTGGCAAAATTGTAGTCAGAGAGCGCTCTCTAGTATCTGTACCTAGTATGCAATTGAGCGGTGTACCAGTTATTCGCGGTACCTTCAACCACACTACACAGTGTGAACATAATGCTACTAATAAATATGTCCTCTAGATCTCAAGAGCTTTCACTCAACACTGCACTTCCTTGGGTCCTCAGCAATACACCCACAAAGTGTGAAGTTGATCATATAAACAGTTGTGGAGAAAATCAAAGGACACACATACAGAGACTTCTACCATTTCAACAACCCATTACAATTGTAAATGAATGAATCAAGCACACCTGTCCATTCTTTTCAATAAATAAATCTGTTATAAGAAGTACTTGAAAGCTTTAGCTACTTGAAAACATTCTACTGTATAACATGTTTCCACAAGAACCTGGCCAGGAGCTGGCGAGTTTATAGCTGATTCAGTGGTGACACATCGATGTCATCAACAAAGAACAGCCAACGGGCATCCTGGTGGCAGACTTGGCAAGGTCATGCTATGGACTTTTTGAGTTTGAATTAATTTCTCTAACTTTTCTGAATGCCCTTGTTCCTTTTCCGTCTCCCTTTTATCATGTTCCCAGCCTTTTCGCATTTCATACACATTCAAAAGGCAGAAAACTGGACATTTAAAGTACAGAAAGCAGCTAAAAATAACCAGGAAGGGGTGACAGGCAGGAATAAGACTGGGGGTTGACTTGGCAGCAAACAGACACACTGGCTGGTATTCTGGTGTGTCTGCAGTAAGTTAGAAAGGTAGAGGAGAGAGATTTCTCCTCTCCTGTCTGCACTGTGCTTACCTATCCCTCTCACCTTGCAGTCTCTCTTTATCACTAAATCGTTCTCTATCTCTTTCTAACTCTCTCTTTAACTCCTTTTCACTCGCGTTCACCCTCCTGTCAATTCTGGTCCTCTTTCAATCTCCTCACCCGCTCTCCCTCTCTAATACTCTGAAAACTACTCTCTCTGCACCTCATTCTCTCCCTGAACACTCTCTCTAGCATTTACCAGGCAACCCTAGTGACTGCTGGGCTGTAAAATGGCCATATGAGGGAGAAAGAGCAGGAGAGAAAGAGCCTGAGAGAGAGGTGTTAGATTCTTGACAGCGGGGTCTCCCATTATCTCTGTAATCTGGTGATAATTAGAATTAGTGCTCGGGCACCCCCAGGGCGAGACTTTCAATACCTCACAATGTCTGAAAAGGACCTGGAGGTACTCGCTGCAAAACACACACACACTCACACACACACACAAAATCCTTGACCCAACCCCGCTCTGTACACCTCACACACAGGCCCTCAAACCCTTTCTTTCTCAGTGCCAACTATTAAAACAATATCAAAAACCCTCACACACCACATTCACCTTCAACCCCCCAAACGCACATGCACACAGTCACTGCCTCAACCCATACACACACACACACACACACACAGACACACCACACTCCCGAACTGCAACCCCCACTTCACCCCTCTTCCTCGCCCCTGGGCGGTGCGCAGCTGAAGGTAACAGTGGGTCGCTGGTGTTGGTGGTGTGGAGCTGAGCCTTCACTGCCCATTAATCTGCTGCTAATTAGAATGCTCAATAGACTCCTAAAAGAGATGTTAGCTGCCTAATTATGCTATCAGCCAGCTAGCTCACTATTAAAGGGAATTGATAAGTGGATAGGAAGCAATGAAAACTTGAGGCTGAGCAGAGCAGGGCTGTAGTTTTCACTGGCACCCGTGTCTATTCTGCAGCCCTGCCCCGTGGCTGCTGCTTAGGAACATGTAGTTCACTTACAGATGGTTTTTAAAGTGACAGGCATGTCACCGTTTATAGACGCCATAACAAATTCATAATTCTAGGCGAGTGTCAGCTCATGGGCAAAACTGGATCACAGTACAACATGATTTCTGTGACCAAAACAGTACAACAGTGCAATATTTTTTTTTTTCACAGAAGCAGCAGAAATAGGAACATGATGTTAGCTAACTTAAATTGCATGTCAATAGATGTGAATTGCTCATGCGTTGTTGCCTGATATAGTTTATGCACAAATATAGTTGCTCCCACACACACAAAATATTCAAGTATTCAGCACTGAACTGTACATACTGACTTGTATACATATAACACTTTCTATATTGTACATACTGTATCTATAGTGTATATATTTTATTTTGTATATAACGTTTACTATTCGCACAATATATACTTCCACCCTATACAGTATGTTTTTGTACTTATTCGCACTGCTCTCCATTTTTTTACTGTATACAGCCGTAGGAAATTAATATTTGCACCTCTGTTAATAATTCTCAAATATTTAAGATTCATGCGGCTTATAGTTTATTCCACATTATAATTATTGTATATATTATTCTCTAAATTCTGTACATTACTCTGCATTATTTACTCTGATTTTTTTCACTTCTGGCTCGATGCTTCGCCTCATTTCATTGTCTTAGTATCTGTATTTAGTGAAATGACAATAAGGTTGAATCTGCTCCAATCTAAACACAGAAGCAGAACTGTTGTTTTCTGTTTTTTTCTTGTTATGTAGATGTTGACTGCTGCAGAAGGTTCAGCACAGGCACATGATAGTACTTATTTTTAGTTTATATGCTGTTGTTTTTTCTGTAACAAATTAACTTGGATAAAAGGCTAACAACCCTCCCACATCCAGCTGACCATCTTTAGAATAATACTTTGGAGTTTTAGGAGACATCTTTTATGTTCCTGGTAGGATAGCAGTATCCCCTCAAGTAAGATTTCTGCTTTTGTTCAAAGCAAAAAGAAAAGAAAAGTAAAAAAACAAACACCACAGCCAATCACACAGAATTCACCATAAAAAGAAATGGTTGTTGATACTCAAGGTGTGGTCGGCGGGTAGAGGCCTGGCCACGGCCTTTAACCAGTGTCGTCTGCCATGAAATGTTGTTTTGGTGTCAGTCACAGCCACTGTGACCCCTGCTGCCTCAACACAATACCTCCAGTACCCCCCAACCCAGCGTGCAGCTCATTCACTGAGCCTCAACGCGCATTCCAACCATTCACTTCCCCTGGAGACTCTCTTTTCCCCTGTCTCTCCCTCTCCCTCTCACCCCGTCACTCGCTCTGTGTCTCTCCTCCTCTGTTTCCATCTCAGGGACTGATTCAGAATAGAGCAGCACACAACACGACAGCAAAGATCAGTACAAACCAGTACAGTAGACCAAAGCCCTTTAAATAGAGCAGTGAATGATGGAAGAGGACAGACTATAAGAAGAACAAACACATAACACAGACCATGAAACGCTGGTGCGGTAAAACTCTGTCCTTTTATTTTCTATTTATTTCTAAAAGGATTGCCAACATGTTAAAACTTCACACGCAAAAGTAGAATTTGTTCTTTAACTAATGCAAAGTGTTTGGATGGTGTATGTGTCTTTATAAAGGAAGAAATACAACACAATGATTCAAATGAAGAGAGTTAAAATTGCTGCCAGGGTGAAATATTATTTTTGTAGGTTTTGATTTTTTTATAGATCAAGCCATTTACCTAATTCACAAATAAAGCAGTTTAATTTGTTTTGGAAGAAAACCCTTACTTTCTGAAAGCCAGATCAAAGATCTGTAAAGTTAAAATTATAACCACAATTTAATGTATTTGAATATATTATTCGAAATGAACAAAATCCATTTTAGGTAAAACTTCAAATTATAAACTTTTTTATTCTTAATTTTTAATTTCAGGAAATCTTTATTTATCTAAATACAATGTCAAAATAAAAGTATCTACACTATAAAATTGGTCAGCGTTTCCCAGCGATCATCTGTGGCTTCCAGAAAACAAATGCCTTGGTACAATTCAAAATCTAATGCAATCAATACAAACCATGTTTGTAAAGAGGACCATTAAAGCAATTTTCAATGTCCAACAGACAATCAATTTACATGTTTCAAGATTCAAGTGCTGACCTAAACTAAAGTATGTCCAGGAAGAGCAGGTTACTATTGATTTACTCCCAGATGAGCATGATGTCCTGTATTTTTCTCTGTGGGTTGTCATGTAATGTGGACTCAAATTGACAAACTGGCCATTTAGTCAGGACGGACCCTGTTCTCTTTATTATGTTGATTGTGCATTAAACTCAATGAAACATAAATAAAAGAGATAAAGTAAACAGTGAGCATCGCAGCATTCACTGCCTCAGTGCTGCAGAAATATGTTTTATCAAGTATGCTCAATGAGCAGTGGAAAATAAAATTTAAATCACATATAAAGATTACATGAAAAAAAACGAAAAAGATATTTCTTAATTTAAAAAAAAAAAGGAAAGTTTTCTGTTATTTAAAAAAATGCATATATTTGGTCGATTAATAGGTCATTTTAACTATTCTGAGTTTGTTTTTGTTTTTTTAGTTCTTAATTTTAATAAAGTAGCACATATGCCATAAATGACACATTTCATGATGCAAAGGAAAATACTAAAGTGTTTGCTAAAAACATGTTACTGCTAATATCAGCACTGATCACAGCAGTGATTTATGTGGGGAAAAAAGGAAGAAAGGTGTTATATTACACGACTGCATTTAACAACAGTGATGAACGGGAAACAAAAACCTAAACCCACTGACTGTCTGTCCATTTAGAAACACACTTTTCTCTCCCTCTTTCACATCGTCTCTCTCTCTCTCTCTCCCTCTCGCTGTTGTTTGGAGATCGATAGAGTCACCTTGGTTAGCTATTTGTAGCCTCACGGTTGGTGGGGTTATATGTGTGTGGGAGAGAGTGCTCCTGTGCGAGGGATGGGGTGGGTTGCATGCGTGTGTGTGAGTGTGAGTGTGTGTGCATGCATGTACAGGAGAAAGAGCACACAGGGTGTGAAGAAAGCCATGGGGATCAGCATTAGCTACAGAGCCCTTTTTGCTCCTCTTTAAACTTGATCAAAGGCAATAGTAGTTGAAGCCTATTAAGCACGTCCCTCTCAAATGTGCGGGATAAGAACACCGCATATTCAGAGGGGGCCCATATTCAAAAAGCCACAGCCATTGAAACTGGAATGTATAGTTTTCTGAAAACATTAATGCCTAATAGTAAAAAAAAAAGTGAAGGGGAAAATAAAGAAGAAAGTTTTCTGAAGGGGTAAAGGCCTGAATTCAAAGACACACCTTTGAAATCTTGAACGGCTTGATCCACACTTGCTAACTGGTTTATCAAAATCACCACAGCTATTTGCTGTGGTTGTCTGAGCTTATAAAAATACAATTTCAACTTCAGGGAAATGTTTTTGATGGCTTTTCAGTCACATTTTTATATAGTCCAACCGGATGCAGGCTGCTTTCTTTTGAGAGTTTATTTTTCCTGGTTTCCACTTCACATTGTTGAAACTTAATCACATTTCCCTGATTTTTTTTTTCTCTCTGTTAGAGGGCTTGAATTCATTTCGTCCAAAAATAAAACATACACATGATGATGTGTGAAATATGTTGGTAAATATGTTAATTCTTGCATATCAGGATTTCTGTCTAGAGAAAGAATACATTTCAGATAAACCATCAGCCTTAAATATAAATCAAATACATATCTTGTCAAACACATTCTCAATATTATTTTAGGATGGTAATATATAGTATTTACTAACTGCAATAAAAACCACCATGAACTTCCATATTCAGGTTTTTCAAGGGTCAAAGGGTCTGTACAGTACAGATTATGAAGTGGTTTGCGGATGAAATAGATACACATATTGTGACTTAAATGACAGATTATGAATGGGCGAGCGGATGTTATGTGGAGGACTAAACAGTGAGTGAAGAGGTGAGGGGAGTTCCTCGTGCCACTTATAGCTGGTGCCTGGTTTCTCCGTGCCTCGCACAGTCCTCCAGAGGGATGAATTAGAATAAACATATATAATCAGATAATTAGGCATTCACCACAGATCTCCGCACAGAGACACACACACACACACACACACACACACACACACACATTTGAGTTGCGTGCCTCGGGCTCGGAAAGCCAATGAAAGCAGATTAGCAGATGTTTAAAGACAGTAGTGAGGGTGTGTTTATTTTTGTGTAATGACCAATTCATGGTTTGATTTAGATTTTTTTACAAAGTGGGAATTTATTTGTGTGTTTTTTTAAATGAGATGTAAAGTGTGTATTTTTCTTGGATACCTGTGTATTTTAATAACAGATAATAAAAACATAAAGAACATAAATTTAGCTGATGGGCTTCAAAGCTAACTGGAGAAAAACTTGTTTTAGCACACCACAAATTATGAATGTCAGCTACTTGTTCATTTTGAGAGAAACTCTAATCAAGACAGAGGCCATCCTTTCATCAGCAGCAGGAAAGTAGTTCGTGATGGTGCCCTTGCTCATCCCACCCTGTCAAATTAATTAGTACCCATCATTAATTTGGTACCAAAACTGGCTGTGACCTGCTAATCCAGCTCCACACTGGTATCAAATCAGCCGTGTATACCTGTCAGATAAATTCTCATATCCTGTCCCATTTCTTATTCAGGAAATCTGTCAGCCTTACCCCTTCTCCCCACAATGAAAACAATCAACCAGGAAGGATTTGCGTTTGACAGTTATGACAAAGCAGAGGGGGGCTTGTTCGGTTTCAAGGTGGAATGACTGCACCCCCTAAAGGTCTTAGGAGGAATTTCACAGCAGCTTCACTGCACCTCCAACCCCCCCCTCCGTCCACCCCACCTCCACCACCACCGAGCTACCAGACAGTCACACAGAGAGGGAGAGGGGAGAGTGAGGGTGAGGGAGAAGACAGAGGGGTGTCCGTGCCACCAACATCATCCTCTCCTCTCCACCAGCCTGCTCTCGTTGCCGGGGTGCTTATGATCCATTTTCCCCCAGATATGAGAAAGTTGCTCGCTCAGAGGAAGAAAGCAGTCAATCAATGCTACTGAAATAGCCCCACTCCATTAGCAGGCGGTAACAGGAGCTGTGCCCTTGCTTAGGGGACTTTGGCTCAGGCGGCTCCAGTCCCCGAGTCTCTCTCTCCTGTCTTTGACTTACTGACTCTCTCCCTCTGCCTAGCCTCCCCCCGTCTCTCCCCTCCCTCCCAAACTAAAACCAGATCCAGACAGTTTTACAGATATTATGGCATATCTTCCAACAGCTCTCTCATTTCCGCCTCTTTATTTCCTCTTACCTCAACACCCGCCGCAACAGTGCACCTTGTGTCATTTTAAAAGCCTGTTTGCGCCCATCTAAACATCCTTGTCTTTGTCTTGCCAAGTCAGCCAGTCAGCCGGTCAGTCATCCAGTGCCCTGTTTGCCTGCCTTGGCCCTGCTGTCTGTCTCTAAAGACCTCTAATTGTATTAAAAGTACTCCCCTCTGCAGGCCCTTACACCCCGATCTTTGTGTCGCCGAAAGCCGATACCTCAAAGCTCCTTTTGTTTTATAAGGGGAAAATCGTTTGGGAGTGGACCCCGGGATCTCCACCTGGCGTGCATGCCTCTCTCAACTGCAGATTATTACAAGGAACATCTGCTCGGGGGTCACCAGCAGTGTCAGTTGGCATAGAAAGATAGGCAGCATGGATCATCTTCACTTAAGCCCTGCATCCTCCCCCGTTTGAAGTGTACAGGACGAATGGTTTTCGCTCGGAGGAGGAGGCAAAGAAGAGAAAGTTTGAATATGTTCAAAAAAGGATGAGATGAATTATTAGGGTTAAGGTTCAGGTTTAGGGTTGGATTAGGGTTAATCCTCTAATGTGGATTTGTAGCAAGAGTGAAGAACACACAACATACAGTGGAATGTATGAAAGACAGAAGTGGGTATAATTTAAGCTGCATAAACACTATCACCAGGGAGTAGTGTAAAGAAGGCCTAAATGTGGGAAAATCTTGTCATGTTACGGATTGTGAAATTTATATTTTATTTCCTTTTTTTTGCCACCGTATTATCAAATAAAACTGATGGAGAGCAATGAAACCCTATTAATCTCAGGGATACACGCACTCTCTGACATCTACCGGTCTCATATTCAATGCTGTCTTTCCTCAGGCACATACATCCCACCCAAACCCCCGCCTTCATCTCCCACCCCCACCTCGCCTGTCCTGTCCTAACCCAAACTCAGCTGGGCGGCACAGAGATCGTAGCTGTGTGTAACGCTGTGTCAGGTGCTATTAGAGGCTGTTAGGTGGCAGCCTCCATCACTCTCTGCCTCTCCGTGTCCACTCCAGGGGTGAGGCAGTGCAATTGCCTTACATACACGCGCACCACAGTGCAGTGACAGGAAGGCCTGATTGGCAGTGACACGACCATGTTGCGGAGGGATGGTACAGGAAGAGAGGGAGTGAGAGAGAGGGGGGACCCAGGTGGTGTCGGAGCAGCTCCACAGGGTGTTTTTCTATCTATCCAGCAGGACCTCGAGAGCTGATGGGAGAATCCGTGTGCGTGTGTGCATGTGTGTGTGTCCCAGGTGCTGGCATGGCTACTTCCCCAGGTGCTCTGTTGGGACATATTAAATATACTGTACAATGACAGAGATGGCCCTGGATGAGACTGGATGGTCTGGTTGGGGAAAAGGTGGTGTAAAACATGTGACAGAGTGAAGGATGTACTTGTCTGCTCTGGTCTCCAGAAATCTCCAGAAAGCTTGTGGATTGTTACATAATGTGATACAAATGCTATTATTTTGAAGTTATGACCAAATATTTTTTTTGCAACCATAGAGAGTATAGTATTGATATTAGTCTGTGTTATTGTACATGGTTATCTTTTATATTCTCTTGTGTCTATTAAATACTTGACAAATTAAACATATTTTATCATTTAATTAAACGTATTAGTGGAAAATTCAAAAAACAGTTTCAAGTGATATTTTAGAGAAAACATCAGTTGAGAGATTTCTATTGCTATGTCCTTATTGTCAATTTAGATGACATGCATGTGTATAAAAATATATATATAATATATGTAATTTAATTAAGATATAATTCCAATGAAAGAGGATACATTATCATTGTATATCAAGTGTATATGAAGATAGTATATTATGGTGGTTAACAAAGATGGTTCTAGTACCTTATACACATAAAACAATAAACCATTAAGCTACAACAATGCTTTTTTGGTCGCATTAGGCTAAAGACCTTCACTTACTTTATTTTGAAACTCTCACGATTCAAGTGGATTCTTTACATTTAGCTGCTAACTGCTGCTGAGAAGGCTACAGTAGAATAAACAGCCATCTGCATGACAGAAACCAGTGCTCCCTGCTTTGTGATGAAGAGAAATGAAAGGTTCAAGAGAGGAGTGAGCATTAGGCCCCCCTGTGGGGCTGCCCTTGTCTCGCCTGATCCAATGTGTTGAAAAGTGACGGCAGCTCTCTGGCAAGATGTCTCTCGTTTGTTTCAGCTGTTGCTCGGCTTTCTTATTGCCTCCATCTGCTCGCCGTCTCCACCTTGAACTTCCTGCAATATTATTAAACAAATGTGGCTATTGATTTCCTGGGTCATTTGATATCTCCATATCATGGGTCATAAATGACCTCCTGTGTATTAGCGTTCACCCTTTTGATTATTTAATTGCCCAAAATGCTACTTTTAATTAAAGGCTGTAAAGGTCTACTAAAACTGAAGCACCTATGTCATGAATATTTGCAAGCCATGATTCAGTCTTCTGCAATAAAATGCAGGCCATATTCCAGATTAACTACGGAGGGCTGAAATGCTCCCACTGGAGGCATTTCTTTGACTTTTATTCCTGCTCAGGGTATAATGTTGAGGGTGGTAGTGCAGCACAGCTGACTATGAGTTTCCCAGACTGTAAGAAACTACAAATATTGCAATTTAAGCATTGTACTTTCCCTAAATGTACTGTCATTACTGTGTTTGGGAACAAAACAGCCTTTTTCACATTTTGTTGAGAGTTTTTTATTAATTTAACGTGTTATTTGTAGTTAAGTACACTAATTTCTGCACATCAGTGAATGTTTTAAAGGAGTGAGTAAAATAATGTAATTGCCACAGTGTCTGCCCACTTCACATTATAGATCAACGCTCATTGAGTCACATCTTTTTTTGCCTCTTCCTCCCCGATCCTTTCTTCCCCAAACTGCACTCTGACAACACAAAATTCACAAAACGAAATACTGCTTCAGCAGTATGTCGACCGGCTTCCACCGACATTGTGTATTGTACTGCATGTTTCTGAGGTCACCAACAAATAGGATCCATCACACAATAATACCTATACAAGTAATTGCCTTTCTTCGGGCTATAAGGCCCCGAGGTCCTCTTGTCCACCGAAAGCTTTGCTCATAAACTCCTGATTCTAAAATTTGATATTGTGGAGGCCCCGCTATTGTTGCTCGTACCAAAGCCTGGCTGATACTGTGTTAGCGCCGGGGCTAAATCTCATGTTCTTCACATTGTATCTCATAACTCAGTTAGCTTTTCAAAAACACAAGATGTTTTCACAACGCTCGGAGGGAAATGACTCATGTATCAACTCTGACAAGGGAAAATTATGACATGAACAACTTGTGAATTATTTTTACTGTATTTTCACTGTATTTCTACCACCATTAACCACTCATCCAGGAACATCCCTTCATCTGCCTCAAATTATTAGCAAAAACAAATATGCTTTAGGCCATCAACAACCACTTTGCTGCCCCCACTTATCCCCTTTACAAAAAAAAAAGGTCCCAACCACAAAGAAGGAACTCCAACAAACAATAAATACAATTTAACAGTAATGCTCAGTGTAATTTTTAGAATCAGACAGTGTGGTTTGTCATTTCTTATTTGATTGAGTCTCAGTAAACAACATTACGACCTTTGCTTATGTTGCTTTGTTGCCTTTGGCTATCTGCCAAATGCAGCCAACAAATCAGGGCTTATTTCATAAATGCATTTGCCCGGCCTATTGCATCGGACAGAGATATCAGATTTATTCAGGTATATGTGTACCACTCACTCACTACAGACAGCCACACACTATCAGTTATGTTATCACTAACATGATTGTCACAACACAATTTTGTCCAAGAATTGCACATATTTTTATTTTTTTTTTGCTTTGAAATCCAACCACTAATGAAAGCATGTTGACTGAGGAAAAGCAACCTAATAATTAGGCATATTTCCTCCTTAATATATACAGCTCAATATCACCAAATGGTCCTAACACCTAGTAGGAAACAGCAGAGTGTGTTTACATGGCTGGTCCTCTTTGAAAGGGACAGACGTTATTAGCGTTTGTTTGTCCCTCGCCTTGAACATCCCAGCAAATGACAAGGGAGTTCATTTTCTAACATCTTTGAGCTGAACATGAAAGAACCTTCTGGTAATTAGTATATAGTGATTAATGATTGTCAGTATCATAGCTTCTTCTGCTTTAATCAAATAAATACACACAGAGAAAAATATACCCTGTGTATATCCAGGGTGCTATTCCCACTAGAGCATGGTTTTGTAGATTTTGAAATGTGGATGGAATCCTGAAGCAAGGTTTTGCTACATTAATGAGTACATGGTGCATAATTACCCTTTATTTAAAGCAGGGTGTGATTGTGAAGCTACATGTCGTTTTCTTTTATGTATTTCATAGTAGATGTGAAATGATGAAAAGGTATGCTTAGTTTGGTCAGGTTTAAAAAATCTTTATGTACATCGGTAGTTATTCAAAACCCCAAAGATGGTAAAAAGTGAATGTTTATTTATTCACGCAAATTAAAATGATTATTATTAACAACATTTCCAATCAAACACCATGAGGCAAATGAGAAGAGGTAAACAGATCCATGCTAGCCAGAGAGAATGGCACAAACACACACGCAAACACAATGCATGAGCGCAAAAATCATTGCTAATTATTTCAAGCAACACACTGATCAATCCTTCATAACATAACATCATTCCCCATGTAGGTTCTCAGCTACAATCTGATTCTGGTAATGTTTTTAAGGCTCTCATGCCGTTAGCCTTTCTATCGGCTTTATGGATTTTACTGCACTGAAAAAGAAAGGAGTGTATCATAGCCCATCTGATTAGATTGACAAAATATTCAATAGAACGCCTGTTAAAAGTAATCTAATAAGAAACCATGCAATGTTACCCAATGATCCAAACTAGCATTATTGTTGAGTCTGCATACTGAACGCTGTTGGACTTAATTTTATTTGAATCGGACATAGTTTTGAATTCAAAAAAGAAAAGTGAATCCATTCCTTCCTTTTCATGAGATTTTCATAAGACAAGAGCAGGTAAGAGTATTAACACCTCTCGAAAATGTGCACTTCTGCACATTTATGAACCCTGGAGCTTCCCCCAGCCTGGATTTCTCGGAGGTGAAAGGTTCCAAATCCCTCTTTAGATGGGTTGATCTTCTCAGGCCCATTATGCCCCTTCACTGTGACAGACTGGAAGCTGAGAGGCAGTCCGGGCAGAACAAAGATAAAGGAGGAATTAAAGAGGAAACCCGAACTCAACTTCAGCATTTGTATAACTTACCCTATCTTACACCTGAGCATTAGGACAATTCAGTTTGTATTCCCTCCTTAATGCCTTGTTTCCCATCGCCCTTCAAACTACTGCGCTAAAGCCCTTCACTTAAATGTCAGCAAATCATTCTGGGACTGCAGACAAAAAAGTTTTTGTCGAACTGGAGAACTGACAATTCTTCATTGGCATAATCTCTCTAGAGACTGATTCAGACACATTTTTAATACTTCCTTCATTGGTAATAAAAGAGAAACGTAGTGTAAAAAAAGAATTACCATTACTGAAGTCAGCTTTAAGATGCTATTTATTCAAAACTCAGGATATGACTCATAATCAAACATACATTTTTGATTGACTGAATTTCCAAGTGGGGCTTTGCCTTTAACAATGCTAAAGCCAGTGTTGTTGCAAATAAACCTGTGTTGTGACATGAAAACAGTAAAATTGTGTTGTTTTTAATGTCCCTTTAAGCAGTCTGGCATTTTTATTTATCAGACCACCCTCAACCAAAAAAACAGCCATAAAGGTTGTCTGTGCATACGGCTTATTACAACCCATATTTACGTCTGTTATTAGGTGGCGACCTCTAGTGGCTTTAGTGGTTATAACAGGAGCAAAGAAAGAATTATGGTGATCGTTGTATAAAGAGCGACAAACACCATTTAGGAAGGAGGTCGAGGAGGACTCGTGAATCAAAGAGGAGACCACTGTGACGTTGGGACATGCCATGTCCTATGTCACATAATTATTTTAACCCAAACCATGATCTTTTCCAAAACCTAGCCAAGAAAACGTGTGTGCATACATTTAATAGAATGCGGTTATACATGATGTTGATAGAGTCATTGGCCATCAGTGATGGGATTGTTGCTCAAAAAATTTAATTTATTATTTTTAAAAGTAACATTAGTGATTTATTTATTACCCAACAGTAATTAGGTACACTACTAGTTAGATTACTTTTCACCCAACAAAATTGGAAGTTGCATCTTTCTAGCCACGAGCTTCATTAGTTATGTGTTGCTTTTCCCTTTATCTTTGGTGGGGTTTCTCTGTATGAGCTTTATGTTGTTGTGCTGTGGTGGTTGAGTTGTTTTCAGGAGTTTTGAGGTCATGTTTGTTGCAGTAGAGGACTTGTAAGTATCACTATGCACACACAATTTTCTCTTGACAAGGATATTCTTACCACCTCTCCTCTCAACAAAATAAAAGTATTGGGAATAATTTCAGACACTGAATGTAATCGTTTCCATCTTCCAAGCTTCCAGCTTGGTGATGTCTATGCGCAAAATTTCCAATATTTTTTTTTTTTTAGGGGGCCTATTTTGTCAGCTAGGTATAAGGCAGTATAATTTTTTATCTAGTAAAACCATATGGTCTACCATGCAACCTCCAGACAACTCTAAAGCTTCTACTGATGGAGAGGCATGTCAGATGAGAACACTAACAAACAAGTAAATAATGTTTTGTTTACAGTTCTAACTGGATTATAGCAGCACTGGCTGGTCCACTTTTCTAGTAGGACAAAGAGTGCATCTTATGACAGTAAGCTGACTGGGCTGAGGGCAACAACTAAGTCCCCATAGAGAAAGCTGAGATTGACTGTGGGGGCACGTGGGACACAACTCATCCCCCGAAGCAGTTGATCACAACACAAATGACAAATAATTGACTGGATGATGGATGATGAGATTAGATTTATGGGTTTAAACAAGGTCAAACATCTCACTCCCACCTGCTAAACCACAACACTGCTCCAAACGATGGAATCAGAATTATGGTTATGTGCATGATAATTCTCCTATCATGGCCTTGGGAAGGTTGTTAAGGACTTGTGTGATATCCAATAGGTGTTGGGTTTAACAGCTGAGCCCAGTGGGTCAAAATACAAGGTCAGAGGAACAAGGAGAGGGATCCATTTACTGCTACTGAGGTTGGGGCAAAGGAAGTGGTTGGGTATGTTTGTCTATGTCATGGCTGTGTCCAAATACTTTTATTTTTTTAAATTCTATATTTACTAAATGTCTCCTGATCCTAAGACGAGTTTATATCACTGAAAGTAACAGTAAACTAATTAACACATGTCCACTGTGTTGATTGGACGATACATTTTATAGCAAAATTAATAGAAACGACTGTAACATTATCAACCATAATTTAAACTGAAGCCGTAAATCAAACATTTCCTGAAATGTCGGATTTAGAGATACAACATTCTACGACATTTATGAGCGATCCTACAGTTCATGCTCAGACATTGGACACCTGCAATGTCATAAATCAGCACTGCAGAACATTTACACTGGCTCCTATAAAGTATTACTCTCCATTCTCCCTTAGTGTTTTAAAGGGAAAATTGACTGCATTTTCTCAAAACATTAACATCTGAAGCAAAAGTCCTTCAGCAGAGAGTGTACAAGTACTAGTGTGAGATCCAGCCAAATGTTCTTTGTGATTTTGCATTTCAAAATGTGAAGCAATATCTCCATTTCATTTATTTATAAAGGCAATTTTCCCTGCTGATATAAAACCTTCACTTAAAATGTGCAGTGTTTACCGTAAATGTCCTTTCTCTGATTAGATCAATCATTTGGTCATGAACTCTGCACTTGAGTCACATAATGAAGGCCACACTCTCTTATGTGGGGTATTTTTTTAAGACAAAATGGAGCTCACAGTGCTGTTTACTTTGCCGTTAACTCATGAAGAATAAATTACCCACTTTAGAGGTTTCCAAGTTCACTACCGGTGTGAGAAAAGCAGGGGAAGTTTACTATTTATAGAAGGTAAGTGGTTAACTTTTATATGCACTTTGGTAGTTTTTGCACAGTTCGTCTCCTTCATCCTCCATGGCTCGAGGACAAGGGAGCTGTTAACTGTTGAGAGCCAATAAAATTGTTATTGCTGCTATCTTTAACATGCTGTGAATGAGGCAAGCCTTATACAAACTACAGACTGCAGCATAAGAATGATTAACTCTTGTATTTATAATGCTCACTGTGTAAAGCAGTCAACCATATTTTTCCAAATGGTTGAATTTTATTTATAAGACATAAATTTCCTAAATCCTTGCCAATATATCCACCGTCAGCCACAGGATTAGATGTATAAATGTGTTCCTTTGTTTCCAAGCATTAAGGACATCATATGAAACACTTTATCATCCACTGGAACAAATAACAGATATATAATTGTAGTTAGGTATAAATATGTCTCTGATTTAAGGGCTGAAATGAAAACTTGAGTTTTGGATCCTAAGATTTGCAGCTAAAACCGAGAGATTAAAGGAGACCCATTATGTTTTTGTTTTTTTAATACTAGTATTTGGGTTTCTACTAGAATATGTTTAATGCTTTACTGGTAAAAAAGAAAAACACTCTCTCTCTTTCTCTCATTCTTTTATTATTATTGTCTATAGCGGTTGCCCCCTTTTGCTCTGACTGGCCGGAGAAAGGACTGAAACATTGTATAGCGGCTCTTTTTACAGAAAAAAATCACCAATAAAAGCTTCAAACCTCAATTAAAGATAACATTTCTGCTGGAACATCTTTGGTAGTTTTTGGTTTAGATCCTTTGTTGGTGACTTTCATTTGAAAAATAGCCGCTGCTATATTTCCTTACAGCCATTTCATTGCTACATGTGGCTACATGCTAATGTCAGGGAAACCTGTAATCTTGATCGCTGATGTTTCCTCAGTTTAAGATCACATGCCGGGTGGATAATGTTAGGGTGTGGATAAATTAACAACATCTGCAACCAAGACTACTGGTTTCCCTGTCGTTAGCATAGCTACATGTAGCAGTCTATGCTATGTAAAGGGAGCATGACCATATATAGAAATCTGTTTATGTCTGTTAATGTTGGTAACAGAGCATTGAGGAAGGCCTGATGGTTTACATAAATTTACTGCATGATCTTTAATCTGGCCCTGTTTAATATGATGATCCAACATTGTGACAGAAAATAATAAAAAGCTTAATTGATGTATAAACATGTGAGCCAATACTGTAGAGATAGTACAAGCATACAAACAAAGTACTTTATAGCCTTTGGTGCACATGGAATGTGGTCAATTGTATGATGTGTTACTATTCTAACTGAACACGTATTAGTCAATATAATCATTTTCCCAGAAATATCATGTTCATTAAGAATGTTGCATTGCTGGAACAAATGAAACAAAAACCAATGCATCTAATAGATTTAAATCAGTCAGTCCATATGGTTACCTTTATATTATGTTTATGAGTAGCCAGTAAATGAATACTCTGCTGTAGTCAGGTCATTACCTAAGTAGCCAATGCACACACTTTCCTTTTTGAGAATAATTTATCTAAGATCAAAATAAATCAATGCATGTTTAGAGAACATATGTTACCAGATTTGGACAAGCTGCAAAGCCCAGCTCCATTAATAAATTGAGAATGTGAGGATTCATTACCGTATGGATTTTGAGAGCACATCCATGCAAATGACAAAGAAATGCAAATGCAAAGGCATCATCAAGCAGAGTGCTCAAAATAGATTGCCACGAGGTAATCACAGGGCCCACCACAAACATTTCCACTGGACTATGCTGGTCTATCAATTCAAAAATCATAATGTCCAATGTCTTAAACGTGGGCATACATTATGTCAGGGAATATCTATTTGATTTAGTTGTTGATCTAGAGCTACAGAGGTAAGGAGTACCCGCTTTCTCTGACAAATGGCATTTTAACTTCTAAGTGAAGATTTGAAATTGCTCTCCTTAATTGCCCTTTAAGACTGCAGCACCAATTATTAATCAATGGGTGTCAAGGGAGCCAGGCCCACCCTGTATTTAAAGCCATAAATTGCTGAATTATATTCATATTTATTCTAAGTAGGTCTTCATTGTAATTGGCATGTTATTAGGCTGAGGGCTTTTAGTCTGTATCAAAGTAATTCAATTAAAAAAGTGAAATATAGATCTGTCTGGGATAAACAAACAAGCCAGCTGTAATATGACAGAAATGCAGTGAACGGTCTGGTTAAGTAGCTCATTATTTTTGCCCTTCCTTGAGGAAAATAGCTGCTTCAGGAGTATGGGGCCGGTTTCCATTGTAGCAGCCGGGGACTATGGAAGCACCTCATCAATCCACTTATCCCTGTTCCGTTGGTTGGATAATCTGAGTGTCTGACACTAATGGTGAGGTTGCCTCACGACTGAGAAAATATACAGAGGAGCCAGCTGAACCCCCTCCTCAGTTCTCTTCCTCTCTCGTCTTTAGATACACTCTTTCCTCTCGCACACACACATACAGACAAACATGCAGTGCATACTCTGTCTCTCCCTCTCTTTTCCAATGTTCAGTCAAGAGGGTAATCCTAAGCTCCTTTACTTATCTCAGGGAGGAATTTCCAGCATTAGTCATGATAAGACACAGGTCCTCACTGATAAAGCGAAGGAAAAGCTCTCCAAAGCTAACTAAGGAGGAGATACTCAGGGAATGCAGTTTCTGCAAGAAACCTGCTGGATTTAGACCAAAGGCTATTGTCTAGATTGTTTTAAAGGACACCGCAAGTCCTTGATGACTATTTTTACAAAGGCAAATTATCAGTACATTAGAAGTTTGTCATAATATTGATGTCACAAACGCCATTATCCCAAAAAGAAACTTTGGTATGTATAGTGCCTGCAGCCAGTTTTATATAGACCGTCCTCTCCTATAGTTAAACATCCTTACAGGTGTGTTGCTAAGCCAATAACATGTTATGAGGGTGGGAGGCATTTATGTAGGTGACATAGAACATGACATATTGTATTTATGTGCAGAAGTTTATTCACAATTTAACTTTCAATAACAACATTGCCATTTGTTCAACAGAGGACATGAACACCAAGCTCTTGCTCCCACCATATACGGACTTTCTGGTCTTTAAATTACATGTTTATCTTTATACTATACTGATATCTACAAACAGTGAATGAGAACAGCCTGAAATTCTGAAACACAGACAACTCAGACATCATGATTCAGACTTATTACGCCAAGATGAGCCTCCTGTCTGCTGAAACAGTGGCGTTTACTTTGGTTAGAAATTGCAATACATTATGTTTTGCTACATATTGTTGGGGGGGTTTGGAGGTCAAAGTGATTTACACCTTTACAGAGAGTTTGGCTCATGCGAGGGTGGAGCGGAGCTTTGGGAGGAGGGGTTGTGGGGTTTAAAGATTTATCATTTCTATGAACTTTTTACAAGCGTCATGCCTTATCCAGAAACAACAACACAGGTATTTAACCTGTTCCTTGTCAAACTCTGCCTGGAAAACCTCCATTCTTCTTAAGGGAGTAGGTGGACATTTGTTTATTTTCAACTTTGGCTAATTGACCAAACTATCTTTATGATTTTCCAGTTGCTGCACAATAAATACATGACTGAAATGAACATTCAACTCACAGAAACAGCCTCTGACGGATGGTGTGGGTTCATATGGAGGTTAGGGCCTACGAGCGTGGAGAAACTAAAACAGTGGGCCTACACGGCCCCCCTCTGCACCCTGAATCCTGTGTTAAAGAAAGCAGCTCTGTCACATTAATCTTGGAAGCAAACTTGCAAAGCAATTTGTTGAAGGTCAGCAGAATATGTGATAAAAGTGTAGTCTTGTTAAGCATCCATCACGGGCTGATTCGGATTTTGAGCAAAGATGTAGTGACAAAAATACACAATGGGTTCAGGGTAATGGGTTTAGGCAGGGATATTGGTTTGGGTAATACAGTTAATAGGTCCTTGGATCTGGGGGCTCTTTTAGGCAGATATGAGAAGCATCACCGGCTGTCATATTCTCCGATGAGAGAATGCATTAGAGCAAACTCTATTTAGTAAAAGACAATTCAATTAGGGACTATTCAGAGACCCCGGATTATTTCCCTACGGGCATCCGCTCAGTCGAGGCAATATTCAGATTTCATTGTGTTTTCAAAGTGGAGAAATGTCAACGGCTGGCTCCTGCAGTGGTCGGGGGTCTGTATGGACATTTATATTTCAACGGTCAAACAAATGAAGACAGAATTTTCTCAATACACCCCTAATGTACAGTAGCAATATTTTATGGATTGACTGCCTGCATTTATCTTGTGACAGAGCCTTTATGGTTGGGTTGTGTTTTTCTCTATGTGGTAAAGAATCCTCTGTTGTTGTTTTTTTAGAAAAAAAAAACACCATGACAGCCAATAACGAGCTAAAGCTCGATTAAATAAGTACTGTGTAATGAATGAAACATATGTAGATTAAAGCAAGATTTTATACATATCTTCTAATAACAGACCATCCTCAAAGAAAATTGGCTATAGGGATCATATGTGCAAGCAGCTTTTTACGACCCACTTTTCAGTTTAAAGGAGGAAATCAGGTGAATGTAACCACATCATGTAATGCAACTTCTTCACATACTATGATCTTTTCCAAAAACTAACCAAGTACTTACAATTCCCAACATTTGCAGCTGTTCTAAATATGCAAACCATCTCCTAATGTTAATAGAAGGGTAATTTACATTACTGGCAAACAACTTTTTTGTCATTCAGACATGAAGATGTGTTGAATAATAATATTGTAATGTATAATGAAGCAAAATACAAACTTTAGTTTATCAAACCTCTAAGTACGTTCCTCTGCAAAAAAGAACTAAACATCTGACAATTCACATATTTCCATGTATATGATTTACATTCTAAAAATTTACACCACATGACAAGGTGAGATTTTCTATACATTAAACAAATATGCTGCACATATCATGTGTGACCATATAGTAAGTGATATATCTGCCATCATCAAGCATGGAAGTATATTTCTTTGTCATACACACATATGTTGCACATATCGTGTATGTCAGTGCACGGGCTATATACTTTAACATTCTACTATGTCAGTACATTAAGGCATATGTCTACACTGTACACACATATGTTACACATATCATCAGACGCCGAGACTACACCTGTCTCTACATGAAACCGGAGACCCGCGCCTGCATCCAGGGGCTGAGCAGCGCACTGACAATGCAACTGGGTCACAGATAGTCATAAATCCAACCTCCTAAGGATATTACACAAGAAACTGAGATGCCAGCAAATCAATTCACAGTTTGGTAGTGGGCTCGTAAAGCGTCTTTACTAGCTCATCTAAATCCAATCAGCATGATTCCTATGTAAACAGAGACGTACAGTATTTCACGCAAAGCTACTTCCTGCAGATGACATTGCAACAGGGGTGTGACACATAAACAAGCAGGCAATTGTTTAATATTAGCAGATGTAAATCTAATGGTTCCATCGTGTTCTGTGATTCAGGTTTGCAAGTCTGCTGTTTTGACAGTTGCTAACTTTATTTTGACCAAATACTGACAGATCCAAGGGAGCACAGGAAACCCGACAACTTCTTGGAACACATAAAACTTCACAGTGTCTGTGCAATTAATGAAGCGCTTGAAGAGTTCTTCCCTGAGCGAGGAAAGGGCAGACAATTTTACCAGTGGAAAGAAAGCAAGAGAGATGTCTCAGTAGATTAATTCGTCGTAGTCGCAACGGTGTTATTACCGGGAACAGCTCCAGGATTTCTATTTCACCATGAGGCCGCGTTGATAAAGTGCTCAGAGCTCGGGACATGAATCTACCCGTGCAACACAAGTTGGGCAGATTTTAACTGTGTACATTAGATATCTCCTCTGCAGACATATTGAATGACGAAAGGCATGACATGATAGTGGCAGGCTACTAAGATTTATTCTGAAATCCAACCATATCACATAACTGCTTTGAGAACAGTAAACTTAGTTCCTGACTCCGACTGACATTCACATTTAATCCACCACTGAATCATGTCCTTCCTGCAGCTCTGTCTCATACACACCACAAAAATGCAATGAATGCATTTTGACAGCAGGTCAAATAACATTCAATATATTGTTCATTATTATACACGTGCAAGCTTAATCATTATCAGCACACTGGTGACCGTCCGTCTGTGAGGTGTGTGATGTTAAAATATGCTGGCACTTCTATTCTTTAACTCTCAATGACAGAAGGGACCTTGGTAACGAAGAGCAAATGTCCGTATTCGCATGTAGAACAAAGGAGCTTGATATCAGCACAATGCTTAGGCCAGTATTTCCACCACCGCTCGTCTCAGCGGGGTTAGCATTTTGCCTCCGACTGATTGGCTGGTCACTGCCCTTCTCACCGACTGTGTGGACATTAACTTGTCAAAAGAAAAAAAAGAACAACTTTGACAATGTCCTTTCCTTTTCCACTCGCCACACAGATCTTTGCTTGGCTGTGGCAAAGTTTGACTGAACCTTTTGTCTGGGGGAGTTGGGGAGAGAGAAAGAGAGAGAGACACAAAGTGAGAGAGAAAAGGAGAGAAGAAGGGGGGAAAGGGGACACAACAGCGACCATATGTTCAATGTGACCCTCATTATTCTCAATTAGGGCAGCCATCCATGGAATGGTCTTGCTGATAACAGCCCATAACACCTTCAGTAGAATGGAGCACAATCTTCCAGTGGCACGATGGACGAGCAGGGTGGCAAGCAGGCGCGTGCATGTCTGCGTATGTGTGTGTGAGTTTGTGTTTCCTAAGTAAGTGTACACGGACACCTTTTGTAAACTTATATGTCATAATGTGCATGCATACTCACTCATGCTAGTAGATGAATATGTGCATCCTTGCGCTTGTGTGTGCGATGTTGTGTGGGCTTTTGATTTTGTGTGTGTGTGTTTGTGTGAGAGACCTGTGGCGAGGTGGGGCGGGTGGGCAAGCAGGCAGGCTTTGCCAGCTTCTGGAAGGCTTACGGGGGGTGTGCAGGGCCACAGCCCAGGTCCCCAGGACGTCTGGATGGATGAGTTGATGGAGAGTAATGGGGTCACATTGAGCATATGATGTAAAGCCTAACCTTATGCCTAACTGTTAATGACATTATGAATCTGGCAGTGCAATTTCTCTTTTTCACTTAACGTATAACAAGAACAACATTTTGACGGGGGGTGGGGGGAGATGCGCACTGGTCTAATCTCTTTGTTCCTCATCCCTAACACTACGTCGTTCTCTGCGGTCATTATTAGTGCGATGCTGAGCTGAAGGTCACCCACGCAAGAAGCAAGTGAGTGAGGTCAGTGAGAAGTTAGTGAGCTTCCCTTTTTATAGACTCCTCTCGTTTCCAAATGAAAGAGAATGGATTAATTTGTCAAAGTGTATAACTTACACATTTATTCATAACCACGAGTGCATGTATTTGCAATAAATTCTCATAAAACTGCATCTTATAAATAATATGAATGTCCTTTTTCGTTTACACTCAAACTAAATGAACTTCCTCGCTGAAGTAAATGAATGAGGCGCATACTAGTCATTTGTGACTATTCCCCCCCTGGCCTGCTTCCCAAGCTCTTACTGTAACCCAAGGAAGCGGTGACATCACCCTCATTCCTTCTTCCACTGAATTCAAAATGGCCCAGGTGATTAAGTTCCCTATAAAGAGATGGGAGTCAGTGCAAGGCCGCGGCATTGAGCAGGCTCATTGATTAAAACCAAACGAGAGCCCTCAGCACACTGCAGGGGCGGCAGCAGCACTACTCGCAGTAACTGGTACACATCATTTGTCTTTGATCTCGTCCTCCTTTGACGATTGTCTCCATCAGCTCGTGTCTCTGTGACAGCTGGTGCCCATACACAGCACTCCTCAGCATCAGTGATAGAGAGCTGAAGTATCACGACTTGCACGAGTCAGGTAATCTCAAATGACAAGGTTTATATCAATTCTCCAAAGCCCCTGGTTCATCTTTTAATCATGTTATCACAATATACAAAGTACTGTGCTCATCTAATGCTATCACATTTTAGCATATTTTTCATTAGATTTTTTAAAAATAAATTATACAAGATACATGCATGCTTTAATTAAAAAAAAAAAAAAATCATGAAGAGATGATAATATAAGTGGCCTGAAACAATAAAATTGTTAACTTCTGTAAGCAGTAACTATTTCTGTAAATAAATAACATGACCACCTACATAGCCCTTGAGAAGATGCAGTGCTTGCTGCGTGTTACATATCACACTGGATGAGTCTGGTTTCCCAAGTTGTAGTAAAATAAGCACAATGTCATGAAAAGCAAATACATGATGAGTTAATTATGCAGCGGGGCGGGGTCACTCTGACCTCAGTCCACTCTGCGCTCTCCCACTTTGAAGATTCCACTGGTAATTAGGGTTTTGCTCATTCAACTTTTTTCTAAACTTAAAAAAAAACCTCAACACATTGTTTCAGTTCAGTTGCCTGACTTTAACCAAAGTTATACATGATTTGACCAAACCGCAGCTTTTGAAATAATCGAAACTATTGCAATACTGTAGCAACAGCTGTAAGATTAACTAAAGTTGTGTTACAGTAGTTCACTAGAGTGTTTCACATATTTTCATAATACAAATGTGGTAAATCCTTTGTGACATATTCGATTGAAAATGTTCAAACTGATAAACTTTTGGTTTTTTTTAAATAAACACTCTGATTTCTGAATTTGATGCAGGAATCAGGGTTGTAGTATTGTCAAGTTATGTAACAAGCCTCGTGTTGACTTCCCAAAATGTCAAGTGTCTGCATTGCATTGTATTATATATATTGCAGAAAGAAATAAAAACACCATACACACAGCCATAATCAAGCCACAACCTCCTCCTCCTCCTCCTGTGTACACCTAAAACAGAACAAGCCCATACAAGTTTGAAATTGATGAGTGCACCACTACAAGTTCATGACTTTGACCTCCAGGGTATTTGATCCCTTGACACAGAGTTTATTTTTCTAAAGCTACAGCTTGATATTCCAGCACTTAATTTAAGAGTGCAGTTAAATCACAGAAGCCATAATATGTCAGGCGATCCCACGACTGGGGGTAAAAAGAGAGTGAAAACGGGGAGGGGGAGGGAGGGAAAACAGTAAGTAATGAAAAAGCTATGATTGCTTTTCTGTCCCTCCAAATGACAGTTAGCACCTCAATGACCTGCTCGGGGCAGGGCCATCTAGAAATGACACGCTAAGGCACAACGTCATCTAACAGGGTAGTTACAAAAATCAATACAAAACCCATTTCAAAGATGCTCGGCGAGCGTGTGTGTGTGAGACTGTGTGTGTGACAGAGAGGGAGAGAGAAGGACCTGCTGTTATGTTCATTTATTGAGTAGGCCTGAGGGGCAGAAAACAAACTTTTCTGATATACACATTACCTCGCAAGCAAAGGAATTCTGAAGGCTAAGCAATAACTGCATTCCCAGTCTATTACTTAAGTCATGAAGAGCCCCCTCCACAGAAGGGGGTCTTTCACTGCATGTCAAGTACGGCTTAATTCTAAACTCGCCGCCCCCAGCCCTATTCATTGTCACACTTTTAACTAAACTAGGTATTGGCCACTAGAAGAAGAATGACTCTTTGTCCGCTGGGGGATCGATATGCAGTCTCTCTGACATTCACAGAGAACACATGTAAACCAGCCGGGCCGGCCGTACGACTATCTTGTCTTGTTGGGATACTGGCAAACATCATCATATATTATCCCCTTTGATTTGTTGTCAATACCCAATCACGGCAAAGAGGTGCAGATCTAGCGGAGCACAAAGACACTAAGGAGTGTAAAACAGACAAATGGGCAGGGGGGACATCAATCCGAAGGGCACGTCAGCCTGGCCCCTGATGAAATAGGGCGCCGTGTCGACGGCTGAAATTTATAGACAGTAACATGTGAAAGTGCTCACTCCTCACAGCCCCGAGAGAGGTCAATAGCCTGATGCCTCTGTCCAAATGGGGTTCTCATTAAGCCAGATCTTTCAACGACTTTTTCTTTTTTCTCTTTGGAAACAATACAAGGATACCTGGTTGTTTGTTGTTTCAAACCAAATTACCTTCACTGGCCGCCCTCTTACAAAAGCGCTACGTCTAATAGAAATTGATGCACACGTCTGGAAACATCTTTTTCTCTTTCCTGCTTTCTCTTTAATTATGCTGTCTGCGTTGCTCCGTCTGCATTATGCCTTGCCATATATCTTACCAGGATCTTATCAGATATCATCATAGTGTTTTGACTATACTGTGTGAAAACCCAAACTGAAAACCATGGGACTCATTTGCAACACTTGAAAGGAACTTGGTTCAGCTCTCTGTGGAAATCCCACTCGTCTAAAAATTTGGAAGAGACACACGCTACAGCAGGTGATTGAGAGGTAGGATTTTAGGTCAGCGGGGTGCTGGATTCAACAAGGATATTCCTTTGGAAACACAATCAAATAGAGCTTTTACTTTGTGTCAGCTACATTTCCTGTGAGAAGCAGCGGCGCTCCAGAGATCCGATCAGTGTTTCAGCAGTACCGGTGCTATACTGTATGTGGTTCCAGTAAATTACATACAATATGAAAGGGCTCGGCTCTCGCTGATGGATCTCAAACAATCTAAGAGAAAACACTGGTACATCGTCCTGTCGCATATACGCACACACACATATATGCACACAGAAACTAAATTTAATGTTGTCACTTCCTTCAAAGCCGTCAATGTCAGGAGAGACCACTGGCAATTCAAAGTAATCGGGAAGCCACGTAACAAAAATAAATTTGGGGCTTGACACGCTGTTGGAAAAGAATAGCAATCAGCAAATTTAATGCATTTCTGATGTATATTTAAGGCTCTGACACTAGGCCACAGATGTACATGTGTTGGGTTTCTATTTTGCAAAAGATATGGTTGGTGATAACCTATTATGGGACATCGTCAGCTTCCCCACTGCCTCAGCCTCGAATAGGAAAAATTCCATCACTTGCTCTATCCAGGAGATGTAATATCGAAACAAATTATGGCTGGAATTGAAAAGTCACAAGCTTATTCCGTCTTGATCAAACCACTGCCAAGAGGCTAAGTGCAGAACTGGAGATACCCCCAAAATGCTTTTTATTGCATTATCATCATTGACATCTACGGCACTCCCAGTTCCCAGCTTTAGTTGTGGATATAAATATTTATTTTTCAAGCTGGAATCAAAACACAGAAAACATGAAAATCAATATGAACCTCTGAAATATGATTTGCAATTAGTTTGTTGTTGTTTTAGCGCACAACAGCATTTTTGTAAGTTTCTTGTTGTGTATAACAAGAGGTATTTTATACAGTTTAGCAGCAAAGACATGAAAGTCCTCAAAGACACAGGCTACAGTGAGGGATTCTGATCAATGCAACTGTACAGACCACCTCTGCTATCTGTCAGTGTTTAGGTGTCTGAAGTCAAACCCAACAAGAAAACAAGCCATTAATGTGACCCAGCCGCACAGACAAATCTTATTTGGTGGGACATCGTTTGTAAGATGTAATGATCACATCTCAAAGTACATAACGTTTGATTGGATGGCAGGAGTTTGTTCCGGCGGCAGCAATAATAAAAGAAGTCTCATCTTGGTTTTATGGTGTAGCATATTGAACCATCTGAGTGCTGCCTTGCTCTTCGGTGGCCTGCAGGCGCTTATTCTTTTCAACAGTGATCAGTCCTGACACACAAGAGGTCTGCTGAGACCCAGATAAAGATTTCTATTATCATATCAAATCACACAGCAGTGCTCTCATTATAATTGACACATCTTGAACAGTGAATAAAGGCTGCTCTACATAATGCATAATTAGAAAGTTTTTTGACATTTTCTTTGCATATGGTAGTGCATGATAAGAGCTGATGTTAGAGAGAATAGCCTTGGCGGGACATCAAAAGATCTCATAGAAGTTAGGAGATTATGGTTGGGTACAGTGACCTCCTGACCCGGCTGGATCCCTCTAGATGGCTGAGCGGCGGAGAAGCCGGGGCCGAGCGAATGGAGGGGCTGATTCCCCCGTCCTTGCCGAGACCTCGTTAACGACTTAGAAGACCCATCAATATTTAACAACTCTATGATTGAAATTTCAAATTCATCTCCTCAATGGTAAATCACAAAGGAGAGGGAGATGGGAGTGAGAGAAAAGAGGGGGGAGAGAGAGGACAGAGAGAGAGAGTGGTTTTTATCAGAGAGCTATTTTAAATAAAGACTGTGATTTAGTGAGGCCACACCAAGTCAATTAGGGGCAGAATATCTGAGCTCTGTTTAAGTAGTTACTGAATCACCATATTGGATCTGACTGTCTAACAATCACTCTGATATGAAAACATACTATTCCCCCGGCGGGGAATGAAGAGTGTGTGAGATACAGGAGTGATTTCCTCCTCTCGTCTCTCTGCAGTTCTTGTCCTCACACCCCTCCCTCCCTCCCTCCCTCCCTCCATCTCTCTGCTCTTCTTCCTTGATTCCTGCCATCTACTTTCCTTTTATGCATTTCTCAACCCTTCGTGCCCTCTCCTGTTCATTCGACAGACTTGAGTCAGGGAGCAAGAGATAGCTTTACTATTTTATGAAGGTGTGAGGTTTCTCGGCAGTGCCAGAGTTTCCCGTGTCCGACAAAGTCCACTAGCTCGTGAGGAGGTACCGTGAGACTGAAGTCACGCGTTCAAAATAGAACATGCTTGTGTAATACAAATGTGAGGCCAAGAACACCAGCCATTAAAATCTATATATTATTTATCTAGTGAGTGTTTCAATTTTGGGGATATTTACTTCGGGATTACCACAAATCTGGGGTAAAAGTATTTTTCTTAATATTTTATTTTGAACATTTTATTTCATTTTTAAGATAATCTGCAATGAATTCCTTTTTTAGCTCACTTCTTTTTTTCAAAATACACACACACACACATAATATATCCTGATATATCACAGAACCACAGAAAGGGTTTGGACAGAGTATAATCTTAAACTAAATAAAGAGGCATACAATGCAGTATGTGTCCTTAATTCTGTAATTGCCTTCCTCTGTCTCCGTGTGCTTTATTCATGTGGTTACTTGGAGTTAAACACAGCAGCAGTAAAACCAAAAGAAATCACTTCCTGATGCAGCACAGCCATCTTCCACTGTGTATCAAAGACACATTTTTGTGCGAGCACCCCTGCCTACATCCCATCCCACCCCAGCCGCGTGTGGCTTTTGGTTCACTGGAGGTCAGGACGATCATTCACCCCAAGGCCTGAGGGCGCCCATATACTCTCCCCTTTATGACCACATAAAGAAAGCCAAGTGCTCAGGCGTGCCTGATTAGCTGCCCTAATATGCTATTTGTGACTAATTTCAGAGGCGCTAAGTCACAGGTGACGGTCCCAGGCTGTAAATCTAACTCGGCCAACCTTTGACGGTGCGTGGGTGTGTTCTTGTGTGTGTGTGTGTCCTCTCCCCCAGGATGCACTAGTAGGTCCCGTGGTGAATATGCAAAGGCCATTTAGGTGAAAGGCAGGGCATAAAAGTAATGGATGGTAGATGAAGCCATCTCAAGCTGACAAGTCAACTTGCCCCGATGTGGAGAGGAAGTGTGTGTGTACCTATGTGCGTGTGTGTTCAATATGTAAAATTGCAATGGACTAGAGCGGCTTTGTTTTAGCACAATCATTACTCTCTGCCTCCAGCACTGATACACTTTTACTGCAGAATTTTGGTGGTGTTACATTTGTACATTTTATGTGCTGTACTGATTGACTAGTTCACACGATGCAAATCAGAATAGTTAAAAATGGTTAATGAGTGTCTTTTGGCTGTATCGGAGTGGAACAAACTGTTTAACACAAAGAGCAAGGGATTTCTGACCTTGTCCTACATTAGTCTTTTGATGTTTTTTCTTCTCTTTAAAATCATTTTACAAAGAAATAATATTTTCACACATATGTACAATAATGTAACGGTGTAAAATCATAAACGGGGTTATATTTTATTATTTATCAAAACATAATTTCATTTGTATGTTTGTTTTTTATTCTGAGAATTTAGCATGTAGGGAAATGCTAATTTGCAGAAAGGTGTAGAACGTTAACAGACCTTCACTCTCTCTGTTCCTGTGTCGATCCTTTACTTCCTCATAATGTGTCAACAGTTCCCTGTTTGAGCTGTTTTCCTATTATCCCCCTGACCGCTGCTTTTCTGACCCCACGGTGGAGTTTTGACAGGATAAGGGAGGAGAGGGGAGACGAGCAAAGCAATGCTGTTGAAATGCTCAGTGTGTGTGTCTGTTTGTGTGAGCGAAATAGAGAGGGAGAGAGCGAATAGACAGAGAGGTGGTGCTTGTGTGTGTGGAGGGGAAGGAGGGACAGTGACAGTGTGTATGCATGGATGCATGAGCGCATTCATGTGTGTGTGTGTGTCTGTGTACACAGAATGTGTGCGAGTGCGTGCGTGTGCTCCAGTGACCTCTGTGCTGGCTGTGCTGTGTCCTCCAAGCTGACAGAGTCCTCTCCTCCAGCTCCTCAGTGTTTAACACCCAGGGTCTGTTCCCAAATGGGCAGCCTCAAACACCCCCTGCTTTATACACACACATACACACACACACCTTTCAGCAGCGTGAGGGCTCCCACTCTGCACCGTAACACTGCTTCAGCTCCAGAGAGGTGAAAGCCTTGGGTGGGGAGGAGGCTGAGCTACACTCACCTCAAAGCCACACAACCAAAAGGTTAACAGTTCCACCAGATGTGGGGTCACCACCAGTAAGGAATCACATTATTTCTATATGAATGACAATGTACAGCCTTGAGACATTTGGACTTGCATTTATTCAGTAGAGCTGACAGAATATGGCACCCAAGACATTTCCCGGTGAATGGTTGAGATATGCAGCAACAGGGCTGAGACATTTTTCAGCCATTTGCATTTATGAGAAATCAGTGACAGAATATTGTGAGGTATTTTGGCTAAGGACAATCACAGAGCTGCCTTGAATAGGGGGATTTTATTTGGGTTTGCTTTTAAAATGGCACATTTTCAGATACATTAAAAATTCAAAAATCTTAAAATGTTCTTTATTTTTAAGGGTATCACTCTAAGTAAGAATAATTTGTAATAGCATTTGTGAGTGGAAAAATAGAAAAACCAACAATTTTCATAAAATAAAAAAATACAATCCAAAATCAAATATGGACGATTAGTCGATAAACCATAAATCCCTAATTTTTATTGCAATAACAATCAGATAAAAAAGAATTGATTTAAAAAGAGATTTTTTTTCATTCTTTACTTTCTTTATCTGTTACTTGCAAATTCTTATCAACACTCCTGTCCTCCTGTCCCTCCCCCCTGGGAAACCTTGCCCAAGCAGGTCGTAAACACCCCAGTCTCACTCAATTGAACAGCCGAGGTTAAAGAATAGTCCAAATAATAAGATGCAAGCCTCCGAGTCTGGTAAATCAGTGTAAAAAACACTCTTCCCTGCAGCCAAAATACTTCAACCGCCTGTCCCTGTTTTGAAATCATAAACAGCCCACCGTCACCTCACCAATGGTAATAAATGCAAAACGGCGTGTAAGAAAATATCAAAACCTGCCTCAGCTTTGCGCCCCTTCATCGGAAACACTTTAGAAATGCAGGCAGTATCACGTAGCACAAACACAGTTTCTGTCTCAGCCAAATTAGGGACATTAAAAATCACAGGCTGAGAACTTGCTAATTATTACACCCCCTTACAAACAGAGACAGTCGAGCTAAGCGGCGAGCCACTGGCTGACTCCCAATGTCACTTTCTGCGGGTAACAAATATCCAAAGGTCAAAGTGTGTACTTCAGGGGAATAGGGAAAAGCTCAGCGGGGCTAAGTGGTGTGTGTCTGTGTGTGCATGCGTATCTTTGAAGGAATCTAGCCTGTCATGTCCTCTAAGACTATGCTGCCACCTGCAGCTCCGGGTACGAACAAAGACACAGGTGCTGCTGAAGGGAATAACAGGCAGAGCAGTAAGTCACACACTGTAAAAGTCATGCACAATTACCATTAAAGGATGAACCTAATCTGCGGCTACAAACTCATTAAGACGATCGTGTGGCAGTTTTGCAGACAACTGAAACAAGGAGTTGTGAATTATGTGTTGTATATAAAATGAGGACTCTAATACTCTACATTAATTGCTTTTTATTATTCTGAAAAAAGCTGAAAGGAAAGGTGAAGAATGTAACTTTACTGAACTGAATATTTTAATAAGAAGGTACTTTAAATATTTGCAAAATCACACATTAAAATACAAGCCATGTAGCACATTTTTTATAATAAAAATAGCTGTGTTTAAATTATCAATCCAATATTATCTTCACAAAATTATTATGTGAGGAAAACACAGATGCACATTCTTACCTGTTGGGATTCATACAGAGTATCTCAGGTCCATTGTGAACCTTACCGGTGAACTTGCATGCAGTGAATTATCCCATCCCAAACGGCTGCTTATTGTTTCACAACCCATTTATTGTTGCAAAGGACAGGAAGATGTACGACCCTGCAGCAATTAAAATATTAGATATCAAAGTGCAGATGCCAGGGACTGTTAAAGAAATGTGATAGTGAGCATGAGTAATGACGGCACACATGACTTGTCATAAATAGAAAAAAAATGAAGGGTGGGGGTGACCTCAAACGCAAGGATTCTGTATAACAATATTCTGTTGCCTAACAATGAGCACAATACATATATATTTCTTTTTGAGGAATTCTCTTCTTCCACGAGAAGCGATGAACTTTGGACTGACATTTGTACAGATGTGGTAAGGCTAGAAGCCACCCTGTAATTAAAGCGCTCACCCTGGGAAAAAAGGTGTGATCTTCTGTCATATTTTGACAAGGCTCCGAGCACCGGGCAAAGCAATATAGTTACATGCTTGGTAGCAGCTGGAAGAAGAATGACTGTATGTTTGATTGCCTGATAGCCAGACTGTATCTCCAAGCTATTGTTTTTAGTGATAGCGATCAAAGTTGTGTGCACGCTGTGTGTGTGTGACTGTACATGTGTGTGTATATCGATGTTATGTGAACATTTATCAGTACCTCTGTAGCTATGACAAGTGCCTTTGATTTTTTTTTTCTCATTTTGCTAAAAGAGGGATTTAAAAAATTCAGGATGCATTACAAATGTAAGATAATCATATCCATATTTAATATGCAGCATTGTAACCAAATCCCTCTTTAAGTCGATGAAATATATTTTGACTTCACTTCACCGCCTTGTAGAAACCTGAGACAGACACCATATATGCTCTGTCAGAATCATTAAGTCAACATGCCATCAGGTTCAACTCAGAGTCTCTCCTCAGAATTTGAGAATGATACAGCCTGACGCGGCTTGAACTTTGCGTCTGCCAGGAGGGGCTATTCTCTGTCAGCTTCGCCATTCTCCCATGGCTTTAAATATTGTAGGCATCTTGGGGATGTGGAGACGCATTTGTCATCCTTGTTTGACAGGCTTGATGAAGGGGTTGTCTGTCAGTGTTTCACAAATCCGACCAGACCACAAGCCCGCGGGTGGCACATAGACAGTCACGAGCGGCGGGGAGTTCCCTCCCCTCCTGGCTCACAGGGTAATTGTGATAATACTGGGATGGAAAATTATAGAGGGGTGAGTTAAGAAGATACTTGAGTTAAATGCAGAGGCTTGACACAGTGAGGAGAGTGTGGGTGGTCTGAGACTGTGAGGGCAAGTTCTTACAGTTCAATCTTAAATGCTCTGATACTTGTAGCACTTACATGTAGTCTGGTATTAAATCTAATAAGCCAAACCTTTTTTCTTTTTCCTTTCTTTCTTTGCTACAGAGGTGGTAAAAATTACCTGTGCTTTCAAATTAGGTTCTGCATTGTTAAACCTGTATTGCTAAACCTGTCACTTATTCAGTAATAACTTTAAATGTCAAGTGTCTTAAAATTGCAGGTTATACCATTTGGGACTTAGAGACTTTGCAGTCACTTCTTTACAAAAAAAAAAGAAGAATTTTTTTTTTCCAACCTTTTGCACAAAATACTGAGAAAATCTATCCCAGTCAGCAAATAGCATAACAGTCCTATAAACTAACTTGAGCTAGAAAGACACAACAAACACTGTCTTTCTTTCTCTTTCTCTCCCTTTCCCTCCCTCTCTCTGTCTCTGACATCAGGGTCAACCTAGCATATAATAGACAAACTTGGCAGTAATCTGGGGACTCTGAGAGAGGTCCGGGAGATTTATCAATCAACTGGCCACATTAAACGGATTTCCTAATGAAGTGAAGTCTTTACAGGGATTAATCCTCTACCACCTGCAAGGAGCCACCTGCTCGACTGCCATAATTGGCATGGATGGCACCGCCACCATCAGCAGAAAGAGGAGAGGCACAGTGAGAGAAAAAGAGGGAGCGAGAGGGAGAGAAAGGGGGAGAGAGACGACCGGGATGAACAGAGGGGGAAAGAGAGAGAGAAAGAGACGGACAGAGAGGAAACAAGTTGGAGAGAGGACAAAGAAGCTAGACATTGGGGTGTCAAACTCATGCAAATGATGACACTCAGTGTGTTGCAACGACACAACGAGGGAGGAAAATAAATAAAATATTTTAAAAAAAGGAGACGAGACAGCGCCAGGTCTCTTATGACACGGCGATGAGCATCCAACCCTTAGTTTGTGCCAGTCTTGCAGCATTCCAAGACCTTGACAGCAGCTCCTCGCTACATCTTCCAGCTGTGTCAAATCTGCCTATGTGCTAATGAACGTGTCAGCACCCCAATCGTGTCATTGCTGTGTGTGTTTCAATTCACCTCCGAGCGCTGAAATTCTACCCCAGGTGTACCAGCTTACACATTACATTCACCCGCAAGTATTTCTGCATGAATAATTACTCAGTCCCAGCCGTAAAGTTAGAATCCAGACTGGTGTCCTGCTTATACTGCCAAACCAATCTTTTTGATTGTGTTGCCGATTGCTTTAATTTGACCAGGCTGACGCTGTGCATGCAATATGGATGCACACTCATTAAGTCTTTGTTAAGAATAACTAATCTGGCAGTATTTATTTTTTGTGTGACACTTGATTGATTGCTTTAAGATTAAAGAGACATTCCTTTTGGCTCACAGGAGACAGCGATGTCAAGTGACGATTTTAGGGCTCAGTTTTCACAAAGAAGCTTAAGTGATGGTGCAAGATCATGACACAAGTATATCAACAAAAGAAGTGACCAAAAGATGGTAACTATGTGGCCAGAGGCACACAAGGCCTGCATCTGTAGAAGGTTGATTTACCATGAATAACTGGATTGTTGGGCACTAGTATGAGTCATGGCCAAAAAACCAACCTTCTTCAAACAATCAATCAATCTTATGCAGTTTTTTCAAATATCTGCAGCTTACTTATAGGCAGGTGTTGCATATACAGCATCCCAAATATGAATGACCTTCAGATAAAGTACGTCACCAATGACTGGAGATTAAAATTATTGTACATAAACTCTAATCACTTATTTGATCAGGGTACAGTACTTGTTTTCATATTAAAAGGATCAGCATGTATGATTTTGGCAAAAAAATGTATATAATATCTATAATTTTGTTTTCATTAGTGTATAATAAAACTAAGAATAATTTTATTTTTTATCAGCTTGGAATGAGCCCTTTATATCTACATAATGAGCAGGTCTTCTTCCACAGAACCCGCCATGTTGCACCACCAAGTTTCTACAGAAGCCTAAAATGGACAAACCAAATACAGGCTCTTGGGAAGGCCTTTTGTATTTTTTTTCCCCATTACCTGAGGCACCGTAGGTTCTCTACATGCTTGGAAAGGGAGGGGTGTTCAGTTGGTTGAAATCTGCAACCTCATTGCTGGATGTCTCTAAATCCTACACACTGGCCCTTTAAAACCAAACTGTTAAAGTCTAGTCTTTTATAGCCAGATCTGTCTATAAAGCAATGTGTCAGTGCAGGAGAATGGTCTGGCTGCACCCACAAGTGTTCTGTTATAGGGGGGGAATGCACTGGCTTGTTTGTATTTCTTTAACCAATCACAATTATCTTGGGTGGCGTAAGCCCAGGAGGCAGGTATCCCTGCAAAAAAAGACAGTGGGGATAGAAGGCGAGGAAAATGCCACGTGAGAGATGAACCTGGTGAGTCAGATGAGTAAAGTTTTATGTTAAAACACCTTCTGTCACTATCAAATTCAACCGAAACAACTGAAACTATACAGTAGCTCCACCACAACAAGTTGTTTACTTCATTCTATGCAAATGCTAGATACTACTTTTGTGAGACATTGGAAAGAAAGTGATGACTCACAAACCTGATGCAACCCAGACATTTGGCCACAGAGAAATACTTTTGAACCTCTCAGAGTTCAGTGAGTGTGGAGAAGAATTTGCAATAGTGCAACGATTTTTTTTATCGAGGTCTGGTCTTCACCGGTGGTTCCTCAGGATGTCACCATCCACGCTCTTGAATAATTAGCACTAGGGGCAACTTGGAAGCTAAACACAATAACTTACCTGACTGGTACGACATACCAGCCTGGAAAACAATATTTTTTAAAAACTTAGATTTGGTCATTTTTCAAGGGCTGTAAAGTTTTAAGTTTGCTTCTCATTCCTATTTTACCTTTTTTTCCAATTTCATTAAATGAGATTAATTAAATGAGCAATCCATTGCCGTTTCTTGGTGTCATTTGATAAAACAATAAATACATAAAGGCATTTTTTTTGTCTTTAAAGAGGGTGTGCCATCATTACATGAATCCAAAAAAGCTAATACTCTGCACCTGTGCAAATTTGTTTGAGCACTACAAAATCAGTTTGCTCTGATTTCTATTACAGTATAATAACATGAAAAGAAATTAAGTTACTAAGTGTGAAAAGAGCAGGAAAAAACAAGACTAACATGTCCTGAAAATATGGGTCTCAGTGATAATGAATCAGGTGCCACCATTCCAGAAAACTCTCATTGCATGTTGTTGAACAATGGATTCATTGAGGTAACCTCAAACGTGAAATGCCTGAAAAGTTGACTTGGAGCTTTTCATGTATCTGCAGTGATTTGTTGTGTCCGAGGTCACCGTGGTCAGATTAGCTATGACCTCAGTCCTACTTGATGACTGTGTGTCTGTGTTTCCGTGATTCCTGACTAATGATCAACTCTCCAGAGTCATAACTCCTGGGAAGAAAAGATGATTTTGTGGCGTCTGCCAAGGGACTGAGACTATTGGCACAGCTAGGGTGTCCCTCATTTGTTATGGAGCCATACTGCCACCTTGCCAAAAGAGGTGCCAGGCCAAGGACAAACTCTGTGTGTGTGTGTGTGCTCGCAGTCTGACCCCAATACCAGGACTAAAACCTTGGTGACAAGCCATATTGGCATCTAAAAATATTCTGATGGAGTTATAAAGCAGCAATAGGCAATTGTGTTTGTTCCCAAAGACAGACAGAACTCCTGTTACTATTCTTTTATTAGTTGAAACACGGTAACGGAATGAATCAGGTTCAATCTGTTTTTATCTACTTTACTCGGCTTTTCATTGCTAGTGGCCAAATAAAGTCACTGAACATGTCCAACTTCTCTGTGTTGGGATGATAGGCCTCCTAGATGTCCAACTGTATAAACTAAAGTGGGATGTGTAACCTACTTAGAGGAAGATGGAGTAGATCTGCATGTGAGGCCTGCTAGTTTTCTGAGGAAGTATGTCAAGTTGGTAAAGTTAGTTTCCAGCAGGGTCAGACTGGAAAATATTACAAAGTGCAAGGTAAACATATATTTGTGAGTATGGTATAAGAGCTGCCTTCTCAAACACAAATGCGTGCGCACACACACACACACACAGAGCTTCATCCACCTCCTCGTCTAACTCCTCAAGCTGTGTTGTTTTGAGTGAAAGAAGAACCGTCCCTAATCCACTTCACGGATCAGTTTCACAGAGACGGTAAAGCCATTCTCCCTCCAAGCTAAAGCAATTCAGATCAGACACCTTGATGTCTCAAAGAGCACACAGTGAGCTCTTGTTTTCTGTTTTGACTGCTGGGAATCCATGCCAGACAGCACCCCTGATTCCAGCTCACAGATAAAACTAATGAGGTTTTCATTCAAGTCCGTTTTATAACAATAACTGAGTCATCGCCAGACGTGGCTGTTTTCACTAGCGCCCGAGATTCTGTGATCCACTAATCTAGGATTTGGGGGAGTTAGATTTCCAAAACTGAAGGTGTAATGCTGTACAGCATCTCAAATGCAGGTGTTACGGCCTTTTTCTTTCATCATTACTTATAAATGCTTTATGACAACTCGCACAAAAGTGCTGCAAGAGTGAGTAAAACCAGGAACTAGTTTCCCTTTTGTTTAGATTATATTCCTGAGAACTAAACATTTTCAAATCTCACATTTTGTTGCTTTGTAATTATATTAACTAGGGGAAAAATACTAATTAACAAATTACACCTTTCTCTTATACTTGAGCAGCTTAATTTGTACCTGACACCTGAAAGAACAACTGTCACAACACACCGTTCCGTACGCTGTACAGACTGAGGTGTCAGTGGCATTAATGAGTTCGTTTTGCAGCTAATTGTGCGGTAATAGGAGAGTAATTACAGGGATCAGCTAGCTAACTCTGCCTTGATGCCTACCCGACACCTGAGAGATCTGCAGACATGCCCACTGCTAGCTATCTGTCCCAACTGTTCCCACAACCCCTTGCTCTTGCTTTTCACTAGGAGGTGACACTGGCATTAGCAGCTGACTTAAGCATCAAAGTCGAGGCCTTAATCCTTAAACAATAACCCTGGATGTCCCTACAAAGACATTGTTTATATAGACATGTCAGGTCGGACACCTCATCTAACCTGCCTCGAGGTGACTCTGTGTTGCCAGCGGCATTCCTGAGACCAGAGCTTTACACTCCTCAAAGAGTTCTCTGTCAGAGAAATCTCTTCTTTCCTTGCTAAGGGCATGCAAGCAGCAGAGGCCATCAAGAAACACATCTTGCACAGTGTATTATGGCTCTGCTCAAGTTTTCAAGTTCCAACCTGGAAACAGCAGTTGCGTACTGCAGGCTTTAATCATTCCTGTTGGTCTGTTTTAGTTTGTTAGGGGTTTAGCCCGACTTGCCTTGGGACCTCTAGGAGTTTGTAATAACCGTGGAAGTTATCTTTAATATCAACAATTTGTCATGTAAAAACCTACCACACTTCACCAACACAGAAGCAAATCAGCATCAGTGTATTTTTTAGGGTTGACAAAAATGTCTTTTCTGGCTAAATTATGTTGTTGAACACCAATGTCACTGCAGAAGCTAGAAGGCCCTAGAAGTGCATCCACCAGCTTCCTAGTTTGTCTCTGAATAAGATTACTTAACAAATGTCCATTCCACAAAGTCATATTATATTATAAGACACTTGTCTTGTAGGCTTTTGCATTCCTGGTGTTACAGGTTTCCATGTTAATTAGTGACAGCAGACACAATGATACAGGAATGTCCATAGTAATATTCTTCATATTTGTGAGTTTTTTAACAACATAAAAAATATATAATTGTCTACCGGTGGTCAGCGGGGACTTCTGTGCAGCTGACAATGCTGCTTTTCCAGACAACAGCACACAGAGCTTCAGAGAGCCTAATGTCAGTAAATTAAAGTAAAATACAGACAGAAAGGGTCATTTCTAAATCACATTTGGTCTCCTGTTAGTACCAGTCCTGTTTGAATAGGGCTTTTGTCTGAACTTGTTATGGGCAATAATAGTTTTGCTCAGTACAGGGTTTTGCTCAAACTTGCGGCCCCTGTGGCTGTTTCTATCTTCCCTCAATGACATCATGATATAAGGTAAACGGTTCCAAAAGAAAAGAAGTGCTGCGAAGATGTAACAAATGTGAGAAAAAGTTTAGGCCATAAAAAGCTGACGACACCATTTAGAAAAGAAATGTGTTTTTCTCCTACCTTGCTTCTATCCAGAGGCCTAATAACTTGTGTGAACTTAGAGTCCACCTCTTGGCCACAGGGTCACCAGGAAACATAAATAACAGATTGTAGAGCCACTTTCAAGTGGTGGCAGGGGCTTAGATGGGCTAGATAGAGCAGAAATATGGTATATAATACACACCTGGCAAAACAAAAAGAGGCACAAACTCTTTCTAATAGGATAATCAGCCATGTATTCTTTTACAGGTAGTGTGACAGAGTCCATCATTCCCCACTAATGTGTTTCCCAGGAGTTCTGGATGCCCCAATAGACCTTCTACCATACAGATTTCTGAAACTGCAGTTGATATTGTGGTAACTAAGCTTTTTTTCCCTCTCCATAGTGTGCACTGTTTCACACAATTGTGGTTGCATCAGCAAGTTGCCAGTAACATTGTCTCGCACACCGCTTAAAGTAAATAGAGTCGGTGATATCTTTGAAGACATTTCTGAAAACTTGATTATACCCTGTTGGCCTCAGACGCTGGTGTGCACAAGTTTGAAAATCAGACCACCAGGCGTGACGGTCCTTCCCTGCAATGATGTCGTCACGTCAATCTATAAGAAGACAATTCAGCTTTTGTTGTGACGAACTGGAAAGCTGTACTGTGTATTTCTGCTCTGGAATACGTTGACATGGACCTCATGCTCGGAGATAACCCTACAAAAATGATTCAGTCCAAGTTAATCAAAAGTCACGACAATGTCACTTCGGTGGAGTGCAAGTAATTATCAAAGCCAATCTTTGTTCTTCACAGTCAGTTTGTGTGGTATGCACCATCGGCGTCTTACCGCTAGGCCCTCGTAACGTTACCGTTTCAAAGTAAGAATTCACCCCGTGCCCCAAATCAGAGGCTCAGTTAGCACTGACTTAAATCTTATGTAACTCTGGGCTTTTGACAGGCAGACACCTCTGCTGACTACAGATAGGTAATTTGTTTTGATCTGTGATTATACCCCTCGTGTTCAGAGGAAGATGTAAACCCTCTTGTGAAGCTGTTAGGCAAATCCTCACAATGTGAGGAGAAGTGCCCCCGGGGGTCTCAAGTTTTCACCCTCCTTCTCCGTCTTCTTCTTTTCTCTCTGTCTTTCTTTCTTTTTCTTTTTTTTTCATCTCGTATGAGAGACAAAGCCTCCTGCCAAACACTGAAGCCCCCCAGGAGCTCATCATACAGAAAACTAGGGCTCCTCGGAGAAAGAGAAGAACGAGCGAGAGGGGAGGGGGGCAGGCGGCAGGAGGAGGGCAGAGAGAGATGGAGTGCAGAAGAGGGCTTGTGTAAAGGTGGGAAGAGAGTGTTTGCATGTGTGTATGTGTGTGTATGAGAGAGTTCTTTCTACATTGTTAATGACTGTTAAGAGTCTATCAGAGCCACGGGGCATTTAGCACATCCCACAAGCCTCCCTCCTTTGACTCCCTCCCTGCTATTTCCTTAACACTGCCTTTTGTGGCCTGTGCCAGACATACCTGCAAAATTATCTACTAATTATCTACTAAATATGTTTGTTCATGTTGGTTGAACAGCTCACTTAATTGAAGGGGCGCTCTACCTTCCCTCTGCTGTTCCCCTCCTTCATGCCCTCCAAGTATGGGAGGTGGGGGGTGTGGGCTTAGGAGAGTGGCTTATCTCCAAGAGCTCGTTATATTAATGCCAGTAATTATGTGTTTTGCTTACTTTTGATGTGCCTCTGTTCAAACGGGGAGAGTTAATAAGAGGATGACGGCAAATATGTCGGAGGGCCCTCTGTGTTGTCTTTGGGATCTGGAAATTCCTGTGTGTACCGGTGGGGGTTTTCTACGAGTGTGTGTGTGCTGGGGGTGGGGGAGGTATGAAGGGGTGGCACCCGACTCACAAGAATGTCAGTACACAGGTAATGGCAGGAGCTTATGATCAAATCTTCACTTCATTTTTTTACACTACTGTTCCTCTCAGGCACACACACACAGACACACACCCCAGCCAACACCTTCCTTTGGATCCTAAAAAAGGGTGGAGATGGCAGTGGTAAGAGGTTTCATAGAGGGGATTGTTTCAACTCTATTTAAGAGGGTTAGAAAGGGAACTCCTCTTGCCAAGAAAGAGCACAGGTCTCTCCGATCTCCCCGAGGAAAGTGCTGGCATGAAGAGGCGCTCTCTAATGGAAAGAAACAATCGCTAATGAGGGAAATAAATAACAGGCTCATAAAACCGAGAGAGGAGGGGTGTGGTGGGACAGAAGACGAGGGGAAGAACAAACGGAGTAAAGTTACATTTGAATGATGGTCACACTCACGGGCGGGATACAGGAGATACATAGACGCATACACACGCTCAATGATGTTTAGCTGTCATTGCTAATGAGAGAGTGTGTCTGTGATGTAAGGACAGGAGCTTGTTGATGGAGATTCAGACAGACAATTGAATAACATTATCTCCTCTCTCATTGTTCATTGTTTGTTTCTGTTTCCTATTTTTTTTGCCTTTGTTTCACCACAGTGATTAATATGCTAAAACAACAGAAGCTTCCTATTCTCTATTTTTTTTTTTCCTGGTCCAATACAGTGATTTGTACTGGAACATTTTTGTCACATTAGATTAAATCTATCCAACACTAGAGTGAGAATAAAAAAGGACGCAGTTGAATTTAGACAGTGTGTGAGGGTTGCAAGTACTAGTGTGCAACTTTCATTTCCTTTACTTCCCTTTGGGGCGAGTCAGGTAAAACTAGCCACATTCTTTCTGTCTGCATTATTGCCTGTTGTGTCCTCTGGGCCAGAGGAGCAAATGTCACTGCCACAAGTGTGAGATGAGCAAAAGTGACATTTAAATGTGTGTACACAACAACAACCTTCCCTGTATGAAAATATTGGATTTTCTTGAAAGCACCATGTAGCCTGAGCTTTCTGTGACTCTGCTTTTAACACTATAGTTGTATGAATTTTAGGTACGTTTTTTATTTCTCTCGAGTAACTCGTGCCACTTTCAGTCAGCACTCGTTTCTTTCTCTGACTGTTAAATCATAAGCACGCATTATATTTGCGTTCCATTTCTGCAAAATTTTTCAAAACCCTTTTCTCGACATGCATCTTATTCCATCTGTGTGTGTGTCTTTTCCTCTTTTCATCTCTTTGTACCTGTCTGTGTCCCCTGTGTCTCTCTGAGGCTCACTGCTTTGTGAATCCGCTCCCTGGGACTGTAGAGGCGGAGACGGAGACTGGTTGAAACACACTGCGGTTTCAACATTCACATTCCACCTGTGTTTTGACAACACATTTCACAAGAGGGATCTGAAGTGGTTTTAGAGTTTCTCTCTTCACCATTTGATATCAAAGAATGATCCCTGCGATGGCAGAACACGCAAGACTCCATGGGATGGATTAATGCAACATTAAAAGTAATCCCCCGAGTCAGACACTGCTTCTCAAGGAAAGAAAGAAACAAAGAGACAACAGCACTGGATGTCTTTATCGGAGGGCTGATAGTTCCCATGCGCATCAGCAACAGGAACGTCTTCCTGTATGAACTGTTTACACTGCTAATATGAAATAGGTTGACACTAGTGATGACAAGAGTAATAATTATCATTACATGCATGACTGCCAGCCACCTCAAAGCCGAACAAGAGATTAAGCAAAGATTACGGTCTGTTCCACGCTTGTGTGCCCTTGCAGCTATAGCCTTTTCTTTTTGTTCAACACTTCAAATAAGAAACAGCCACTTCAGAATGACAGCGTTAAAGGCGTATTAACATTTTGTCACGAGGTCAGTCGGAGTTCATCAGCATGTTCAAGGTAAGTTACTACCTATGGGGGAAGTCTCATGAATATGTATTCATTTAATCAAGAAAGATCTTTTAAAGAGGGACTATAAGAGAAAACCATGCATACATATAGCTAATGATTCCTGACATGTAAATAATAGAAAGGAATCCATTTTTACTTAATAAAACCAAGCATTTTGCTGATATTAGGGATGCGCCAATCAGAGGGTGCCAAATACATCTTGTGTTGTTTCATCTGTGGTTTGTAAAAATGTACAATAGTAACTTTTTCTGGAGACTGGACGGATATATTTATTCCTTTCACATCACAGTTTTAGCAAATGTTTTTTAGATGGCTGGGTTAAGCAACTCAAATGTATTATTCTCAGCGTAGCTGTTTAGTTGTAACAAAGACTGTTTCAGTTTGCCATCAGCATCAGCAGATACTTGTGGTATCAGACATGAAAAAGTGGTGTTCAGCCATATGCTATGAAAAGATTCCCACTCTCTGTAAGAATGATGAGATACACTACAAGGACAATGATAACCATTACACATGAAGATTGAAATACATTACAAATATCCTAACCATATGGGGCAGCAAAGCCGTGTACGGCAAGAAAAGACCTGCAAGTAACTTAACAAAGGCCTACACCAAGAACCAGCATGCTCTGATCAGGGAAAGTACTTTAACACAAGTTCCTCGACTGAGATATGGCGTTTCAGTTCTGCTGATTATCATATAATTCAGGATTATTTTACTGTATGCTGATGACGGAACTCTCCCTTCAATACCCATCGCCCCCTTCACTGTTAACCTCTCCCTGATACCGCTGTGACTTTTAACACCGCCCCGTTCAACACCGGCTAATGATGTAACGGCCTCCTTAAATATGTAAAGTATAAGACTTAATAAAACCCTGCAGTGTGATTATGTCTTAAGTCTAAAACCCCACTCCTGGATATGCACTTCTACATGGTGATCCATTTTAAATCAGGGGAGGAAAGTTCATGTGTAAATTACACAAGACAGTGCGGTGGAAGTTTTCCAATAAAAGGGCACTCTCGCCTTGCAGTTTCTCAAATTTTATGTAGAGATATCAAACACTCATTAAAATAAAAGTGAAAAAGGGAAATGTCACAGGTGTTAAAAGGCAATTAGTCTTCCCGTGCTATCACAGTGTTAATCAGAGTGATGAAAATGATGATATGAAGCTCATTATCATGTATTCAATAGTAGGTATTGCTTTCATGAAAGATGAGACACAAGATGAATAATGAGAAAACCTGTGACTGCCTTGCTGCAGAGCAATTTTGTTGAACATTTGATGATTTTTGATAAGATGAAACCAATGATATGTTCCTACAGGTCCGCTTTAAAGTGGAGAGTTTTAATTGCTGGATAAACTTTTTTTTTCCCACAGCTTTTTCAAGTCAGTCGGTTCAAAATATGAAAATAAACAAGCAAGCATCCAAAAATAATAATCTCACTTTTTGGCACTGATTTGGTCACAACAAGAGAAGACAGATCTCATTATCTCTGTTTGGAAAAAAAAATGAAATGTTATCTTGAAACAACAGACAAACTGAGATGAGCCACTTTTTGAATTTCAGTGCTTTTATGCCAAAACACAAACAAGGGGGGAGAGACAAGGGGAGGTAGGGAGACAGACAGACAGACAGTCAGCAAGACGGAACAAAACAGACTAAGAATAAGAGAGAGTGAGTGGAGAGAAGCATAGCTAATGGCATTGGTATCAGATTTATTCCAAAGAGGCAGCAGCAGAAGGAGGCAGGAAGGAAGGCTGGATGATTTCTTCGCCCCGTCTTCCCCTTTCCCTGATTATGAAAGGAGACATGGCACGAGGTCGAGGGTCAAGCCAAAAGGAGACAGCATTGTGTAGAAACTGTCACGCACCGCCACCTATTTTGACATGCACAGGCCCGTTTGTTGTCTGTCGTACATGCAAATTGGTGAGCCCAGGCTGTCATATAAAGGCAGGCAGATATGCGCCGGTCGGGAAAATGAGAGACCACCTGTAACCAAGAGAATGGGGAGTGATGGACAAGCATTCAGTCAGCCCGCTCGTCATTTCCAGGCCCGCCATTCACCCATCAGCAGAGTATCCCCCTCCTGCGCCCTCCTCCTTCCGCCACCACCACCATCAATCCCATCCCCAGCGCACACATATACATGTAAAAATCTATTCTTAATATTCAGAAGCAGGAAGTGAAGGGAAATAAATATATACGATGGAAGGGGATTGGAGGGGGTCGGCGGTGGTGATTTCAACCTGCTGGCTGCCTAATAGGATCCTGCATTCAGACAGCTGAGGGTCAGACCAGGATAATTAGTTGTCCACAGAGGAAACATCACTCTTCCACAGGGAGTGGACAGGAGGGGGACCCTGTAAGGTGGCCTTAATGCTCTGCATCCCAAAGAAAGTCCAGAATGTGTCAGGTAATCGACACTAGATTCTTTTGTCCCAACCAGGCTAAAGGCTACAGTGTGTGGATGCTGTACGCTTTAGGTTGACAGCGGACGGACATTGAGAATGGACATCACATTTATTCTCGCAATTATACAAAAAAGATGACAGTGTGTCATGTAAACTTGATGCATTTATGTAAACCGTCCAGGGTGTAAAGTTGACCAGATAATTAGCTGTCCAGTGGACACATCACCTTTCCGGAGAGGCCAGACAGGGAGCAATGGAAGAAGTGGACACAAATATTTTAGTTTCAATGTTGACAAACACCACAGGTTCACTTTTTATGTGTCTAAGTGCATTTGTAAAATGAATTCAAAATTACATTTGAAGAATACTTCAGTGCTCTGTTATAACATTTTTTTTCATGTGAAGGTTTTTATTTACTTGTTTTGTTCTTTCCATTTACTCTTTTATATATTTAGTATAACATGATATTACTGACAAAACTACACTTTTAAAAATGCTAATTGTTAAATATAAAAGCAAACAAAATCCTGTCCGCACATTTCACTCTTTGGAGATTCAAAATTTGTGTTGGACATCTTAATGGAAAAGACCTGCATCAAGAAGAAGCCTATACGTGATTCAGGTACGTGCTATGTGAGTGTGTGGAGAAGAAAGTTGAATATTATAACATACATAACAGATGCAGATGCCAGGGCCCACTAAATGGTTTAGTGATGATCAAAATGAAATGCTACGGCCTTTACAGTTACTACATCCAAACCAGCATAACACCTATGGAAGATTTTGGATCAATGTTTAAGACAAAGCTCTCAACCATCATCCCCATAAGAGCAAATGATGTAATAAAAACTTTCATCTTCAAATCTATTTAGTGATGCCAGTGATTGTTTCTGATGCTGTATTTCAGTTTAAAATGTCTGACTATGTTTTTCTTTCTGCCTGCTGTACTCAGGCCTCTCTTGCTTTCAATGATATTACCTGATTAAAATAAAGGTTGTATACACTGTATATATAGGCCTAAATGAGGGAATGGTGTTCCTCACTTGATTTCCACAGACTTGGCAAGGAGCATTGAAGATGCTCAGGATACTCATGGTGACCTGACTACTAAATCATAATAATACTAAATAAGACACATTGTGTTGTTTTTTCCTTTAATTTGTCACCCATCTGTCGTTAAAAGGTGCCACATGTCAGAAATCTTAGCATAAATAAGATACTTCTAATGACTCCCGTCCCATTTCAGCTTCCTCAGGTTGCTAATTAATAAATCTGCATGCAAAATAAAAATACTTTCTTCTGCACTCTCACAGGCACATGCAGAAACACAGGCACCACCTCCCTTGCTCTTTCAGGCACCACATGTGGTATGTGGTCATGTCTAATTTATTGTGAGATGTTTTGAAGAGAGAAGTTGAAAAGAATTATTTTATCCCCCTATGACACCCATTTTTGAACTTCGCTAGCAGAACAAAAGGGTGACACAGACTGCACTCTTTTAAGGAAAAAATCATTACCCATGTAGACATCAGCTAATCACTGCTGTCCGCTGTTGTCAGTTCACCAGGCGAAACATTTTTCTTTAGCCAAATTATCCATTAATATTGAGGGATTAGGGTGTCTTTTCTGTTATGATATAGGGCAGAAACTGTCCTCATTATATGATTTAGTCCAGTCAAATGTATTCAAATGCCACCTTTATTACCCTGGAGGTGCTTTGCATAAATTGAATAAATCCAACGGATACTCTGCGAGAATCAAACATATCAAAGGTTTCCTGTCTTTGAAGTGGGGGTAGTCTCTAATTCCAAAACAGATTTTCATGATAAATAAATACATTATTTATGAATAGCGGGGTAGTGGTGGTAGAAGAAGACCAAGAAGAAGACGAAGAAGAAACAGGAAAAAAATGAAAACAACGATAAAAATGCATAAAACATTTTACGCCGTGGAAATGTCAAGAGACGCGAAATGACACACAGAGTGGCGCGTGCCGACCAACTGCCTGACTGATAAACAAACTGATTAGCATATGCACATTGGAGCATATGTTGTGCTCATTTGCTTACACAAAGTCTCAATCAAAATAATACAGCGCACTCGACACGTGTCATAAAAGTCTAGAAATATGTTGATGGGAATGATGAAGATGGAAACATTTCAATTATTTCATTTCTGACAATTACACTGACATTGTGACAACCTCAACAAGCAGCATGCAGCGTGGTGACTAATTGCCCTCAGGAAATTTATGGAAATGGGAAATAAATAAAAACAAACCAACATGTTGACCAACTGCAACACCGGTTCTCACATTTCTGCATGTTGACACATTGTCATAATAATATTCACACATTATTTAATATCTTTTGACATGAAATGGAATTTGTAAATGTGTAAAAATAAGTTGCTGGCTGTACAGCAGGCCCTGAAAGAAGGTAGTTATGTGCTTAACTGTGTGCATATATCTCAGTGTGTTTATCTTTTGGCAGGGAAGCAGTGGTGCTGCTGAAAAAGCACCAACTATGTTGAGATATGGACCTTTAGGAAGTGTCGAGGTGACTGTGAACGTAACGCGGGGCTGGGGCGGGGCGGCCAGTCAGGCTGCATTACTAACTGCCTGAGAAAAGAATAAGCGTTTAACATGGCATACAGATGGTGCAGCCATACAAGGCCTGTGTTTGCCTTTGAAGTGCTGCAGAATTCACAGAGGCAAGGAGAGCTGGATATTTTGAATAATTACACATTGGCTTATCTAAATCACACTGTCAGGAGTGCCTAGCACAAAAGATGGGTTGTTATTAGATTTCCAAATGTACCTCAGTAACCTCAGCCAACCTAAACATTTCACTGCACTACAGCTTTTAGCTTTAGCTATTAGCTATTCTTGAATTTATCATTATTAAAACATGATAAAAATGTTTTAATTACTTAAAATTGCTGAAATCATTGAAATATAAAAAAAAAATCAAATGGGATGAGTCAGTAAATTGTTGCCATATAACAGTGCACACTTGTGGGAAGTCCCATAAATTCAAAATTTAAATATTTAGCTTAATTTGATAATCATTCAATTCCATTACTTAATTTAGTGTTCAATAACATGTTTTTAATCACACTTGCATTACATTCTCCATTGTGATCTCATTTCACCCATTGTGGAATTGGAGAAGCAATTCCAGGACACCAACTTGTGGAGGTCTCCGCTTTCTTTTGTGGGGCATCTTGTTCTCCACACACAAGCAGGAGGCCACTTTACTAACTACACCATCATATACTTGGTGATGGGGTATCACAATTTATCTGTTAAAAATATGATTTTACAATCTAGATAATACATACATTTAAAAAATGTCTGAAATGAAAAAATAAATATATATTTTGTTTTTCCCAGTCAAAAGTTAGAAATAAAGTCTCAGAGCAGCCGAGTGCCATGGAAATCATAGGGCACACATCCCCCCTGAACCCCAGACAGTCAGTCATTTTGGCCGTCCCCTTGTTTCCTCCTCTCTTTCATATTCACATATCGTTGCCATAGGGCAATAAATTATATTTTATCTTTTTTTTTTATGTAATACATCCAAACTGGTTTTAAGTTAACTTTACCTAGTAAGCATTTAAAGAACATTTCTTAAAGGAATATTTTTATAAATATGAAACATTATAACATATATTTACAATATTTAAAAAGACAAAAGTTTTCAGTCTGAACATATACTGTCTTTGTACAGTTAAGAGATATATATATACATATAGGGATTAAGCAAATGATCACATTCTGTTTTAATTACATTTTAGACAACATCCCAAGGTTTTCAGAAGTTGCGTTGTATCAAGGTTTTCCGCTGCATATGGAAGTGTAATAAGAGTCATTTTAAACAACATATTGCAACATCCTTCTTTCTGTCCTTTGTATGTTTTCCCTTTATATGTTTGTATGCACCTTCAGAACAAATTAAAATCTGAATAAATGGGATTATTCCCTGCCGTATGTGGACCGCTGGTTGTGCAGAAACATCCCAGCTGTACACAACACATTACTGTCTTATTGCTATACAAACCCATGCTGCTTGAAGCAGTGTGATAATCATTTAAAACGCCTGACTATTTTATTTTCTATCCCGGAGGAACACAGAAAAAAGTACATTAGAAAAATTACAAAAAATAGATTGAATGGGGTGGGAGGATTAATCAATTAAACCTTTGAGCAAGTAACCACAAAGAGGAGCCCATCGGGGGTAAATAATGGAGGTTCTGCACCTACCCAAAACGTTCATTTAACCTGTGAACCACAAGGTTATTTCTGTTAGAAATGACGTTAACACACACTTACACACACACACATACACTTAGACAAACACGCCAGCCTGGAGGAAGGATGATTTATGTGGGAAGATCCATCTTCATCATCTTGCCTCTCACCTTGGTCTCCATCAGTGTTAATTAAAGGAAGGTCAGTGTCACCCTCCCTGCTCCCCCCGACCAACCCTCTTTTACATAATAAATCACTCCAGACACACAAAGGGGGCTGTTGACACAAACAGAATGCTCCTAGCTAACTAGCTAACTGCAGTTCGTTGGGCTGAGGAGTCAATTCAAAGCCTGCCATAAATAATAGTGAATGTCACAGTGTTGTGTCTTTGTCTGGGAACAAAGGAGAGAAGACAAAGACAGGTTGTTCTGGGACAAAAATAATCCATGATATATACATTATACACAGCATATGAAACATACAGATTCCCAAAATTATGTGCAAAAATGGAAAGTGTGGCTCTCTGATTTGGCTCCTTTTACTGCATAATGTAATGTCAACATTTCTTATTCAGTTCAACATTTGGGAAAGCCACATTTTTAGATGCATTTACATTTTTTAAAGATTAGTTGGTCAGCAGCCATATCGGGAAAAAAGTGGAGAGAAAGTCTGTAAAAACTTGGTGGTAGGTTGTGACATTATGTCAACAAGTTTATCTAAAATCATCCGTGACTGAAAACAATAAAACCCCAAAGTATTCATTATGCGGGTGACTTGCAGCATATCCTTATCCCGCCAGGACAGAATGTGAATGTGCAGCTGACTTTGAAAGAAATACCCATTGGCACGAATGCGCCACCCACCACAAAACAGTACAGTAGTTTGTGTCAGAGTGCTTTGGTCAGCCCCACATTGTCTACATCATTACTTTCTTGGAATCAATTTTCCTCCCCAAAAGAAACAAGAAACATATGCTTTGTATTGTGTACAATTTCCTAGGTTTTCTAGGTTACTGTCAGACTTGCATAATGAGGGCCACGGCGCTGCAGAGTTCCCCTCTTATCACAAACTAGCATGCATGGCCCCGCTGCTCTCTCCTCAGTCATCAAGCAATTGATGTAATTGAACCAGCCCTTTGCTGTCAAGCAAGCAGCGCAGCTCAATAGCATATGCTCCGAACACTCTGGACAATGAGAGCCACGCAGCCGGGCAGGAAGGCAGGCTGGCTCGTTGCTGTTCTGTCAATAAATTTCAATCCCACTAATTGTCCGGAATTCATTAACTGAGCCTTTGAGACAACATGGTCCCATGGAAAAGACAACAATATGAGAGAAAAAGGCAAAGGAGGCTTTTTGATGATGTTGTTGGGGTGTGCTGTGTGTATTGTGAACTGTTGTTTTGCATCCTGGTGGTGGTGTTTGAGCGCATCCAGAAACTGATGAGGGTACGCTGGGGCTGCACTGCTCTTGTGAATAAAATCAGAGTTAGTGAGATTGAAATATCCCCGCAGAAGACATTTGGCTGAAAAATGAAGTAATAACTGCAATCTCAAAATTGATCTACTAATTATGGTACATTTTAAATTAGAGTGTGTAAGCAAATATATGAAAAAAATTAATCAATGTTCTAGTTAACAAAGTTTTTTTTAATATTGAAAAAAATAAATATGCTTGATTATTATATGTGATTGTTAGTTGGTGACAGCAACCAGTATTGGCCTTGTGGTTGGTTTTAAATAGGGATACACAATATAAATCGACCGGTAATGGGAAATGTATATTATTATATATTATTTCAATTATGAAAGTACAACAGATCATTTTGTGGCAGAAAAGTCAATTTTCTTTCATTGGCTTAACAAGTGCAGCATCTAAATACGTCAATGCAGTATGTGGCGGTATGTACCACTGAAGCTCATTCGCGAACTGCCAATAAACACGTATTGTGTGTACAGTGATATGTCTGATTTGACTGATTATGTAAAAGGGTTTAATGTTGATCCATAGGCAAAATTCTCAATAAAAAGAATGTTTCGGAAATTTACTTGATGTACTTCACCAATAAAAAATACAGAAACATGAGTCATGAACTCATGTTTTTGTTATGTTAGCAGGAGTGATGTCAGATTTCTTCAGCTCAGAGCTGTGGAATTATATCATCCATCTTTGCTCGCTGCATCTACATTAACCTGTCCACAATCTTGAGGTTATGAACTTGTTTTTAAGAAACAAAAAAGTTAAATGATCAGTTATTGAATAAGCCATGAGAGCAGGTAATTATCTGTTGTCAATATGAGATGACAAAATTCTATATCACCTATCCCAGGTATTAAATGATCCCTGGTCATCTAAAACAGTATGGAAATATCCAAGCCATTTTCCTCCACTGTCTAAAGTCACAACAACAAACAATAACTCCTTCCACCTCTGTTTTCCTCCTTCAGCTGATTAGGACTGGCCTTGCTTTCTCAGAGTCCTTGTCGCCCTCCGACAAAGTCCTCAACGTCCCACGTATCTGCCTAAGTGACCAGCCAGGGGTCAAGGGTCACCAAGAGCTGCCACTTCCCCTGTCACAGGAAACAAGCAGCAGGAAGGCGAAAGGAGAAAGAGAAGGAGGAGGAGGAGGAGGGAGGGAGAGGTTGAGAGGAAGGAGGGAGGTGATATTCAAAACACAACAATGACAAGGAGGTGCCTGGAATTAGCTCTCTCTTTCGGTCTCTTACACACACACAGAGCACACACACCCTGTGCAGGGCAGAGGTTGAGGATGGATAATAACAGTAAGGACAGGAAAATGGTTAAAAAGGCGTTCACCGTGCAGGTTTAAAAATTAAAGGTCTGGGGAAAATTACAGTTTTTACCGATATTTTACCTGTATAAAGGTGGAGTCACATCTCCACAGAATGAAATAATATAAACAACCACCTCCCTTGGTAACACACACACACTCCTTCACACACATAGGAGGGCCCCAGTGAGAGCAGAGTGTGTTATGGTTGAGTAAGCATGGAGCCACTGCTGCTGTTGAGCCCCTTGCCGCTACTCAGGAGGGATCACTAGATCACATTATCAATCATACAGCGCTGTACAGTCACACATGCAGTATATACTGTGTGTGTAGGTGTGTGTGTGTGTTAGCCAACTCTCGTCTTTCTCTTACAATCTCGGAGTAAACACATGAATATACACTGCAGGAAGCTTTTGGCAATGTAATTACAGGGCATACTTTATGTGTTAATATTGTTTACTTCAGTTACAATTATGAAAGTATAACTGCTGTGTAAAATCTGGTTGGACAGATTAAATAAAAGACGCCACAGAAGCCTCCTCCTAAGAGTTTTTCAAACACTTGTGCGCTGTGGTGCAAAAGTGCAACAGCAGGGCAGTTAACCATGTAACAAACCTTTAAACTTGGTGCAATGGTTAGATCCACAGAACCACTGATTCTCTTAGTGGGTACCAAAACACTACTTAGTGTGGCGACACTGTCATCTCTTTATTCGTAAAAGAGCCTAAGCGCGGTTCCGCGCAATGAAAATAACTATTATCAAGAAGCTTCCGCATGTGCAGGCTGCCACAGCAAAAAATGCTCCTTTGTGAGACTTTAAGCTGACACATACATATGTGAGCGCAGTTATAAAAGTTCCTTAAAATGCTGTGCACCTAGTTATTTTGAAGTCCGGCCTGTCATTATGTTTGATGTTGGTGCATCGCCATGCTCCTCTCCTCTCCTCTTCCCCCCCCTGACAAGCTTATTTGCCTTTTGTTTTACACAGAGCAAACAGGGAGTGATCCTGTGCTCAGGCCAAAGCAGGATGGATATGGAGAGATAGAAAAAGCATTTGCGTGTGCGGGTACGGAAAAGAGACTTAAACGAGTGGCGGTATGGTTTAGAAAATCCAAAAGGTTTGCCCATATTTCTGCGACAAATTTAAGAAAGAGAATCTCGTCAAGAGGAAATGGGGCCGGCCGTCCACATGTGCGCACAACATCTCAATAAATTACATCCTTTGAAATCTCTATGAGAAAACCAGAAACAGTGTTAAATATGGCAGGCAGGCAAGCCAAGAATAATATTTGTTGTGCAGGATAGCCTCTAGTTGGAGTTTCAGGCATGCTGATAAAGCACAGCTTTGATGGGCTAACACCGTCTGAAAAACCAAATACCACTGCCTTTTAAATTAACCTGTTTAGAATTAATTATATTTCAGTAATTCAATAAATTATTTCTTTTCGCAGCATTATTAGATTTTTAAGTACAAACATTGTTTTCGTGTTATTCCTGCATCAGAAAATGTTGACTTTACCGTTTGGGATCGTAAATCACCCAAAATGCTTTATTCCCACCAGTAACACACCTCAAACTCAGCTGTTTAAACTCCATCTCATCTCTGAGACAGGTATGGGATTGTTTTGTTTTTTTGTTTGTTTGTTTCAACATTAAAGCCTATTTTAAACTATTTTATCTTTTATTATTTTATCACATTTTGAATGTTAAATATAATTTGCAATGTAAAAACAGACAACTTGTATTGTATTGTTATGCATTTATGACAAGTGATTTACACTATTTTAATAACTCAAATCAGGGCATATATTCCTACAAGGACAGATAGAATTAATAAATTTAATAACAATGACACAGACCTGCACACATGAGAAAATAAAAGAGCCTCAAAGTTCATTTTTCCATCTTTCTTAACTTGAACATGTAACACATCCTCCTTTAAACTGTAGATTCTAAAAAGAGAAAGAAGAGGCAAAACTTTTACATCGACCCCTTTGTTAGTACGGAGCAAAGCGTGCACATGGCCTGTGTGTTTACCCAAAACCCTGAGACTGCACTGCCCTCAAATGGCACAATGAGGTCAATGCATACGACTCTTTCATCCCGTCCCTGCCTCTCTGCTTATAGCTCCTCCAGGACAAAGAAGCATTAATTAAGAAGCAACCATGAGCAGCCAAGGAGCATAATGCACACAGACGAAACACACTCAGACACACACACACACACACACACACACACACGCTGCAGTGACTCACAGCCATTCCTCCCTGTTCTCCACAGCTTCTGATAACTGTGAAATTCACTCCCTCTGCACAAAGACATGGCCGGGGAGGAAAATAATTTCAGTAATAGAGCTAATGGGTTTAAGTGAGACTGGAGAGCAGCCAAGAGCGGCTAAAGAGAGAAGAGGGAGGAGAAGAAGAAGGGGAAAGAGGAAGAAGACATAGCCGTGTGCACGGGCTGGAAGAAAGAGAAGAGAGCGAGTGGAAGAAAGAGAGAAATGCAGAGTGTCTTTTGTATTGTTTCATGATGAGATTGTTGAGGAACAGAAGGGAATGCTCATTTTCTCCTGACTGCCATGATACAGTTGCTGATAAGAGTCGCTCTGCGTGCACAATGGGGGGATTTGGAATGGTGGTTAATTTAATTGATAAAGCCAAACAATGGCACAATGCTTGCAGACCGATTACATTTCTTTTTGTGTAATCACCATAGAGGGAGTTAAACAAAGCAAAGTGAGGCTTCCAGGCAATCTGCAATGATTCTGAATGCATTGTATCACTCTCTCATGAATAAATACACACACACAAACACAGATCTGTACTTAGAACAACATGGCCACTCAGTACATCAGTAGAAATGCAGGAGATAACTCACATCTCTATCTCTCTCACACCTCACAAGATTCTGTCAAACCACACAGCTGTTATTTACACCAAGCACATGAAGACTTTTTAGAATTTACTCTGGCCATTTTACAGTTTGTGATGGAAGTGTAGCACCTAATAGCAACAATAATTACATTTCAAAATGTAAATTCTGATCATTTTCTACTCATAGAAATGTCAAATTATCATTAAATTTGCTCAACAAATTATTCGCAGGATTCTTATTTTCAGTGTTATTTCATTGATGTAAATAGGGGCCTGCATGTAACGGTTATAAAGGTAATATGACTGCAGATATGCAGCATAGAGTTACATAGTAAAACCTTATTGCCAGTGCTATTGCTATGTTATTGCTGACGACGTAGAATAAGTTAATTATTTATAATGCACATTGGGAATTACTTGGCTATTTTTTCTTTTTTTTTTGCCAGAAGTGACCATATTTGGATGATAGGGTGGATTTGACTGAGAACTTGTGGACACTATGCATGCCCACCTATGCCAGCAACCTGATTCAACTGGCTCCTGGCCACGCTGAGCAAAGTGACTGCTAGAAAAGTTAGCTTCCATCATTTGAAATATACAAAAAACAAGTTACCGCCTACAATATTCAGATAAACACATTGCCTCTATCCTAATTGACAGGTTGCTGTTATAGCAACTCAATCAGTCAAGAATAGCCTGCTTAATCATCAATTTTACTCTACCATGATTTGAAGAAGACTTGAAACTAGAGATTGAGACCATAAACTAATGCAGATTATATTTACTGAGGAAAAAATCAAGTGAGAGGAAGAGTCATTTTTTCATAGATGTCTATGCAAACTGACTTCTCTTCCCAACCAGTGGAGTCGCCCCCTTCTGGTCTTTCAGAAAGAATGCAGGTTTAAGCACTTCCATTATGGCTTTGCTTTTCAGACCCGGAGGCAACATCTACGTTTTTCTCTACTTTCCTACTTATCATTCCACATTGTTCTTGAAAACATCATGTGCTGAGAAGTCTCTCATAGACCTATGGTGTAAAAATATGCAAGTGGGTGTTGAGCAGGAAGAATCTGTTCCTGGGCAGAAGGTAAAACAGAATACAAGCCAAAAAGCAGCTTCAAGAGTCAGAAATCTCAGCACCAGATAAAACAATTGCTTCGGTCACAGTTATTGACCAACAATCCCATCAAAAATCACAGACAGTCTCGTCCTTGCTGGTCTATAGCACAACAGAAATACAGCACTAATTGCACTTTAAATTTAAAATACACATTTTTGTTTCAACAGCCTTCCTGTAGCAAATATTATTTTCTTTCTCCTCTGTATGCACTGTAGCCGTGTTCCCTCAGGAATAAAGTTTCTGGCACTTAGACAAGCATTCTCATATGAAGAGCAAAAAGTAACAAAAAAAATACTTTTTTCCACTTGTATGAGTGATGATGGATGTGATAATTAAGCTACTGTGAGAAATAGCTTTCTGGTCTCAGTCACTGACTTAAACCGGCCCTGATGTAATTGCATTTGGTGGGATGCTTTCATTACATAAAGAGCCTGTGTAGAAAGGAGTTACCCAGCAGCTGCTGACTGCTACATCAAGAATTAACTGTCACCCCCTCAGCAGAGGCAGAGAGGCCCAAATGAAACTCCTTCTCTCCTCTCTGTTCCTCTCCTCTTTTCCATCCACCCAGCCAACCATCCCAGTATTAAGTGAGGCGAGCGACAGAGATATGAATGTGATATTCCCTCTGGTATTTTTAACCGCCGTATTGAATTCGTATAAAACACTTAAGGCTCCTCGGCTTCTGCCTGATGGGAGCCTCTCGCAGGGCTATCTGTGAATCTCTAGAGAGAGCTTCTCTCCTGCCACAAAAAAATCCTGTTTTCCCTCTTACACCATCTCTCCCTCCCTACTTCCATCCTACTTCCTTTGCTCTTTGATGCATATGGGGATTTCATAAGGAGCCCTCCCACCCACCGCTCATTCATAAAAAGCTAATGAAGTTGGAAGGAAAAGTCCATAAAAATCTCATTAGGTGTTCACCTCCTGATATTGGATACAAATCAAACTTAGAAGCTCTCCTGAGGATTGGGGTAATGAGTAGTGATAAGTAGAACCCTGCCATTCCAAAAGGTGCTAGAAGAGTGTTTTTGTCCATGTCATGTTAACAGCACAGTAAGACAGCGAGTCCCCAAGCTACACAGAAGTAACACAACAAGTGAGGAAGACAGACACAGAGATGACAGGGAAAGGATCAGGCAGATTTACACCACTATAAACAATTTAGACCTCTTTCTCCAAATAAAGCTAATTATTAATGAAATTTGACTTGATCACAATGTGGCTTTCAGCTTCACATCTTTAAATCATATGGTCAATCACAGTCTTTGAATCTAACCAGAAGAGAGGAGGCCATTAATGACTCAAGTCAGAAAGAGGAAGTACGAAGCATATTAGGCTATATAATGAATAATGGAGAGCCCTGAGAGACGCCTACACTGATCGAACACAACCTTATGAATTATACTGCAATGGGTTTTCATATTTATTTCTGGGCCCCAGCTATTTCTCATGCTTGAGCGAGGCTTATCACTTAACAATCAATTATTAACATGTGTCAGAATAAGGAGTGCTATTACAGGGATTGAGATGCATGTTGTACACTGGCCAGAACTGACAACACTTCTTGTACTCTCGCTCTCCTGTCTGTTCAAAAGGCTCCGTTTTAGGTGGAAACTGAAATTTCTGGCTCTTAATTTGTGAATAATGCATCAGTCGGAATATGCATTATACTAAAAAGTATGAGTAAGTGGGAGGGTACATTAGAAAGGTTTCTCACTCTACATGCTTGCTTTTGCTATCATTTGCTGGAATATAATTAGATTTGATAGATACGGACAGAAATTATTCTGCTCTTTCACTGGTAAAAGTTCAAAGTTCTCCGTCTGTCATGATGATTAAACACCAAATATAATGTAAACACTATTCTGAAGAGTAAACAACGTAAAACTGCACAAGGTTAGAGGTTTAATAATCTGCACGTTATAGCTGTAAATTCTTCAATTACATCAATTCAGAACTCAAACATAATGTATTCTACTATATCCCCTGATTAAGGTTAAAATTGGGTGCCCTCCCAAGAATATTAATAAGACATGCAAGTCAGTCATCATCACATCCTCATGTCCATCAACAATGGTACAGATGTAAGCAGTGGTAAACCTGATGACCGTTAAACAAAGACCACATTCATTATGCAGATAGATCATCGCTCCATATTATGTTCATTTGCATATATCACAATCTCGTCTATTTGTATGATAATCTGATGGTTGATGAAAAGTGCGTTTGTTTTGATTGGTGCTGCAGAAGGAACAGAGGACGGGAGAGAAAAGGGTGGGAGTCTTAATGCAGGTTTTGAATATGCAATGTGTGTCTGACCTCGCTGGGAAGAGGAGGCATGTAAGATTTATAAGTCGACTGCAGCCCCCTGATTGACTAAAACACAGGGGATCATTTAGATAATGCACCCCCACTCTTAACAACTGCTTCGGGTCAAAAAGTAAAAGAAGTCTGCATTGACAGCTGAGAGGAAGATACAGTATCCCAAAAAAAGTACAGTACATCACTTATTTCCTCTGTTTCCATGTTTGATGTAATTGTTTACTTTTGGCAGGTATGTGCTTGATCTGATGTCATATTTTTGTGTGTGTGACCTGAAACCCAAGAAGCGGAAGGAGGGGGGAGGGAGGACCCTTACCTTTTTTTTTTCTTTCCAATGGCAATCTGGGTATGTGAGATAACAGAGTGAAAAATGTTGGAAGCAATCCACTCTGCCTTGGAGTAAGACCTTTACGATTTCACCACTTCATTAGGAAGTGGCTAATCTCTCCACTCGAGAGGCCTGATAAGGACTCTGCGCTAATGCAGGGGGAGTCAAAGTTCAAACAGCCTTCGATGTTTTGATGCTTAACTTACTAAAGTTCCTGTATGTTCATTAGACAGCTTTATCAGGAAACTCTTCTCTTACATTCCCCAATACCCATCAAGATTGGAAGAGGTGGTGGTGGTTGGTGGGGAGGGGACAAGGTGGAGAGCGGCGCAGTCTGCAGCTGTGTGGAGATAACAGATAGCAGGGATAGCGGGCTCTTGTAGAAGGAGGGATGGAGGGATGAAGTGGGGAGAGAAAGGGAGACGACTGGTCAGACCATCTTCTCTTCTCCTCCGGAGCGTTCTCTCTATATCTCGATTAAGCCTTCAGCCCTGACTGGAGTGGAAGTGTAAAGCCAATAGAGAGTGTGTGTTTGCGTTAGCGCATGGGTGTTTGTGTGTATGGCTGTGCACGCACATGTGGGTTGATGTGTGTTTTTGTGTATTGCCCACATTTGCATGCATCTGCACAGCCGTTAGCATGTGTGTGTGTGTGTGTAAGGCCTTGATGTCCTTATGCAGTCACATCTCCATCCACGCGACAACAGCCCAGGCCCCTCCACTCATCAATTTTGCATTGCCATTTAAAAAAGCCTATCACAAGTTCCCCATCAGATTCACATCGGCCCCTGGTGCACATAAAAAGGCCTATTTATACTGATCCCCTCTCCCTGAAATTGTTTTTCAAAGGGAAGATATTATTTTGTGCCCTTCTAGTATCAAAGGCTCGTCAGCACTCCAGAGAGTCAACCACATATATCAAAGTAACACAGGAGCAAGAGGACACATCGAAGAGAGTGTGAGCAAAAAAAAAAAAGAAAGATAACACATTTAGCATGAACTACTTTGGGATGTTTGGATGCTCTTATTTTTGTTTACCGAATCTGAATTCTGTCACTTTGTGTCAGGCGACACCCTGGCTGCCTTTTAATTGGGTCTGACATGTTTCTCATCTTGGACTAACTTTACCGATGTACAAACATGCTGTTCGCCCTTCACAGAGGAAGTTGTGAAAAATATAGTACAAACTCCAGAGAGTGACTGAATCAAAGGTTACAAAATGTTCAGACATAGTGAAGTGGTACGACGCATTTCAGTGCGCTTGATGTAGATGTACTGGGAGGCTACCTCCAGAGCACAGGTGCATTCAGCAAAGTCAGGGCACGGTATGTACTTTGGAAATATATTACAGACCTGGTCAGGGAGCACATGACTAGATTTTTACCCCCTCAATTTTAATTAAAGTCATTCAGTCTACTAGTGTTCAGGAGAGATTTTAAGATGAAGGCTGCTACTGTATTCTATGGAGGGTGCTGTGGTGGTTTGGGGTGTATGGGCGGCAGCTAGAGGGCTTTCACTTGGAGTTGGAATCACATCATTGGCATAAAGACAAATATATTAAAGGTGGAACTTCAAAAGGATGTATCTTGTTTCCTCTACTGTTTGTGATATTCATGGAGAGGATATCAAAGTGCAGTGATATTAGTGAGAAAGTTCAAAGGTTAGTCAAAGGTTGTCCACATTTATCTAGAACTATTTCGATAAGTAATCCATTTCTTTTGCAAAATTATTTAAGCAAAATTGCCCAAATCTTCTGTATCCTACAGTGGCCCTGATAGCTTAACATGCAAATAGATACAACACAAGCGAATGAAGATTCATCTCCACCAATTTGACAAAATGTGCAGTATTTAGAAAACATATTTGACGACACATACATTTAACAATAAAACATACATTTAAGAAAATATACTCATCATTTTAGTAGGTCATAGCAACCTAGAGAATATATGGCTAATCACTTCTAATTGTCACCTTGATTGAAGTTCTGTTTGATCTAGATCTACAATCTGAAACATTTTTAAAGTTGTTGTGGGCAGCATATATATGTTGTTTAATTAACAATGAGTACAAGGGCATCGCAGAATGTAATGTCAGACACAGTAAAGCAAGAACAACAGAACAAAATGCATCACTTGTTTTTTCTATACCTATAAATACATCACCTGTATTCCCTATATTTATTCTAACATTGGACAGTGAACTTGTATCTTTGTGCCACAGTTCCCCAGAAGTACAGATGGTGGTCTTGTTGGACTTTATTACTTTGCAGACATCCACACAATACATGGGATAACAAAGAGAAGAAGTGAATATGTCTAAGATGTTTTATTCTGACATTTCTCTCTACCTACACAGACTGTACCTCAGTGTATCTGTGAGCAGATAACAAATGAGGGTGCCAACTGGGCCACAAAATGCCGCAGAGATAATCTGCTATCAGTGAGCCTCACTGATCCCAGGGAAAAGAAATAGGGCTTAGAGGGCGAAGTGTCAACACCTTAGATATCTGTACATACTTAGCCCTGGAATCAAAGCTAAGGTGGCAGGGCCTGCTCACTGCTTAGCCTCATATCTCCACAACAGTGACATCCCTGTGCTACAAACCAAAGTGTCTCTTGACTTTCAACCCTGGGAAGGCAGTGAGTAACGTCTATACAACTGACATGTTTCCGAGACACAGGATATATTCATGTTAATTTAGACCTTTTGACCAGGAGAAGAGTTTTGTTTCATCACTGTGCTGCTTTTGTTTTAAAGTCACAATTAAATGCTATGGCCGGACTGATTGGACCTTTGTCCTGATGTTCTTTCTTTCCTCTGTGACCTTGTTATTTCAGACGGCTTTTGTTGTGGCCAAAATCTAGTGACACAAAAAACAGGATGTTTTATTCTTACAGCGAGCTTGAAAGGAACATAAATACTTTGCATAATTAGTTTCTAATTATGCATAGTTTGCTCACTGAAGTGGCTCACATGGGAAGAGATCAGGAAAAACCTTGAACTTTATATCCACTTACAGAATAAAGGGAACATTTAACAAAAACAGAAAGGATTGTGCGCCGGGAGAAATCCAATCCAACACGCTGCTCCCATAATCCCAGTGCCCATTTTATACAAATCATTTCTCTCTATATTTTTGCTAAACATTTTCCAAACCATACTGCTGGGTTTAACTGAATGATGTTTTCCTACTTTTCAGCCAGATAATTCCCTTTTCACAACTTTTGCACTACACTTGATTGGTGGAGGATCTATCCAAAAGAGCGTCCAAGTCCACACCCAACAGCTCAGAGTGACTACTTGTAAATTCAAAGAAAAGGAGTTATGCATCATTATAAATAGGCGGAAACCATTGTCTCTTAGTCTGATGATGATTTACTTTCCAGGAGCTGATATTTCTTTCTCATGTGGACATCTGTATGGCAGATAATGGATATTCAAGTCAAGCCTCCCTCCTCCATGTGCCGACATTGTTTACAGTCCCATTAGTAACTTGAAATCGAAAATGGAGTTTTATTTGAGAGACGAAATCTGTGACTGAATTGTTTCACTAATACAAATTTAAAAATAAATAAACTAAACTCAGATGAATTCCGATTGATTCTGAGATTACATTTTGGCTAATACGTTGTGTGATGTATTTGATTGTTCATTACAATGTGGATAAAAACAATATTAAAATGTTGTCCAGTCCACAGATTCTGCATTCATTTGCAGATATCGGTTTATGGAAATTGCATAAACATTGACTAAGGTGTCACACTTTGAGTATAATAACAACCTACATGCAGCTTGTGGTTTTCAGCAGTGCAACCTTTTGGATGTCTGAGCTCCAACATTGCCGTTTACTGCATTTCTTTATGCATCAATAATAAAAGATCTATATATTTAATGAAACATACATTAATAGATATGTTAATGGTAGGAATAGAAATCTTGGCAGTGTCAGTGCCATGCTGTATCTGTATATCTGCACCATTAAGTTCCACAGCAGTTTATATCCAAGCTCAGTCCATCTGTACATTCAGTCTGCCCAAAGGTTTAACTTACATCTTCAATGCCTCTGCAGCTCTTTTGAGAAGGCAAGAAACCATCTTGGTATAAAAAGAGAAACTGTATATAAAGAATATGTCTCTTCTCCCCTGAGCTTTGACGGTATTTAACTCCCAAGATTTTTTGCCTCAAAACCCACCAGAGCCTTCATTATGAGTCATTAGGCTTCATAAGGTTTTCATGAGCTTTTTCTGTCTCTCTCTCATATTGAGATCCATGCAAATTTCCCAAGCAGCTTAAATCAGCTCGCTACAGTACACCAAAACAGACATTCCAAGCTATTGGAGGTCCCGACGGTCCTTCTTTCCCCATGACTGGGTCTCCTATTAACACAGAGCAATATTTTCTCTGGTTCACAAAGCAGTAGAGCAGGCACCCTCTCCATTTTAAGAAATACCAATGGAATAGTATACCAATCTCCATAACTTAGTAATGCGCTACTGTATGTGTGTCTACGCATATATTATACACATGGGCGTGTACACCTGTCTGCACGTGTATGTATATATATATATATATTTATTTTATTTTTTTGGAGACTTCAGACAAAGATGTGTCAGCGTATCAAACATGGATTTCCTTTATCCAGCTTTCCATTTTTTTCCTATTGATCTTAGTACAGTCACTTCAAAAGGCCCAGAGACCCATAGGAGTACAAAGCAGGGTTCAATCCCTCCTTTACATCTGAAGGACGGCCCTGGCCCTGGATAGTACTACTCTCAACCCAACACTGACAGGCCGGCCTGGCTTTATTACCTGGTGGTTTGAACCAGAGCAGAACAGAGGAGACACAAAATATCAAATTGCCGTGGGCATTCAAACTTTTTGGCCTTGTCCATACCTCAGATCTGTCTCATCCTCCGTCTCTTTCTCTTTGTCATTCTGTCTTTCTATTTCAATCGATGTCTGTCATGGCTTTCAGCTTCAAGAATGTCACTGCAGGAACACTGAAGTGGACAGTTTTTCTTTAATTTGCTAACACATCTCCCATGTTCCCATTAAACATATTCCATCTACTGGATATAGATGCACAGCACACAATTTTTTTACCATCACCTTGAGACAAACTTTCAGTCACACACACACACTGAAAGGCACTTATTCACTTCCCCTCACATATAGAAATGCTCACTCTCACACATACACACACAACATACATAAACGCACTACTGCCACCTTTCACACACGTCCTCCACCACCTCCAAATTGCAGCCGAGCAGCTCGATCTTTAGAAGTTCTCTTAATCAAAGTGCAGCTGCGAGGCTAATCAAAGAGCCCTAAATAACTCCATCTCCCAACACAGGCCATAGGGGGATTAAAAATCCACTAGCCAGAACTGGGTTTCTTCGATCTGGGGGCCGCTAACGCCTAATGAGAACTCCCCAAAGCCCCAGATCACAGCTGAGCTGCTGGGCGCAGCATGCTGAGGCCCCTCTTTAAATCCTAAAGAGATCCTATCAGGACCAGATGAAAATAGATATTGCCCTCTCTGGGTGTCAGATGATTAAAAGAATGGCAGAGGATTATAGAGTCCAGTTTGGATGTTAGTTCTGGAAGGGGGAAAAAAGAAACTCATGGTGCTCCTGTATTTGTGTGTGTCTTTTACACGGCATTAAGGCCCTTACAGATAAGAGTAGTCAAAGACCAAGGGTGAATGTAAAGGCAGCACTCCATTATGCGGACTTAGAAGACCTACATTTGTTTACTTAGATCTTATAGGGATTACAGAAGTGTTTACTGTGACTCCATTAAACACACTGGCCTTTTGTTCTGGCATGAGGCCTGATGATGAGTTGAAGAATGTTTGTCTCTACTGAACTGCAATCACAACATAATGACTGTTTGCCCTGGGCCTGTGATAAGTGATTATGATATTGGTATGCCTTGGACATTGGACAGTTTGCATCATATGCTACAAATATTACTTGAAAAAAAGGGTTTTAAGCTTTAAATGCTGATTTTTCACTGTAAAAGTTAGTTAAGAGTCATATTTTTACAAACTTGAACCTATAGGGAAAACAAATCTGAATGTATTTTTGCAGATATTATTATTTACATTATTAGGAGTTTTACAATTATTCAGCCACTCCCTTCTCTTTGCAGGAACACACATGCTGGCAACATATCTGCCTGTCGGTCTTTCCAGAGTGTATGCTCTAACTAGACCAACACAGATCTGACAAGGTTGTGTGCACCTGTCATGTCCCACTCTCCTATAACTTTAACATGTTCATGTCTGGGCCTGGCAGGTCATTATAATAAATGAGGTGGGCTTAGTGGACAGCCATGCCTCGTTCCTCTCCCCTAATGGGAGCGAAGAAAATCTGCAAACCAGTACTTTACATTGACTGATGCTGAAGGCTCAAAGAAACTAGTTAAAGTGGACAATTAGAATTGCGGGGGGTTGGGGTATATCTCCCTGCCCAATCACATGAAATGTCCCTTGTTATTTTAATAATTCAGACAGAGGCTAATTTCTACAGCTCGACTGTGTCAAGGTAATGTGCAGCTCACATGTCCTAGATGTGTCATTTTGAACTTAGTCACTATGGCTCCTAAAGTGCTGCAGACAGGTTCCTGGTGAAGGGGGAGACGGTGTGGACTTTCAATTAAATCAAGCATGGGAGACAATATTTAGAGGAAAGCAATGCAAGAGGAAGTGCTAAACACCTTGCATTGTGTGGTAGAACATCTGTGATGCTGAGTGCGGTATGCATTTTCGGCTTGTCTGCCTTCCTTGATTAGACAGCAGCTCTATCTGTGCCCGGTGCCACCATCCTCCTGCAACAATATGCTGAATTGAACACAGAGAAGGCATAACTTGTATGAAATTCTCTCACCCCTTCTGGGGCATATTCTGCCCTCAGTGCTTACACAGCTCAACAACAGACCTACACACATACCTTGATGCTCAAGTCTAAGGCTGTTAGACCCTCCACTCACATCTGAAGTGGCTTAGCACAAGTGCAAATCTCTCCAAACCAGACCCTGAGGACTCTATTTCATACTCCCAGCCCCTCTCTGCCTCTTCCTCTCCAATATGCCTGACCTAGACGTCTGTGCTCCTTTCATCCACATTCCCATGGAAACTCATTTAGCCTAGCTAGAGGGAGAAGGCAGCCCTGGGTTCAATTGGCTGGATTTACACTTGAGATATTATTCATTACATTAGCTGCCATGCTGATCTCTTGCTCGGTTGTTCTCTCTCTCCCTCTCTGCATCTCTCTCTCTCTTTCTATCTCTCTCTCATTGTCTGGTGGCAGGCTTCTCAATATATTCCCTGTCTTAAAATTCATGGACTTCTCCTCAATACATACCTATATTCAGTTTTCTGCTATTGTTACCCGCCCGGTCTCATCGCCACATGGAAATTGCATTCTTGAATGTCAAGAGCGATATTTTCAAGGACAAATTAACGCGGTGGCACAAAGCTGCTGCATAACAAAGTAAACTTGTCTTAGATTCATTTGAATGTATGCCAGTGATTGTAACAATATGCAAACACAGAGATATGCCTTTTCTCTTACAAAAAAAAGGGAAAAAATAAGAATAATTGAATTGTCGACGCTTGTTAAGACAATTCAACATGGTGTCCAGACAATGTAAAAGTGAGGGGATTTTTTTATCTTCAAAAACCAATGTGTGGCTATCAGTACCATGGAATGTAATGGCTAATTGTCCTTGCTAGTGCAGATTTTATGGTCTTTAAGCTTATTATATAATTGCTTGCCAGAGCCTCCTTCCTGCAGCGAGCTGAAACATAATGAGTGTGCGTGTGTGTGTGTGTGCATATCAAAAGAAATGTGCGATTCTTCTTCTCCACATTTTGTACTCAATCCTTATCCTTTCCTCATTCTCCGCTAGTAGCATATTTAATTATGTGGCCTGTCTGTTGTTCACCAGCTGTCGAGATACAGTATGTAGCATGTTAATGGACATTACATGACTGGAAATGAAGCTATTATTCCACAATGAGCATTAATATCTTAAGCTGCAAACAGCCTCGGGGCAAGAGACGTTAGAGGGGTGGCAGACAATGATTAGCTTTAACTTTGACTCCAAGTTTCACACATCACCATGCACATACTGTACTGTACCAACACTCACAAATATTCTTCACCATCTCCTCCATCTGACAATATTACTCTGGAGAAGTCCCCTTTTTTTGTTTTCTGGTCAGACATATCTGTAGACGCTTGCATTTTACATGTGCTTTTTTGTGTCTGTGTTGCATTACAGTATACTGTATACATACTTTTTTTTATCTGTGCACAGTCATACAGTCGGTAGCTCTCTGTCTTTGTGTGCTTATGTGTGTCTGAGTGTGCACATTCACACAGTGTATGAGCACATGCCTCTTTGTCACAGAGAGAAGGGGGGTGTATCCATCTTTCCCAGTCCATTTTTTGGAGATAATGACGGCCATTTCTTCTTCTCAGTGACTGATGACAGGCAGAACTAACCGCTAATGGCATGCCAGTGCTGGAGCGTGCCACTTATGTTATTTTTCCTGACAAGGCTCAGGGGAAGGCTTCATTTTTTTGACATTTGACCATGCAAATTCACTCCTGCTACATTATTCCACATTTACATCCATCTCTCACCCCTCCCACCTCCTCCTCTGTCTCCATCCACCCCACCCCACCTCGCTCTCTCTCTCTTTTTCCTTCAGAATCTGCTCGTGGTTGCAGACAGTAAAAGCCGGGCTAATAAAGTGCCATGAAAAAAAAAACACTTAAATAGCAATACAAAAGGAATTCTGAATAAAGAGCCCAGCCTTTTTTTTATTCAGTACTTTTGGAGCTTAGACCTTTTTCAAAGCAAATGAGCCAGTCAAAGGGAGAGCTGGTAAATGCAAAGGGATGTGGTAAATAGGAGCTATGCAGAGTGCAGTCAAGGTGAATATGAGCACCACCAAATAATTTATTGACACAGGAAATTTCAATTTGTGTCTTCATATATTGTTCTTTTTTTTTAAATCTCAGGTTGTGACAAACGTTTGCGCTGCTCTACATTACAGATGAGCCTCATGATGTTAAAAACCACTCAGACGATTTGCAAGATTTATTATCAAACTTTTAGAAAAGGTTGAATAATGATGTTAGCTTGAGGGGGAAAGAGCCACCGTTAGTCAGGTTAGATCAGAAACAGCATGTTACACTGAAGACACAAGCTGTACAGTATAGACTAATGCACAGACAGATAGTCCACAGTTAACAGTAATTTGAGTTTACACATCATAGAACTATACTTAGAGTAGTATTGTGCAGCCTCAGATTCTGCCATTAGGAACAATGTAGCCAGAATGGACTCCTCTTTAAATTTCTTTCTGGACTTTATTCTCTTTCTCTGCAAACTTTTTTTATCCTTGAAAAATCACTCGTCAATATCATTTGGGGTTATGTTTTATTTCACACCTCACATGATCAAACTACAGCGTGTGCCTTCAGGAACTACACATCCATATTCAAAAACCCCTTAGTTCACAAACATCAGGTGCGGTCCACATCCACTAATAAGGCATTCCTGTTTTTCCTACTCCTTGCTGCTTTTTTTCATCTCATAAGTTACCAGTACGAGACTGCACTCTTATTAATGCAACAACTTCATCTCCCTTCTGATGATTTAAAGAGCTTTTGTCTCAATGGGTGGTATTGGTTTTGTGTGCGTGCACATGTCTGTTATTGTGCATATGTGTAGGTTTAGGCGGTCTGTGTGTTTGCGCTTCCCCAGCTGAGACACGAGTCTGCACGTGTGGGTGTGTGTAGGTGTGTGTGTGTGAGAGAGAGAGAAGCAGGGGGTTGATGGGTCTTGGTGGGTCAGCACACCTGCTGCGGCTACAAGCACTCTGGGACAGCTAATGTTCTCTGAGCTGACAGGAATCTCCCCACCACTCCAGTGCCCAATCCTCCTCCCCTCTCCTTCCCCTTTAGTTTGAGCTTAGATAGATTGCCCTTGTAACGGGGGCTAATAATGTGCCACAGAAGGCTTTTTAATGGGAAGGACTTTGATAGGTTTTCCAGGACACAGAACAAGCCGCACAGAGGAAGACATATGCATGGCATGCACATGAAGACAAGAACGGACACACACATTGATGCACACGTGCATGCCTATGAACTCACAAACTTAGACAAATGTGGATGTGCACACACATCCACGCACACGCCCACACACACTCTACCTGTCGGCTTGTTTTACCACATTATTATGGCTGGCAGGGGGTCTCTGGCCCTCTGCTGTTCTCCAAAGGCAGCCTGTAATGTGTCAAGAGAGAGAAAATGAGGAAGGAGGGAATAGAGGGAGGAAAAGAAAGAGGAAAGGGAGGAGGAGGTAGACTGCCAGCTGACAATGAAATAAAGCCCATTAGAGAGAAGTAAAATAACACAGGGAAGGAAGTGACAGCAGGCCTGTTACACACACAGCTTTACTGTCTTTAACTACTGTCAGCCCCACTGGGTGACAGCAGCTGCCATCTCTCACACATACACACATAAAGGCAGGAATATGCGCATTCACACACATGCACAAAAACAGAAGCTTTCACATACACAAAGGCTCGCAATCACAACTTCCCTACTTGTAATCATGCACATGCAGGCATGTGCAAATAAAGGGACACACAAACACGGAGATTCAGTATAGACGCAGAATGCACATATCAAAACAGCACTGAAATGCACACTGTCATTCACAGACGTTTGAGGGATCGTTTCTGTTGTTTGAAAGCGTATTTTTTAATTGTCACTATGTTCAAATGTGTATATATTCTATATAAGCAGCAGCCTGCTATATTGTTTTGCGATATGATGATGCTTCAAAATAAAAAGAATTATTTATTTTTTTGTTTCACATTAGAAATACTGAAACAAATACACACTTGGATACAGTTATGCCGTCTATGAGTAACTTGCACTGAAAAGTTAAAGTTCATCATTTTTTGTATGCAGTTTCCCTCAACCAACCTACTTTTACCCAAGTTATTGTTTTCTAAAATGTCTAAAAATGCTTTCAACACCTCCCACTAGAAACATGTATGGACCTTTCAGCTCATGCATTGACAGCCTGTTGCAAACTTGGCAAATTACTGCAGGTAACCTTCAACATGTTACATTTTCACTTTTTAAACTTTGGGTAATAATCTCCATGGGTTCACTCACAACATGACATGCCTGTCTTGACATCCTCAAAAATCCTGAGAAGTACTGGACACACATATATGACACATTTCCATGACAAATCTTAAGGTTATTATTCTTCCTCTCTGCTTCTATAAACTATCACAGGACCACCTGTTCTCATCAATCTTCTCCTTATCCAGAAAATCCAGTTATCTGGTAGGAGGAGATGCATGTGTCACCTCCTCCTTTTCATTGACTCCTGCAAAACTATGCCTAAAGTGGCACAAAGACCCGTTATTGTTAACAACATTGTATGATATAGCAGAATCATGGCTATACCTTTAATGAGATTGCTATTTAACTTGCAGAAACAGGTGTTTTACAGAACATACTCCACCGCATTTTTATCAGTTTCAGTGAGTAAATACATCACAAAAAAGCCAAAAGTTGATATTCTGCTTCTGCAATAGAGAAGAATATTCAACTAAATTCATGTAACTCTGTCCTGTTTCTCAGAAGCCCTTGAGTTGCTATCCTCACATCCCTTATGGTCACTGAAATGGATGATTACAGTGATATGAGGCTGGCCCTGTGGAAATAAAATGGATGTCATGTAAAGGCAGATTTCACTAATGCTCTTGTCACCATGGTCATTCAAATGCATGTCTTAAAGTGACATGAGGCTGACCTGTCAGAAAAAAAATGGACTTTTAAATGATATAGACGGAAGACTTGTAAAGCCAGGTCTCACTAATATTTTAAAATATTAATGTATGCCTCCATCACTGCTTGGGCAAGGGATATTCTAATAGATACTTAATTATTCATACCCATAAATAAAACCTGCTTACCTAGATTAGGACTAAAAACCCAGACTAAGAAGGTTTATGAGGACAGGCTAGTAATGTATGTATGCAAAGGTTTTTGATGTTCAGCTGTACCTGCACATTAAGTTCAGCCTGCAGTCTGAGAAAGAGGGATGTCAAAATAAAAGTATGGGCATCAGATATATGCTCATTTCATATTCACTGAACACAACTTCTAGACCTTTACAGCACTGTTTGCAAAAGCTGAGCCACCTTACATACTTCAGTATGTACTGTAAACGTATGGTCAAGGCCAGTTTGTCACACTGTCAGACCAATGCATCACCAGTTTCATGAGAAAACCATGTGACTTCAGCTGCACTGGCTTTTATGGCACTCTTGCAGCATTTTCATGCAAAGTAGTTTAGCGATTAAAAATTTTGCATTATAACATTACATCATACTTGCAGTAGATGTTCATGAGCACTTTTAGGAAGAATGGAATTAATAAACAATGCAGCATTCACACACAAATTGCAACTTAACACTTAAAATGTAATAGTAAAGCCAGCTCCGAATTTCAGTGTTTACAAAGGATTTGTGTGACCTAAATATATTAATATCTAAAAGAAGTCTTGTAAAAACACTTTTCATTTAAAATGAATGCAAACACTGTCTGCACTATAACAAACTTTCTTGCTTTACCATGCAGTTGTTTTCCTCCGCTGACACATCGGGTTTGTTTTATCCTCCAGATCTGTAAGACCACTTGTGAGAGAGAATTAACTGCTAATCAGTTTTAGTCGCAGCCTGTTAATATTTAATTGAATAAACAAACAGACACAAACAACTTAATGGGGAGTGTTATGATAATGTTTTGCATCTTCCCTTACTTAAAATTCTGTCATGAAAAATGTAATTATTGTTGACAAAATTAATCACATTCTAATTAAGTTGTGGCAGAAGAAAAGAGTTGTGGAAGTAGGTTAAACATGCCACACTTTTCTTGAAGTTGTTTCCTTTTTTCAAGTTACATTTCAGCTTCAGTTGCATGATGAAATTTTACACAATAAGTTAAGAAAATGCCTTTTTTGTTAAGTATATCACTGTAAGATTATGAAGAGAAAATGGGTATTTGGGGGTATTTATTGGTGTAAAGGTCACACTGGGATGAATCCCATTTGTGTCCTGTGTGCAACCTGTTATAGGTTAACTTCCTTACATAAATATGTTATATTCTAAAATCAAGCTCCACAGTGATTTCATGAATGTATCAGGTTTGTAGGTTTTATTTAAACTGTGTGCAGTAGCTACATATGGGAGTAGTTCTTTCTTATTCTTTTTACTTAAACCCTGATCTTTTTCCAAAAATTTATTAATTGTAACAGAATGGACATATTTCTGATAAGGTATACTTTTACATATATATATTTATTTATTTATTTCCCAAACATATCAAAATTAAAAACTGAAGGAAAGAAAGTAAGGGAATTTGATCTTCCATTATATTTTCTTGGGGTGCATAATTATATGCTCCTAAACAATACATTTTTCCCTGCAGAAGTCAGTATTGCAACTGTTCACCTTTAGAGTTTAAAAACATAAAAACTGTGACGCATCAAGTAAGGTTCTATAATTGAGGTCATGAGGCATAAACTGTGTCGTTAGGTGTCGCACAATTACAAGATGTGTTATTATGTCAAGTTAAGCCAGCTTAAATAGGCCTCTAGTCAGTTTTATTTTGTTTTTACTGCTATAGATGTCTGCTGAAGTCTGTTTTACCCTGGCAGCCTTCTTCACTATATTGTTTAGTCTCATGGGACTGTATTGCTACTGCACATAACTTTGAGCACAGTCATAAGATAACAGAAAATAAAGAAAATAGTATTAATATAAAGAGATCCTTTCAATGGTTTATGTCATCATACCATTCTATCGAATTTATGATGACACTGACATAATGAGTAAATGCTTAGTGCACACACAGAGGCTTTAGTAAAACATGGTCATTTGTCTTAAAGTGAATCAATTCTCTTTGATTCTGTCCAACTTTAAAATTTCAAGACAAAATCTTTTCATCTGACAGCATCAATACGTCTCTTCATTCACCGTTCAAAGCAGCTTCGGCGTGATGCAGTCAATTAAAGTGGACGCTGTAATAATCAGTGATCACTTAGTGGGGGGAAAAGCAGTCGGTATTATTGAATAGGCAGCGACTGTTTAAAGACTTGTGATGAGACGAGCCCAGTGAGCCTGTGGAGAATCTGAGAGGCAGGTTCCACAGATAATGAAGTCTTCAGCTGTGGTGAGGAACACAACTGTGTGTGTGTGTACGTCTGTGAATAATGATCCCAAATTGTGTAATTAATTATGAACACGTCTGAATAGAGGAGAGATTTCAATAAAGGCTTGAGATACATGCAGAATGAGAGGGAGAGAAGGAGAAAGAGAGAGATATAAAGATCATTCCGCCTTTTGAGTTGTTTCCATCTTAATAAAGCAGCAGGGTGAGAGATGAGCCTGCTGTGCCCTCCTGTGGCCACAGCAGTGAAATATTGCCTGTCCCACTTCTCTGCCGACACCTAATTGGAGTCACTCTGAATTCTATTATCCTCTAATAGGAACGCGTCATCAATGGGGGTGGTTTTGACAACAATTTGGGGGAGAAAAGCCCTTTTTTTAAAATGAAAAAAAAACAGTAGAGAGGTGGATTGAAAAAAAGCATTACTCTAATAAATCAGTATGACAAGTTTTAGATGATACACCTTTAAATAAAATTGCATTGTCTACTGCTCGAAATACAATGAGATACAGATAATAAAAAAGGATGATACACAACATGTAGATACGACGGTGGCTATCATGTTTAAAAACGAGCTTGTGTTGTTGTGAAAATTCGTTTTTCCGACAAATCTGAACACAATTAATGCCACTACAAAGAGTGTTACTGCAGCACATATCAGGCAAAACATCCTCTGAGGATTGGTGGATAAACAGACACACAGCTAATGAGAGGCTATCCATTTAGATCTTGTTACAGCTAAATGTATTGGTGTACACGTTGTTAACAAAGAATAAAGAATGCTACTGCTGTTTAAAGATAATAGTACATTTTTTTATGTTATATAGTATATTTTTATATTTAGATATTTAGATCAGTAAGTTTCATCTTACTTGTTTGCTCTGCAAACCGGCAAAACAATGAGCAAAAAACCAAGCCACCATCCAAATCAGTTTGAAAGTCTGAGAAACAAACAAGCACCTATCCAGTCAGTCAGACAGTTGGCCAACAAGCCACCCAGACGGGCATCTGAGCAGTCAGCGAGAGTGACAGTCATTCCACCAACAAGTCAATCAGACACTCAGCTAATCCTTTAGTCAGTCAACAAGCCAGTCAGCTATCCAGCCAGCCTGCCACTCATCGGGTTAGCCAGTCAACATGCCAACACGTCTACCAGTCATTTAATTTGCTCCCTCGCAGCCGCCGAACCAGCAGCCAGTCTAAACTTCAAATAAGCAGTCAGTCACTCAGTCAGCCAGACAGGAAACCAGTTAACCTCTGCCAATGAGTCAACCAGTCTGCCAGTTTAACCAATACCCTCCCTGTCAGTTTAGAACAGTATATATTAAGCAGGGCTGGGATAGCACACATGACCTTTCTCACTTCCACTGTGGAGGAGCCCAATCATTAATATTACTATGGTAACCGCAGGGCAGAGACACAAACTGGGGATAAATAAAGACTGAACCATTTAAGCATGGCCTCTTCACACAAACATATGTGCATTCACATATGCACAGGGACACGCATGCACATACAGACACACACACACAATATGGTGGCTGACATGTGCCCATCTCCTCTGTTCTGCCCTTGGAGAATCTAAATGCTAAATGTATGTGCATATTTTTTCATAGCTAGAGACATATTAGAATTTTTTCAGCAACCCCCCCATCCCCTTCCGCCATCTCCCATACGGAGGACATGAAAGAGTCTGAAGCGCATAATGCTGGAGGAATTAAGGGATTCCTTGGTGGCCCTGAGTACCAGGGGCCATCGTAATGACGAGGAGGCTTAAGCGCTTTGTATCCTCCCTTTTACCCCACTCTGTCTCTGCGGGTCTTGCAGTTTCCATTTTCCATATTTTTGAGGGCGTGTGCGTCATTGAATATTCATCTGGAGGTAAAGTAATGATCATCTGTTTGTTATTGTAAAAGGCCCACACTGTTACACCACAGAAGAGACAGATTTGTTCTCTTGTTTAGAATGGTAAGAGACAGAATAAAGAAGGAGGAGGATAGTGTGCGTGCATACATGTGCATACTGTATGTGTGTGTATTTGTTTAGAAATTAAGGAATACTCATAAAGATAATCCAGTTCATTCTTTCATTTGTTTTTGTTTTTATAAATTGGCTATCATATGTACAAAGGGCAGACTGCCAAAAAGACACAATTTCTCAATTTTCCCTAGCGAGTTTATGGCAGATGATCTCACTCTTCTCTTTTATCTCTTCTTCTCCAATGATGGCTATTGATCTGGGTCAAGGGGAGCAGAGGGGGATTGATTGGGAAACTCTAGCATGGTCAAAGAGGAGGGATTCCCACTAGACCTTCTGACTGGTGTTGTATACTTCATATGGATCTCTCTCTCCATCAGGGGCCACTTACCATCTCACCACTACTGTCAAACATTATATTGTAGACAGACGGATGCTCTCTTTCTGCCTTTTGTGAGGAAATGGAGGCCGCTCATGTACCGCAGTAATTAAGGCCTAAAGAGGAAACTGTGCTGACTTTATTCAAGGAAAAGATGATGATATGATGGTAGGGAAATGTTTTTGATGTCATCTTGTAAACTAGATGGTCAAAAAAAATTGCCAGCATGCCCTCAACTATAATGAATAAAAAAAATTTATTTTAAAATACATTATTTTATATACAATCAATATTTCCTGTCACAAAGTAGCACTAAAAAATAATTTCTTCAAATCTGGTGAGTATATATGTTAAAATAATTATTTAGCATTTCACCAGGCTTGTGTTCATTAAGCCTTTAACCGCAAATATCCACTAGAGGGAGAGATTGGACTGCTTACTAAGATATCAATCTAACCATTTACATTTACATTCTTTGTGCAGATGTAATATGCACAGCTCATTTAGTAAGATGCTACTAAACCAATTACACTGACTGCTTCATGAGGTGAGGAGACTTTTGGACTAACACAAGCTCTAATACTATGATACTAATACTTTTTCACTATTGCAATAAAAAAGCTCTTTGTTTCTTTGTGCAATACAGGGTGCTGTTTCCACTCAGACACAGAAATGACTGATGACATTTGATGAGTCACCTGGGTTTTTTACTGTGCACTGTGCACTTTTTTGTCTTTTGGTGGTTACCTTTTTTTATTTTAACAAAGGTGAATCAATTCTTCACTGTCTGACAGCCTGAAGGAATCAAGTAAGAAAAAAAAAAAAAACTCTGCCCACCAGTGATGGCAAGTACTGCATGCTCACTGTAGTGTGGCAGGTCAGATTCACGTTTTGTGTTAGTTTTGGCGTTGTTCCCTCTGAGGGGGAAACTGAACCTCTGTCAAAGTGTCACATTCAGGCAACACTTGTCTTGATCAAAGCTGGCACCCGCCTGGCCCAGATGGTTCAGATGCACACACACACACATACAGAGCACATGTTCAGTGCATGTATACACAAGTACATACAGCACATGCAAAAGCATAGAAGCGCACACACACGTAGTATGCACACAAAGACAGCAGGCATGGACATTAGCACAAGCTCCACCAAACACACTCACATGCTCATATGCACATGCATAAATAGGCACTGACAGACACACACTGTACAGGCCACACACATGAACACACACACTAAAAGAGGGACACCTCTTGAGAAAAAAAAGGGAAGCCTCTCCTCAGAGTGTTAATCCCCTTTGTTGTTATCGATGTTAATTGAAAGAATGAGCTTTATAATACGGTTCCCTGCTGGGTCATCACTTAGCCCAAGCATAACCTGGCACGATTCATAAACACTTCCAGGAAACACTGAATTACAGCCATTCTCTGAACTATCGTTTTTAATAAGGTGTCAAACCCCTCTCACTTCTTGTGGGAGACAATGTTTATTTGAAGACACCGATCTGTTCGGCTGCAGGTGTTTTGTCATTTGAGGAAAGAGATTTCAGAGCAAGAGAAAAAGCTGAGGAGAAGAAATGGAGCGGCTCAAATTTTTTCTTGGATTGACCCATATTCTCATCAGCTCCAGGGTCAAGCAAAGTTCAGTGACAGTTTACCCGAAGTGTCAGGTGAACACTGAAGTCATCCAAGGTCTGTGTACATTAGTGTGGCCCTGATCCCCACTCAGTGCTTCTGGGACATGTGGCTGTAACTCCACCATGCAATGCAAACAAAGCCTATAGGTCCGTGTACTACTTTTATAACATTTTACAACCGGTACGAAGAATTTGATCTCATGCAAGAAATATCTATACAAGTTTGCCCAGTACAGAAATACATGTAGATAGATAGAAAAAAAGAGTGAAAAATGTATTTATATGTAACATGTTTATTTAATTTTTATGTTGTCAAACTGCAAAATGAGCATTTGTATCTAATTACTCACTCTGTGTTATTTGAATTTTTTGAAGAAAACTTTTTTATCACATGACTCCACAGTGAATGGAGAATCAGAAAAAATAGAAAATCCTTAATGTATTTGAATGGTGCCACATTTAACAAAAGCAAAACTATATTAAAACATCTGCTGAGAAGACTTATGCATGCATTTGTACCACGATTCTATGTTATAAAACACTTAGTTGAGCTCTGACAAGGTGATCAACTGATATATAAATGGTCATTTTGCAGAGTAAGTATTCCTTTGAGGTTAAGTAAAAACATGTAATTTGTGATAATGTTTTTGACTGAAAATGCACCTGAGAAAAACATTTTTCTGAGCAATAAAAGAAAAGGTTAGTACAGATTTATTGTATAGTTCATACACTAATTTTACTGATTGTAAACGTCAGACTCCAGCTCTGTCACATCACATCACAGACTCTCTGTAAGGACACTTTCCTGGCATGGGGTGATCGGTGCACTGAAGTGGCACTGCAATTCTCTCCATATTTCAAACTTTAATGACCTGAGAAAGATTGCACTGATATCCATTCAATGGCTTATATTTCTGTGGATGCAGCTTTATGTGCACCCACAGGGAGCCTTATGTGGCTCCAGGGGGCTCTCAATGTAAGAACAACCCCTGACCAGCTGTTCACAGGATCTATAGCAGAAATGGAAGGCATCTCCCCGCTGCAATTTGCACCTCATGGACCAAGCATGTGTCACACACAGGGAGAACGGTGCAGGGATTTCCCCCGTTCAGCTCAAATTGTTTTCTGGATTTCCTCTGCTTCCTTTGGGGAGTTTGATATTACCAACACATTAACATCCCCTGCCCACTGTGAAAAGTGAATATAGTTTCTATATGGAGCAGGGGAATTCATCTTGCTCTGGCAATAGCCAATGAAATTTACTGAAGAAATACTAAATGGAGCTAAAGTAACACTGCCATGAAATACAATATTTAGAATATTAAGAAGGAAGTACAATTTGGACAAACAACTTTCAAATGACAGCAACAACTGTGAAGACCACCATTCAGGACTAATTCATTCTCAGCATTTACTAGAAATGCTTCTGCCCTCTGGTGGCCACATGGTGTATAGCTACAAAAGCGCATGGAGTGGAAAGGGTTATCACAAATAAACACACATAAGCAAAGTTTCACTGCGGTGAGCACACACAGACTGCTAATATGCGACTGTTGATTGACTTGCCCTCAATCTGGCTCAAATATCAAAACCTCATCAATAACTCATAAGCAAGACTGGATTTAAATGCCAAAGTGGAAATGTTTTAACAGATAAGTTTACACCAAGGGGCATGTATCATGCATTATCACTAATCTGAAAACTGCACATGCAAATAATATGCATACACTGTGCAAGCATGCATGACATCCAAGCAGGTGCCGGTCATTCATCTTGTCAGTCTTTTTTAAGTACAGCAGCTCTAATTATCCTACAATCACAGAATAATATTTTCTCCTTTGAAAACAAAATTACATCCCCCCTCTCTTTTTCGGTCATTATGGAAAGCAGCCTTGGCTCTATGTGTGCATGTGTGTGCGTGTGTGTGTGTATCCAAGCCTTACACAGTATAACCAAGCACAGAAAGAGAGGCTGTCAGTCTTCAAACATTTGGCGCAGGCCCTAGATATGTTACCATCCTAATTAGGTTGATTGAAATGCACCCTTGGATTATCACGTAAAGGTTTCCATTCATTAGACAGAGGTTGTTTGTTGCAGAATGAAAGCATGAAATGTGGTTCTTCCATCCTAGTTTCCATTCAGTCTCTCGTCAGTACGGGAGGTAGAGGGAATGCGTACTTCTTTCACTCGTTTACTCTTTTTCACAAAAAGAGGCCATTTAAATGTATTGAAAACATCCATTTACAGGAGACAATTAAATTCATCCTAGCATTATTTCTATCATAAATACTATTTACATGCTTACAGTCTGCTTTTGACTTGTTTATTTTCAATTTTAATACTGCATTTACATCATGTAGAGGGTTTTGCAATTCCCATCAGCAGCATAGTAATTATCATTCATGCAACACTGGCCTACAACTGGGAAATATGATGAGGCATTTGATATTCTCCCACTGGTCTTACAAGTGTCTGAAGAATTTAAACCAAGACAACGGTAACCTACCATGAATGCAAACTACATTTTAGTAGAATGTTTCAGTTTCATTTCAAGTCTCACTCCACTCACGAAATACATTTTTCTTATGTTTATATGCCCTAAAATTGTGAAACCTGGACTAGTTGCTGTGCAATGTTCTTTTCACATAGGTGTTTTTATGTTCCACTAACGATGGTGAGATGTCTCTGCACTTTACTATAATCTGAGATTCAAATGTACACCAGGCAAGCTAAAATTAAGTGCGTGACAACTTCTAAAGCCAATCAGAAACAGAACAGAGGCTCTGAAACATTGTAGAATATATTACTGTATGCATCACAACCACTAAAGTCCTGTCAGCCACTGCCAGGTACAAGCTAACAAACAAATAGAGGATGCTGATGAGTTTCAGACAAGAACGGCTTAATCTCTCCGACGTTTCCCCTAAAGACATGCACTGTACGATTTTGGAAATATTGTTTTATTCCAACAAAGACTGTACAAGTAAGGTCGACTGCAATGTAAAGCAAGAGCTTGTGACTTATGTAACTCTGGCAATTGTCAACATACAATAAAAAATATGTTTCTTTAATGAGAACTGACAACCAATGAAGTAGGAGAAGAAGCAGTTTGAGAAGTTTGTTAAAGATTTCAAAATATTTGCAGGGCAGAAAACCAAACTTCACATTTTCTAAAGGAAGAAAGTGTATAGGTGCTTCCTTTGCTTTTTTAAGAGCCGTTTTTACATTTTATGTGATTAAACCAGATTAAAAAAATATGAATCATAGTAGGGTATTTTCAGTTATAGTATTTGTACAGTCATCGGTAGGAAGGTTTGCTCATGAAAAGGTCAGATGAGAAGATAAGCGACAAATGCTCAAGCTTGCTTATCATCAAAGAAACGGACTGTAACATCCTATCGTCGTACTTTATGCTGCAGTTTATGGGACCAAGCACGGCTGCTCACCTGCCCAATGTGCAGAATCTAAACTTCATGTAAAACTACTTGTATAACTTTATTATACTTGCAAACTTTGCTGCTAGCTCGAAAAACAAACAGAAAATATTCAAACACTAGTTTGTATGGTGTTAACAAAAGCTGTTAGCACTTAAATTAAATCAACCTCAGGAGCTCGACTTCTTTTGGCCGCTATCAGTAGAAAATTGTGACATCACCACCACTGAACACTGAACACTGTTTGCCACAGTGGATCCTGGATCCAACCACAGTGAAGAGGTATCCAATCAACTTTGTTTCAAATGGTGAAGTACAAAGCCTGACTATGAGTGAATGACAGAATTAAACGCCTACCTCAGACACCCTTCACTGATTTGTAATCAGCTTAGTCTAATGATGTTTTCAATAATGACTAATGAAGTGTAACAACTCTGCAAGTCACTGATTGATGTGTCTGAGTGTGCAGCTTTTTATAGTGAGGGATGAAGGGTGGGTACCTAAACAATGTTAAGAGTGATTGACGAGATGTTTGGAATACCATTTAAACCTAGTTGGTTCTCACTGTTTCTCCGCTTCACACCCTTTCCTCCGTCTTCTGGGTCACTAAATAACTTTCCTTGGGGTTTCCCCGGTTTGTCCCACCAGGTCACACAATAGCCTGCAACCACTGGGACATCCACACTAATACAGATACTCTCACACAAACACAAATAATCTAACACACTCTTTTTCCCCATTATCCCTCTCTCACAGTGCCACTTACTACAATACCTGCCAGTCATGGAGGAGCCTTTGCTCTGACAATGAACGTCTTTGTTTGATAAATGAGTCTGTGGGTATTCACGAAACCTGGCACAGGTAAGCACTTCCAGTGGGCACCTATAGATTAGACTGGAGAGCGGTGTAGTGTGAGTCTGAGCAGGGGTCACTTAGAGGCAACAATGTGGAATAAGGAGAACAATTCTGCAACTTAAGAGACAGATGTTGGAGAATAATATACAACATCTCTCTGACAAACCAAGAATTTTTTTCTTAATTTTTTGTTGCATCAAACCCTTTTCTGTAATTTTCATTACAGGAAGCAATTATTTAATTAATTGTGTCGGGATGGGTCATCAACAAACTAAGTCAAAGTTGGAAAATATTTAACATTAAGTGCAGCAAAGTTTGTGTTTTCTGTGACTCTGCTATGGATCACATGTACATAAAAGAGTGAAACAGTTTTTTGTTTTTTTTACGGAAGCCAGGTCATATTATATTATCCGCACTTTGACTCAAGAAACATGTGCAAACTGATTTTTTTTTTTTAAACGGGATAGCATGTTACAAGACTGTTTGTGGATAAACATAATTTGTTCAAAAATCCTTATAGTATCAAAGCAAGGGGGGAAATGAGTAGTAGCAGTAAAAAAAAGTTTCGGAGTGTAAAGATGACGTAGTTTAAAGTAAGTACAGTGGGAAAACGTCTGTTCATGCCACCTGATGAATGAATAATAGGTGGCTGCAGCTTTACCCCCTGAGATCTTAGTTAAAGTGATATGGGTTCAAGTACAAGGCCTTGGCTGGTGTACAAATCACCCACTGTTCCATAGCCATACCCAATCCTCTCTTAAAACATCTGAAATGATCATCTATGATCTGAGCAAACCTAATATCAGGCACATCTTGAGGAGAAATCCCCATGCCTGATAAATCAACATCCTGAGCATCAACAGGAACAAGGAGAACATGAGAAAACACCTGTCAGGACAAAGGATCCTTTTTGATAACTGCCGAGTGGCTTCAGTCATCATAACAGGTGCCTTTGTCCAAACCTTTGTTCTTCTCCCAAATAGCAGAGAAATGTAATGGGGAAATTCAGACACTCGCTAAAAAACAACTGGTGAGAAAATGAAACGTCATTTGGTAAGTGCAGTGTGAAATACATCACAGGGAAACCCATTCTTTCCTCAGTACATCAGTCGAACTGATGTCCGTATCGAATCTACAACCCACGATCCCGGATGGAAGAAAAGCCACTTTGTAGTGACAACTGTGGCCTTGAAAAAAGACTGATGTAATACAGGATGCTCCGAGAAAGAGGAAAACACTGCTACACCAATGACCTTGAAATAAGCGATGTTTTTAAAGTAAAAACATTGGGGGAATAGTGTAAAAAAGTGGTTCTGCAAAATAGGTAATTGTACAAATAAAAAATATATTCTTTAATGATTTCATAATCATCATAGGTATATTAATATAGAAATAAATTATATAACCTTTTATCCTCTGGCTTTTGCAGTCCCTAACACAAACTGCATTCTGCTAATCTACACAAGATATGAATTTATGAACATGCAGTAATTATTAGAAGATGAAGGAACTGTAAAATGACTCTGGGTACTTGCATGGTGACAGGTTGCGAATCTGCTAATTAATGACAAGCCTCAGCCTCTGTCCTCACGGAAACTCATTCATCAGTGTCATAACAAGGCATCTGTATCATTTTATAATCAGTATCACAACAACAGTTGTATGGGCCTGTATGACAAGGAGAGCATCTCCAGAAATGGCTGCATCATGTCTGTGCTGACCTTTATTTATTTGGCATTAGCTGCGTCTCCTTCTGCATAGTTACGTGACAAACTAATAGCCGACTCCAAATTGAACTGAATGAGTGCTAACGTGCCTCTGCTGCGACGTAGTCAGGGCAGCTGCTACCAAGGGAGGCTGTTTCCAATGAGAGGGATTAGTGAAAACCAGTTGTCAGTGGATTAAATGAGAGCCATGGGAGCAAAAGGGTCTCCCCGAGACAGAAAAACACACACATAGGCACAATTTACATGAGCACACGCTGGCACCATAAAGTAGAAGCACGTACTTGTGCATGAGACCACATACAAGCAGGAGAACCGTGTTCTTACTCCTAATTTGGATTTAATGATTGTTTTTTCTTTTAAACAACTTCCCAGAAACATTACTGTGTGCTTTACAACTAAAAAAAAAGTAGTCCTCATACACAGAATACAGGTGTTCACATTGTTCTGTTTTTTTGTTGTTAGACAATTAAAAATATGATATCACAATTCTAACTTCTAAGAAATTACCGTTTCCCATTTTGCGACCTTGGACTAAATCCACTTTTGAAACACACGCAGTTGCGTGACAACAGATCAGAAACATGTCAGTGACAATGGATGTACTGTCATGCACGCTCTCTAGAAATGCAACATCCGTGATCACAGGCTGTTGGAAGCAACAAAACAGTTGGCTCATTATCATTGCTCACAACGGTGAGAACTGATTTATTGGAAAATCTGAGGGCAGTCACTGTGACTGTAGCCATTCGGATGGCATAGAGTCACTACAACTTGCATTGGGGAAAAATAAAGCATGAGGACAAACAGAACTATTCCTGAGGTTTATTTAAAGAGTTTGACTTCACTTTGCCTGTAGATTCTACAGTGGACTGGAGCAGTTTAGCTTCCCTGTGATTTGTCACAGATCGAAACACAGGACAGATTTATCCTCAGTGTCTCTCCCCCTCCCCTTTTTCCACCCATGTTAAAGGTCTCATTTTTCTCCACTTCTCACATTGCTGAATCTGCAGGCTTCCTTTATGTGAGATCTGCAGTGAAAAGCTCTTCATGCCAGGAGACTAATGGTCTGCCATTTTCAGATAATGGGCTTTTAGTTGTCTCAGCTATATGGACAGAGTGACAACTACTTGGGGACTGCCCGCGCAAAAAAGCTCCTTTCACACAAGGAGGCGCTTGTGGGAGAGCAAATTGTTTGGGGATTGCTTTGATGGAATGACTGCTTGTCTGGGTCTTGTCTGGTTCGATTCTTTGTGTTGATGTTTGCATTGTGCCATTCATAGTAAATACAATATTGGATTAGACTACAATAACTATATTATTGTAAGACCTGACATCTTGATACAGAGATGAAATTAAATAAACAATGTATTTCTTTCACTTATTGTACAAATTTTCTGGATTGAGATATTCCTGGTTAACAAAAAGCAGTTTCAGTCAGCAAAAAATACAGACAGAGGAACAAGGCAAAGACAGAAAGACAGTAATAAGACGGCCGCCATGATCAATGGAAAAAGGTAGATTGGCACGGCGGCCAGCATCACAGACTTATAATAAATAAAATTGTCACTTACTGTTCGTAGATCTATGCTGGGACTTCGAGGGTGGCTGGCTTGCGTCCAGATGTCATACAGAGTATGAACCAGTAGATGGAGAGGTGTCATTTCACCTCATGGTGCCCAATAACTCCCACATCTCTCCACAACTAATATGTCTGTAGATCCTGTGTGTGCATGTGTGTGTTGGAGGTAGATGTCGTTTAATTAATAAAAAAGGTATTGTAAAAATTAGATTACCCAATGAGAGATAAATAAAGTAATAAATAATTTTATCAAATCAATATTGACACAAGCATATTAGATAGAAGTAAATAGATGATAGAAAGTCATGACATGGCGGCCAAGATAGATGGAGAGAGATAGGAGATAGGAGGGCACGGCGGCCACCCGGGAAAGAAAGAAAGAAAAAACACAGCACAGTTTTGAAGAAAACAACAATGACACTTATCTCTCACACTAAATAAGAGATGGGGTATAGATAGACAGATAGTCATGGCACGGCGGCCATGATAAAGTAAGACAGGGAGGCACGGCGGCCAGCCAAAAACACGACAAATATCCAGCATTGACCTGTACTGTGGTGCCCTTGAGCAAGGCACCAACACAGCACAGCAGCCCCATCACTCTGACAGGGACACAACTAATGCATGTCCATAAGTTACGTGTGTGCATATGGGCCTATATGTGCAGAAGTTATAGGCACAGGAGCCAAAGAATGAATAGATAGATTAGATAGATAGATAGATAGATAGATAGATAGATAGATAGATAGATAGATAGATAGATAGATAGATAGATAAAATA
>CAFUXE010000089.1:584605-599210 GCA_903364295.1 Serranus cabrilla
GATAGATAGATAGATAGATAGATAGATAGATAGATAGATAGATAGATAGAAAGAAAGAAAGAAAGAAAGAAAGAAAGAAAGAAAGAAAGAAAGAAAGAGAGAAAGAAAGAAAGAAATACAGCACGGCGGCCATATAGTATAGAAAAATAGAGAGATAGCCATGATAGACAGGGCAGCACGGCGGCCAACCAAGAAGCACAAAACTTAAAATGACACTTACTTTTTGGAGATCTGCCTGAAATAAACGCACACAAAAAAGCAACAAAAGTGACACGTTAGAGACAGAAAACCAACAAAACACACAAAAAAAACACCATGCATATATAGAATGACAGGTGCTTACTTTTTGTTCTTCTTGAATAAAGTCCATGTTCTGATCCTGATCCTCATGAAGACATCCGTCCTCTTGCAGAAGTCCTCCCTCTGGGCCTCCCGTGGCCTCCAGCTTCTTCAGAGACTTGATGGCCAGTTCAGTTCAACAGTGCACTTTTAACAGTTCGCAAATGTTGTTATGTTTTAAAGTTCAGTCTCATTCACACATGGTTAAAAACATGGGATAGCTGCCATCCTTTCTTTGCATCAGATTTGGTAACAGGTGACTGGGTCTCTCCATTTGCAAAGCTTTTTCATTCCTTTTGGCATTACCTGTAGAAAGGCCTTGATTCAGAGTCACAGTGCTCGTTGCTCAGGTTGGGCATTTGTTATTGTTTGATGAAATGCTCCATCAGCCGACAGGACTAAAAACTCCAGGCAATAATACCACCGCAAACATTTTGAAGTATCTCACTGGTTTCCTCGCGTCAAAATCCTTTTCCAACAGGAACTTCATCAGGGGCACGTTCAATATCAACACAATGTGAATCGTTTTGCTACAGTCTTTGGGTTGAATGGCAGGTTTCCTCAAACTGGTACAACACAGACTTTGAGGTTTTCTCTTATTTGGCAGGCGTGTTAGACATGTTGTCCAATCAAACAACTTCATTAATTTACAAACTTTTCAGTCAGGTGTGAATGCAGGCCTTTAAAGAGTGGTTGCCTGGCTGTCCTGGGGGCACGTTCAATCTCAAAATGGTGTAAAAACGTTTTGCTACAGTTTTGGGGTGTTCTCTAAACATGTCAAATGGTGTGCAATGAACTTTCAGGCTTTTTTTTCTCATTTTGTGGGTGTGTCTAAAAAAAGTTGCTAAAAATAAGTATATTGCAATAAATATCCACAATATAGAGTCTGTGTTAAGCCAGCTGGGGTAGAAGCAGTCAGGTGCAGTAGATATAGCCAGTCACCCCTTTTATTTTAACAAATCTCAAAGGGAATATTTGTTACACAACATTGGTCTTATTTTGTATATGTTTTGTAATAGCTGTGATAAATAGCCTAACAAAACAGACAAACAGACAAAACCTACATGGAGAATGTGGGTCAGAGTGCAAAGATGTGCTGTTTCCCAGCAGCTACCTGTACAGAGATCTGCAGAAACTACTCTGTCCATTTAAAATGCCATTAACTTAAAACCATACATGCTAACTAAGCTCTGAAATTAGCTGTTAGCAATGCAGCTGTGACCTGAACAAATATGATTTCTGGACATCTGATTAAAATACAATCATGAGCGTAATTGGAGCACAGACAAACCAATCATGTTGCTTAGATATATTTGTTTAATATGTTTCTACAAGTGAAAGCAATTTTTACATCCCACACTGTTTATCCAGATTTCCGAGGTCTGCATATTTTTCTTCAGCTGGTGATAGAAAGTGACCCCTGTGTTTGCTGTCTCCTTTTGTCTCCAGAGAAGTGTCTTACTGTCTGCTCCAAATGTCCACCAAATGAAGAAGGTCAATATGTGAGACCTTCACAGGCCATTTCAATGAATAAACGCTCTTGTCAATTTGCCTGGTTAAATATTATTTAATACATTAGTCGATTTAAATGTCCAATGGATGCATTTTCTGCAGTGAGAGGCACTTTCTTCACATTGTTTTTTTTCCGATTTCAGTGCTTTGCACAGTCCGTTCAGTCTTTGTGTCAGCCTGATCTCACAAAATAACATGAATTGACCCCAAACTTTTATCACTGGACTCCATGGCACACAATGTGTGAAAATTCATTATCTCAACTTTTCATCTCAACTTGCATTTATGCAGCTTCCACAGCTCTCGGTATGTGAATTTTTTTTTTTTTTTACATACACAATATTTAGGTAACTTACCAAACTTCTGCTGCTTCACTTCTGGCATTTCCGGTATATTTATTTACTTTTTAAGCTGTCTTACCAGGACATTTTTTTGCCCTAAAACTAGGTCTGTGTTTTTTTAGCCTAAATTCACAGAAACTGCATCCTTTTTTTACAACTACGAACCAATACATGTATGTGTAATGATGTGTGTGCTATTTTTAGAATGCTCTGCTGTTTCACGTAATTTTCACACATTACGTGTCACCAACACGGAATTTGGTGTTAAAAAGTCATGGCCATTTTTTGTTATTTTGTAAGATCAGGTTGCTTGTGTCATGATCGATTCAAGTTGCATTATGTTCAACACAAAGTGAAAAAACAGTCTACATCACCATTTATCTTCTTTGTTGTCCACACAGAAAAAAGGGACTATGCTTTTGTTATATTAGGTAAAAAAGGAAAAATAGATGGAATATATTTTACAATTTTAAAAAACATAATTTAATTATTGTGACATAAAATGTTTTTTTTTTCTTCTTCTCTGGACAATCATCTAAATATTGAACAGCTTCACTTTGACAAGATACTGTTCCTATATCTAAATGGATGGAAACTGTTATTCAATGCAGATAAGTATGTATTAAAATGGCGAGGTTTGTAAATTTTACAAGCAGTTACAATAGCAAATACCCACTGGGACTTTTTTTAATCTCAACATTTTCAGAAACATGTCCTCTGTGCAAAGTGTATAACAGGCCAGCAAAACAGAAGCAGAAGAAGGGGGACAGAACTGCAGTTCTCAGTTACATAATGTCATTAGCTTCACTATCTGTATGACTGACAGCAGTCGACTTTGTGGCTGCCAGGCGACAGCAGGAAGATGCCTCCAGCACTTCTACTGATGCAGATTTCTCCTAATCAAGACGGAGCAGTGAAGCTCACATTTCATGTTTACAATACACCTCAGTGTGTTCCCAAGAGAAACTGCAGTCAAGGTTAATATAATCAATGGTTAGAAATCAACAAAGGCTCAATTATTTATAAAAGGACTGCTTTAAAGAAGCACGGATCAGAAGTTGGTGCAGTAAATTACTTGACATCTGTGTGTCAAAGCGTATAGTTATATTTTATTATACCAATTATTTTCTCATCCTTTCAAAAAAATGTTGTATCTGAATGTCAGATCTGTCTCACTTGTCAGCATCAGATCTCTGTCATCTTTTATCTTTGACCCAGATCGAAGGTAGGAATGTGGTTTTTACTAGTGGAGACATGGATATGTAAACTCCCTGCACTATGGGGTCAGAGGGCATGAAACATTCCAAAGGAAACCCTTTTTAACTCATAATAGTGACAGAAGAAATATACTCATAAAGAATTTATGGGTGATGGCTTAATTTCTTATGCCAAATATATCAACTAGTTATTAAATACTTTGACAGAGGGACTTTTTAGTTGTGGAAATACAGATATATTTATGATATATGGCGGTTAGGCACCCATTTGTTTCCTGCACAAAATAATTAGCTTGCACATATTTACAAGTGTTTAATTCCAAGTAAATACATTCAGTACTGCCAATTAATAATTTGCCAAAAATAAAAATCCATACCCTTTAATCTAACGGCTCCAGGGACATGTTTTCAGTTGCTGTCATTCCTATTGGTTCTCTCTCAGTGTTTGATGCTTCCAAACAAATATTTTCAGGTTCACTGACACAGACACTCAGGCAGCCACGACAGCTTCTGTCAACTTGCATCTCAGGACCTTTGAACCTCTCAACCAAAATAAGGCTTTGCTCGTGCTATGGATGGTCACCTATTCTGTCACTGATGGGGACACATGCTGACGGAGGTGGTGACCTGTAATGATTGTCCGTTTGCAAGCAGAGTGTTGTTGCTGTTGTTTCTGTGTGTGTGAGTGCATGTGTGATTAAGTGACCCAAAGGAGGGTGAATGAGCCACTGGGAAGAAGGTGCATGCAACTTAATGATGCCTTCCCCTCATGTGGCGTGCACGCACATGTACAGACACACACACACATTTTTTTCCTCTTTTACAAACATTCACACCTGGAAGCTACTTAGTGCAGCAGGTGGGGATTAAGTGTCTTGGTCAATGGCAACTCAGTGCTGCTCTGTCACTTTTCTAGCCCAGATTTATCCTGCCTATTGGAGGATCTAACCTGTGACCTTCAAGCAATAAGCTTGCGAAACCAATGCCACATCAGCCACTCGTGTTTATAATACATATGGCTAAAAGGTCCCACAGGCTGCAGCTTCTGCATCCAAATGAACCTTGTTTCACTGTAGCACAAGCAAATATATGGCTTCTGTTGACACATCTTCTATTCCTTCCACTGTACAAAAGTGAAGCAAAAATATCCTTGATAAGGGTGCTGCCATCTTGCACTGGTGGCATAATTTGAAGCCAGAGTCTAGGCAGTGGAGCACTGGTATCAATATTGACTTACATCCCTGTGATGAGAACTGCCTAAAATTAAAGATTCTAACTCGTGGAAAAAAATATTTTGAGTGTACTTTGGCCCATGTTCCATCCACTTACATGGATGGGGCAGGATTTTCACCTTTACTGCAGCCTGGCTTCATTTTTGGGGAGCTCTCATGTCATGTTTTTACAATTTAAAATGACATTCAATTGCCCTAGTAAATACTCATCACTCAACTAATATATTAATTATCTATCTCTTAAAGATGACTTGCTACTACTACAACGATGTAATATAAATTATACCAACAGTAACCCAGTAGCAGGGAACTGCATGACCTCTCTTGATGTTTTGTTTATTTTGACTTGTCTAAAACTCCTTCATGGCCTTATACATCACCTGCTGTATCTCTTACAGGCTTATTCATGGGCACTAATTCATTGCTATGAGTAAACCTTAGCTTGAATGCCCATTAGTATAATGCTGTTCAGCTTGTCTGCACTTTGAAGAAATTAAGCATTGCTTAAAGAACAAAGCCGTCCCTTCATGGAGGAAGGTGAAGGATTCCTGCAACCACACAAGGCATTCCCTTCAGCCGTGGCTAAAGACCTACTACTAAAAAATACAGGCTAGGCGTCTCACTGGATGATAGTTTCATTGTCAATAAGGCCATAGTACCAGCGAGCAAAACGTCTACGCATGTACAGTGTGTGTGCATTTGTATAAGTGTGATGAAACTACCTATTTGACCATAACTCTGAGCTTTTACTAATTTCACAGGATTTTGTGGAAAAATACAACTTCACATTCAGCAGGGTGTGCTGCTTCTGCACCATTCAGTGCCCGTGTGTGTTTGTGTGTGTGAATTTGTGGGTGGTCTGTGAGATTTCCATACTTTGATTATCCTGGGGGGTGAGGCGGGTTGTTGGTTTGGAGCCTGGTGGTGAATTCAAGTTTGACAGCATGATATGCCAACAAAGTCCATTTTAATCCATATCAGCAAGTTCACTCAGCAGCTGAATAGTGCTGTGGTGAGGGACAATTGTTAGAATTCATGCTGCGCAAATACAGTGACTAATTTCACGTGGGTAAAAATTGTAAAGTATGCCAGCACATCGCGGTTATTATTACAAGGAACTATTATTTGCAAGTTGATGAGTTGCACTGAATAAATCCTATGGTTGGGTGGGTGTTTTCTTTCAAATGCGTAGCAGTTGATTTAGTCTGTAATCCTCTATCTCATATTAAAAAGCATCATTCACCATGCTATCCAAACTAAGCTATTTCATTTAACATCGTTGAAACTTGGCCCTCTTCATATTTTGGCTGATCCTCATTGGTGCCTGGAAACTCCGGGGGTTCAGTGGAAGTTACTGTGGCAGCCACTGTGTAAGCCCACACACTGTGCATGCACTCTGTGTTACAAGTATTCCTGCACAGTTTCTATGTTAAGTAAATAAACTCTGATATAGTACTTAAGGGGAGCAGCAAATGTCTAGTAAGTATGTAGAAAGATTGGATTCCTATATAATATTTTATGGGAATTCTCTATTTTATGTAGAGTTATGTATGATCAGAGGTCAGGTTTGTGTTTAATATGAAATTCTAAATATGGAATCTAGATTTTAGTACCAATGAAATAGAAAACATATATAGCAATAGGTACATTGACAGGTTTTATAAATTCTACTTGACTCAGCGAGAATTTTGCAGTATGAACATTCACACATAGCCTGCAGATAAATGAGCACTGTTGTTCTTTTCCTCGTCTTCCTGCCAGCAGGTTCAGTTCCACACCACACTACGGACACTGGTGGGTTGTGTGGGTCAGAGACTCTTGGCCAGACATCGGTTCCCACAGGGTGAAACTCCGCCATCAGTTAGCAGACATGCAAATGTTTGGGAGTGAAGCACTTTCCTATGGGTCTGGCAGCGTAAAATAGAGCTACTGTACAGTACAGATGGTGAGACTGGCATCACATTTTATCCTAGATTTGTGCAAGATTCAAGCAAGGTTTCTGGGGATAAAGGCCTTTAATGACAAGTCCTAAACATGTATTACTCATGGCAATATGCTGCAAGTTATATCCAACTCTGATTCAAAAACTCTTCAAACAGGCTTTACAGTCTTTTCCCCTGCCAAGATGAAGGCAGTTATTATAACTGAGCTGCTTACACAATACAGAGGTGGTGAACTTTAGCAGGCTCTCACCCCTGCAGAGTGTCATAAGACTAGCCACTTTGTTTTTAGGTTTCACCCCTCCAGAGATGCTCTTTCTGCCCCAGCGATCACATACAGCTGACTACCAATAATTAGCGCAATTCTTCAGCCCTTCATTTTCATCTTGGGCTCTCAAACCCAGAGAGAGGGCAGCTGTGTTACCAGGTTGTAAATATTGCCTCTTTAATGTAACAGAGCACCCTGTAATAAGTGCAAACAAAGAATCTGTGTTTGCGAGGTGCAGTTATGGATTTCAGTGGTTTGTCCTGTAAAATAAAAATAATATACAACATGATCATCTTAATTACTTACAAGGAGTAATCTGTGACCTAAACCATTAACTCTGCTAGTGTTGTAATTAAAGAGCTTCACGCACTCCGACATAACCAGTGTTTTGATAGGACACTTGAAAATAATGCGCAACTGATTGGATTAATAGCCCAAGACACTACTTGGAAAGCAATAGATCAACATGATGATTGCCGCTATTAATCAGATTAATCAGGAAAATGTCAACTTCATACAGCACCGTGTCCCAATGTGAACTATCACTGCTCACAGGGTCCCTACAAGACCTCCCACACTGCAGCACTTCTCAGACCGACTGATGTAGAGCACTGACATCAGCACAATAACTTCACTAATCAGTGGTTATTATGAAGAATAATGCTTGACTTGCTCAGCCATGTCCAATACATTATCTAGTTCAGTGGAAGCTATTTAAAAGCGAGGGGGTGAGGCAGTGCGCTTACGTATTCCAAGTGCAACTTTCCGCTGGAGTGCTGGTGGACCTAACTGCAACAACTGCTGTTTTGTGCTAAATTACTGACATTTCCGAGTCTCTTTGATTTTACTGATTGTTGTTGTAACCCAAAAATAAAATTGGCCTAATTTAGAAGTGATTTAGAGTAACACATCCACAGAAATATTGCTTTAAAAGACTTAAAATGCTTTAAATCAGAAGACAAAGTGGCTGCCTGTTGTCGTTGGTCACAACGATTTAACAGGCTGTTCTCATGAATGCTTCAAAGTCATTCCCAAGAAAAGTAATGCATTGGATTGTGTTGCTTTCCCATGAAATTGTCTCCATTTGTGTAGCATACAGACTACAGAAACATCTAGGGAAGGTGGATTGAACAGCGATTGTTATTTCATACAATATAATTCAAACTGCGATGCATAGTTTTCAGTAAGAAATCAAACTGACCTGTTCATGACAATATGTTGCAGTCCAATATGTTGCAGAATAATGTGAATTAGTCATTCTTCTGAAGGAAAACTGTTATAATCATACACAGATTCACAGATAATAGAGCAACTGCCCTGTCCTTTGTTCTTTCACACATCTGACTATGTGTTAATGCTCATATGTAGTCCAGTATCTAGTTTGGCTGCGGTCACACTGCTAAAGACAAACCACATGTATCAAAGCACACTGCTTTCCTAAGACTATGCAGATGACAGCACACACTGTGTTTCCTTGCTTGTGGCTGCTACAGGAGATGATGTGGAGATAACACATTGTAGATTTTGAGAACAGTTACTGGTGAGAATTAAACTCAGCGCTGCCAAGTTATGCTGGATTGATGATCAGTCATAGTGTTTTGTTCTCAAATTGAAGCATATTAAAGTATTGCAGGACATTATCATGCAATGTTTCCAGTACTGCTTATCAACCTTAGTGTATCTTTGAACCATTATATTACATGCTACTAGTTATTCAAGTGCTTGTCATGCCCAGCATTGGGAAGATTGCATCCTTAAAAAATGGGACGATTTTATGGAGTATGATTTGTTTTACACTTGTTTCTGGTCTTTTTATATACAGATACAGTTGGTATACAATAAGGATTATTCCAGTATCACCAGTATTATAATAGTGATGCTGGGATGTGTGAATGCCGGGGGCAAACAGTTTGAACATTTGAGGGATTAATATGTTTATTATTGATGTGTTTGTATAATCAATAAAATATGTTTTGTTTTTCATTAGTGTATACCTACTTTTGCAGCCCCCTGTATATAGAAAGAGGATTCCTCATTTTATCAGGTAACTTATTTTGAAAGCCTTCTTTCTTCTGTACCTCTTATAACCACTGCAGTCCAACCAGCATCCAACCCAGCTACTGTCAGCCAGTAAAAAGAACATTGCAGACAGAGATATAGTTGAGAGTAAGTCTGCCACTCTTCTCCCCATTTAAACATTTTTTACCTTCCAATGTTTTATTCCCAAATCATTCCCTTTCCTTAAATGTTTTAAATGCACTGTTGTTTAACAGAAGTTTACATTAGTTGCTATTTAAAATTAAGTTAAAATAAATATTCATCTTGGTCTTGTAGTCGTCTAAAATTTAAAGTAAGAATGATAAATGGATAACTGGGAAAAGGTCCAGCAGTGGCCAAAAGCCAGACTTGAACACCATCTGCAAATATTTAGGGGAAACAGTTGTTTCACTCTGAGCTGATACATCCAAGGTGTATGGGTTACACTCGATAAGGTCAGGACAATAACAGTAAAGTCATCAGTATTCTTCGACAGCAGTACAGAATTTCTGCAAAGCCTGACTAAACCTTCAATCATCAAACTGGCTGGCAACCACCGTCTCCCCCTGCTCCACTCTCACCTTCATCTTCCTCTCCCACCTCCCTTCACTCTTGCTCCCTGTCAGCTCCCATCAGCCTCCCCTCTGTGATGCTCAGAGAGGAATTTTACAGCTGCTGTCAGCTTACTATTCACACACGCACACACATAAGGACCAAAACACACATGCACACGCATACACGCACGCACAGGTTCACACTCACACTAACGCACGGAGACACATATGCACATAAATCACATCAGAGAGCATGCACACAAACTCACATGTGCTCACCACAAGCGTATGCACTCTCTCACACATGTTGCCCTGATGACAGTTTTAGACAGCTAATTAAATTAGACCATGGAGTGAAAACTACCTGCAGAGACTAAAGCAGAGAGAAACTTTAAGACCCACATTGTGAGACTTCAGGGAATAGTTTGGTATTTTGGGAAATGCACCTCCTCACTTTCTTGCTGAGGGTTACAACACAACTTCCACATTTGTATGGTAAACATGGACTGAAACATAGAACACAACATAAAACAAAATTACAAAACATAAACAGAGAAAGAAGGGGACGTAGCTACCGTGATGCCACCCACTGGTTTATGGACTACAGTTTGAAGCCTCCACTGTGGCATTTTGACTGTTGCTATCTCAGATTTTTGGAGACAAAAGTCACCATTTTTAGATGCTGCAGTTTGGTCGCAACTTGTCAGTCACACTGTAGCTACACCACAATGCATACCGTGCTTTATCATCTGTTTACTCTAAATGGAAGAATAATTTACAAAATAAACATTATGCTTTAATATAGAATACCTGAAATTAGCAATTGAGACCATAAACTAACTTTTTAAAATGTTTACTGAGGAAATAAATCGAGTGAGAATTAGGTTTGTTTTCTCATAGATGACTATACAGCCAGAATTCTTTTTGCAACTGGTGGAGTTGCCCTCTGCTGACCAGAATGCATAATCCACTTCTGCATTGGCTTCTTTGTGCTAAAGAAGGAATCTACTGTCAACAGCCGGCTAACTTAGCTTAGCAAAAAGCTTACTAATTTACGTACTGTATCTCATTTGTTTGAGCTTTGGGAGTACCAAACTTCAGGATTTCTTACCCGGGCCAAGTTAGGCAACCAGGGAAGACTCTAGACTAACATTTAACAGTGCACATTTTCGGCAGGTTTGTTGCCCATAAGTGGTATCAATCTTCTCATTTAACCCTCAGCAACAAAGCGAATAATTGATTTTGCAAAATGTTGAACTTTCCCCTTAAAATCCCTTTCCTCTTAAAACAGCAGCCAGAAAAGTTGCACAAAGACTTAAATTCTTGCAGATGTCTGTGAAAAAAGATAATTGTTTTTCCTTATTTCAGACCAGTATACAGATCAACTCCTTCTGTAGTCAACCATAAACTCGACGAATGTTTGCAGCTTGTCTGATGTAAACTGATGTAGTGTATGTGTGGTACTAAATGCCTCAGTGTGTGTGGAAATCCATGCTTCCTTTATGTGCCAGCTCTTTGCCTTTGTACATCCCCAGATCATATTAAAGACAGGCAGTCAGACAAACAAGCAGGCAGACAGCAGGCAGACTGAGAGGCATACAGGAGCTCAGGAGTTCAGAGGTCAAATCACTCACGGCAGCCAGCTCTGTTCGGACTTCTCAAGCGCAATACAATACAACGTCTTCACTTTAATTCTCAATCTGCTTTACCTGCACAACCCCCACAATGAAGCACACTACTGTCAGAGAGTTTCAAAGTTCAAAGCTCTGAAAACTTTCCTATCAGCTGTGTACATGTGCATTCACTGAACAAATACAAAAAACTGACTCGCACGGAAATATGTGAGCAGTATGTTTTCAGGTGCAGAGTGAGTATTGTATTGCAGTGTGTGCACACGTGTGCGGGTGAGGAGTGTGTGTGTGTGTGTGTGTGTATAAATGTAAGAGGAGGAGGGGCGATATAACCTCACAGCAGCTGACACTGTAAAGATTTCCTGAGCCTCCAAACATGTGGTAGGAATTGTCTTCATGATGGCATTTTATCACTGATTAAATCCAGAATTGGCAAACTTAGGCAGAAATCTGGAAGTCAGTTTTGTATATGTATCAGTTTTATAGGCTTTAAGCAAAAATACTCTCAGGATGACAATATTCTAACATTTACTTCAGCCCACTTCTTATTTGTGATGAGTTGCATTTTTGGGAAAACTCGGTTATTTAGTTTCAATACTGTGGCGTTGTGTCATTATTTCTCTTTTAGTCTTTCAAAATAAATAAATAATTCTCTGATGACACTGTCACTGATTTAACACCACATGAAACATTTGGAAGATGCCTCAAACACCTCGCACAAAGCCTCAGGACAGAGTGTCATAAGAAACAGCCCTGTCCCACTTTTTTAAACCCAGTGTAATTTATCATAGAGGTCTTCTCTCATCACTCTCTGTAAAATGCTGAAACATGATACTGGGGATTTCTGTCCTTATCTTCTCAAGTTAGGGTTGGGGATATCTGGGCACCTGAATCCATGGCTAAGATCCATCAAATATATATATTTTTTCTATTAAGATAAAGACATAAAAGCCCATCCTCAGCATGTTTTAACTTTGTGCAAAGTATAGGAAACCTATAAAAATGCATTGCAGACTGACACTTGCGGAACAGAGGCTACAGTTTACAATCACCTCTGATTCCTTCCCCTCTGATCCAGATATTCTGACTTAGTGCCAAAACGATCCCACCGTAAACCGTCACACATTTATCTCTCCTGCAGCACAGCAGAACTCTCATCTGGTTTTCTTTTGGGGAGGATGAAATGCTCCAGAATATGAAACAAGCGCTCCCGATCCTTTGGCTCCCACACTCTGAGCACTTCCATGAATGATTGTTGGGAGTTTAGAAATGTTGGCACACTGCCTATCAGTGCAGCTGCGGAATACGGGAGAGATGGGAGAATGACGAGTGGATTAAACAGGGTCAAAGGTTACAATTTCAAGCCGCGATCCATCACATATCACTGATTACCTGCTTCGGGGTGTAATCTCCAGATCACATTTGGGTTACAAAAGCCAGACTACTGAATCCAAATAAATATTTTCCTTGCTGTGTATGTGTGTATACTCTGAAATGCATCATCAATTTAAAACGACCTGATGTGGAACAAACATAACAAACACTTGTTATTGCAGTCTCCTTCCAGTGCATGAAAGAGGTAAATGTAATTACTTCCTTACCCTGCAAGCAAACAGCACTCTGCCTGTTTTCTTCCTATTATCAACTACATCCTCCTGCAACCTGAGAGATGGACACAAACCCCATCTCTCAGCACAGGTGTCAAATGTGATTGGCTACAGGCTGCACTTACCACCACCCCACCCACACCCCCTTCCTCAAAACACACACACACAGTGCTGCTCAGCAGCTTTGCCTTCAGTCAGTGCTCCCTCGGCAGGCTCCCGGGGGGGAAACACATTCGGACTCAGTGCGACTTTCATAGAAGTCTGCTATTGCCAAGACGAGACGGAGCCTATTTAAGACAATCACATGATTTCACTGGGAGTCAAAATGGTCCGCGGGGGTCACTGGGTAAAGAGAGAGAGAGGGAGGCAGTGTGAGCGTGTGTGCTGAAGAGAGAGAGAGGGAGTTTGGATACTGGTCGGACTGTCTTGAGTGGAAAAAAAAGAAAATGACTTGCCGGGAGAGAGAAGTTGAGTTCAAGCGATTTACCGCATCGGAATACTGCACTTGGAAATGAATGGAAAGCAAAGTGGCACAAGTAAAGAAGGCTGCATCTGAAACTCGTTGATGCCTCATTCACCACAAGTTGTGCAGAGCTGCTGGTGTTGCTGGTGGACTGCTTCATTGAAGCTCTTTGGATTGCTGGCTACGCGCCTTTGCGATTTAGCTCCAACTTTTGCGTAAAGGTGACCCGCAGAGATGGCTTCCCTGCGGATCTGTACAGAGTGGAGAACCTGGACGCGGCCGGTGATAGTTTTGCATCTCTTTTGCTTTTTCACTCTGAGCAAAGTAAGTCTTATCTCCGCTGCGCCTGTACGCACATGCATGCAGAGCTCATAAAGTTGTCATCACTTCAAATGACAGAGTGCCGAGTTATTTTCCATGATATTTTGCAAGAGACGCACACCAAGTCTTATTTACATTTCCTTCCTTGCAGAGCGTGCTCTTGAATAATGGTGCTGACAGTCTTAAATCCCATCAAGACACGTCGGCCCTGCTCCGATCTCTCAATTTACCACAGCATACAGGTATGTTAAGGACATTTCATCAGTGCGTCTGAGACTATGATGCATTTTGACCAATTTAAAGTAAGCACTACATCCCTCAGACGGCCAGCAGCATCAAGCAGCGCTCACCTGCGCTGTATGTTGCCTCTCTTCACCGCTGGGGGGCGACCTGCACCCTGACACAGCCATCAGTGTTTTCTACAGCAGATTGAAGTCCACAGCAAAGAAAAGGAATTCTTGACTTGCTTATTCACAAGTTACTCTAGCAACATTTGATTTATGGAGCCTTTGTATGAAAGCAATTATTGAAAAGCATTACTATGTGACTTTAATCTAATTGCTGAAAAGCTTAATGAAAATGCATCCCTCATTTTTAGATTTTTATAACACACCGGGGAGTCACCAAAACCTTCATTGAAGGCCTTCTTTAGCTGCTTAGTCAATTCAGTAATTAGTGCAAGCAGTGAATGCACGACTTTCATCTGTTCTTTGTTTGGTGGATCGAACCCCATGTGGCGTGCTGAGTCAGCAACTGCTCTGGCTGTGCATTCTCCTTCAGATCCTTTGTTTTTTTGTTACCATGAAAAGCAGACACGTAAACAAATAGGCAAACATCAAAACTCCTTTCACTGTGCACATGTGGAGATGATCTGAAACAGAAGTGAGGGGAAGCCCTTACTTCTGTTTCAGATCATCTCACAGCCAGCACTTTAGCAACTATTTCTCAGTGTTAATGTGTTTAACATTCATTCAGCTTTGTTAGAGCGGGTGGGGACAGTTCACTTGTTCAATCTTTTGTTAAGTGTAAGCCAAGGCCCCCATTGGTTGGACCCACTATCAGTACTAATGGCACTCAGGAGCCACTAAACCAACAAACTAACCACTGCAGGATCTTGTCTCAGTCCATCAGACAAGATGTGCG
>CAFUXE010000089.1:599249-642916 GCA_903364295.1 Serranus cabrilla
GTGTGTGTGTGTGTGTGTGTGCACGTTACGTTCCCGCAGACTCTTTGTTTGTATACTGTCAGACACGGGTCACTGCAGCTGGTTTTTGAGTTAGGGCGGAACAAACACAGTTGACTAGGTGTAAATGTGTGAGTGTGTGTTAGGGGGGTAGATGCACAAAACGCCAAAGACAGAGAAGAACATTTCCTGGTTCTGCCTAAGTGCTTTGGTGTCTGCACAGAAAATGCTGGAGACTTGAAGTATGTGTTTCCTCTTTGCGGTCCTTTAACTTTTTAAGTTGTAACACAGGAGATGGAGGTTTGCTTCCCACTGCAACCACCCAAGCTAAAACATATGCAGTCATGGGAATGCATGGTGCTTTAAATAAATGCATCCACTAATAAGCATACATGTTGTAGGGAAGGAGCTTAAGTCCACCTCAAGATGCACCAAATAGCCAAGTTCAAACTTCAGGCATTCACACTGCCAGTGATGACACACTGTCTGTCACCCTGAATGTTTCTCCCTCTGCCAAAACATGTCTGTCTCTGTGCTATATTTACTCATTATTCGCTGCTAAAGCAGGTCATACTGTACAGTAACTGAGACTTGCTCTTGTTGACTGTAAGACCAAGGTTGCTGTTATTTCTGTGCACGTTAAGCAGATAAAGTGACTTCATATCATGTTCCCATGGAATTACTGAACACATTTGCAGTGGCCATCACAATGACACTTTTTTATTTGTTAGCATGGTGGTTACTCATAGACCCAAAGTGCATCAAGTGCATAATGTTTCAAGGTGTGTGTGATGACTTACAGCACCAGGCACCACTAAGGTCTGGCCACAGTAACAAAACTAACTGTGCGACACCCTATAAAGTTTCTACCAGCATCAGATTAACAGGAAATAATTTACGCTTTTCAAATATTTTGTTGCATTTTATACATTTCTTTTGGGCACAACATGCATATCTCAAACTCTGCAATGTATTCAAAGGTTTAAAGACCTTATACAGGATGCCCTGCTTTAGTAGGTCAGCCCATTCTTACACAGAGGACTGACAGGAGTGGCGTCCACTGTCATGATTTCCTCTGGAAAACCAATTTTGGTGCAGCTGAAGGAGTCAGCTACTCTTTTGAGTTGACCTTTGCAGGAAGGCCCGTGAGTTTCTGTGGCCACAGCGCCATTAGACATTTAACTGGACTAAGAGGCCAGGCCTGTGACCTGCCACCATCTCCCTTTATGACCTGCAGTTATTCAGCCTGAGCTGTAGTAAAAAAACTGTAGTTAAACACTAGGTCAAACATGATTCACTCTCTGCTGAAGGGCTTGTGTTGGAATTGTCTAAAACCCTTCCTTTTCTTGTAACTCTTTCTTGACCCTGCTAGCAAAAGTATATGAGGCAGGTCAAGGTAACTTTACAAAGGTAAAGACTGTGGTTTTTATTCCCTCCATGATGCAACCAAAGTAGCAGCTGACACAGCATGCACTTTATCACAGGGAATGATGTTGACAGATCAAATTGTAATGATTGAACACAAGGACAAAGGGTTTAATTTTTGCCAAGTTGCATCTACATAATACAGTTCATGACATCATTACTTAATCTCAGCAGTTGCATGGCTCAAATGTGTCATGGGCTCCCCTTGCCTTCATCTGCAAGATGTTACTCAAACGTGCCAACCAGGAAGAATGACCACAAAGAAACATTCACAGACTAAGCAAAACAGCTTTATAGAGAATCACGATGACCATAAAAAGGGGCAAAACAACCACAAAGAAACACAAAGCAACTACAAAGTTACTCCAAATGACAACAAAGAGACACAAATGACCACAAAACGGACAAAACATCCACCAACAAAAAACATGATAACATAAAGACGGAAACAACTACAAAGAGACAAAAACAAACCAGGAAGAGACTTGTAACAACGATAAAGTGACACAAAACAACAACAAAAAGAGGCTAATAAACTGTAGAGTCTGTGTGTTTTTGCACCTATGTAGCAGAGCCTACATGTCTATGACCAGAGGCCAATAGTCTCATACTCTTCCCATGAGCAGTCCTTTCTACAATTTCTATGTTCTATGCTATTAATCAAATGCATCAAAATAATATATATATTATATCTAAAAATTCACTCCATGATGCAACCAAGTAGCAGCTGACTCAGCATGCACTTTATCACAGGGAATGATGTTGACAGATCAAATTGTAATGGTTAACCACAAGGACAACAGGTTTAATTTTTGCCAAGTTGCATCTACACAATATAGTACATGACATAGGAATATATATATTTAATTGCATCTAAGTTCATTTGGCACAACCTTTGCAATAATCCTATACATTTTGATTATTCTTTCTTTTCTATTATTCTTTCTTCCATCCCTGTCTTCTTTTATCTTTCATCTAGAATATGAGATAGTATCTCCCTATGAGGTCAACCACCAAGGTGTTTACATCTCTCACGAAGTTGCCCACCACCAGCGCAGAAGGCGACGCAGATCCACGAGCCCAGACGCAGGCTCATCAAACACCGAAGGCAGCAGTGAAACAGTCCACTTCCAGCTGAGTGGCTTGGGGCAGGACTTCCACATGGAGCTGAGGGAGACCTCGCAGAGCCTGATTGCACCTGGCTTCACCGTCCAGGTCCTGGGAAAGAGCGGCACCAAGAGCCTGAGGGCCTACCACCAGGATGACCTCTGCTTTTACCAGGGGTCGCTGAGGTCAAGGGTCAACTCCTCTGTAGCACTGTCCACATGCACAGGGATGGTGAGTCTGAACATGCACGGAGTCGGGTTGCGGGAGGGTTTGGATGGGAAGGGGGAATCAGATGAGAGTGTTTTGGGAAGCTGTGTGTGTGCGTGTGAAAGGGACTCTAGGGTCAGTTAATTTCAAACCATGTGTCTTGGACATTTTTGTTTTATTTTAACTTTGGCAGCAGTTGAATTGATCTACCAAGTGAGTACTGTAATTGCACTCATGGACCTAAAAGGAATAGTGAGCCTTTGAGCCAAATTTGAGAAATTTAGCTCATCCTGGGACCACATATAATATAAACACAGCATGAGTGTCCTTGTCATGCTGAATTAGTGGGGAGGCTAAGAAGCAGTGAATGACTGAAAGCAGTACATCACATGTATTGTAATTTGGGGTTAATATTTGACATCAGATACCAATCCCAAGAGGGGAATGCAGTATCAAAGGAGGAGAAAAGTCTGATTACATCTAGGCAGTAAATCTTGATGAAAACCCACATTTTTGTCACTGTAAGACATGGTCCTTTTCTCTGACACATCAAGCAATCCTTTCAGTGTGTGACTGTGAAGCTGCCTTTCACACAGCACTTGAGTCAGTGCATTGTCGGTCTGGTCTTGTCAGAAAATCCACTTGCACTTGACTTTAATTGACTTAAAAATCTACTGGCTAAGTTACAAGTCATGAACAGAAGTTTCTTCCTCCAGTCTGCCGCGCATCATTAGTCCTAGATCATTCCCTGTATGTTGCACGTTTGCCTAAATCAGCTAATGTATAACTAATGAGTGGAAAAGTCAAGTCTGAGAACACCGCAGAGTGTTTGGTCAGTTTGCCAGGAAAATCCCCAAAACACATACTGTACATGCCAAACATGCCAAAACAATGTTCTGGTGGTAGTTAATCTTCTTCTTTCGCACACATTATGCTGTTTGATCAGCTTTCATGGTCAACACATAAAACACAGTTCACAGATATAAATTCTATTTATTATTTTTTAACCCTGAGTGACATCTTTTACATGGATTTTATTAGGTTCTCAACTCATAAGCAATAATATTTGCGGGTCCAACACAGCTGGCGCAGTAAGTAGGGAACTGACTGTTCAAATTGCAAAATACAGTATATAGAAAATTTAATTGTACTGAATTGTCTTATAAGAAGGAGTGGGCTGCAACTTGGTAGCAAGCTTACTTGTTAGTAATGTTCTTATTAGCATGATCTGATGATTCACAGCTAATGAGCTAATATGCACATCCAAAACTTGTGTTGTGATGGCCAGTTCACAACAGAAGTAGATGGTGCATTTGTGTTGATTTGAAGTGTGTGAACCAGTATTTATTCTGGTTGTGTTTAGGGGTCATTTTATTTTTGTTTCTACTATTTTTAATGTTGTGCATTTAACTTGTCTGCCATAAAAGTAATGGATGTAATATGTTGGCTGATATGTTAATTAGTACACCTGGACTTGTTTGTGTTCTGTGGAGAAAGCTGGCTGAATTTCAACTCTTGCCTTGGTGGTCCTCGTCTTCTGCATGAATAAAGGAAACATTACTGTAAGAATGTCATTAAGTGAAGCAGTCCCACCCCAGTAAGACCCCAAGTGTTATACCAGTCCCCTCAGCAGTCTGGACTGGAGAACAAAGGATTTGAATACACACTAATCCTCTCAGTCTTGAACTCACATACACATTTATTCGTTGAGAGCTAAACAATCACTGGAGACAGAGCGCGGCAACTGTAATGTTACTTATTTGCACTTAACTGGGAGTGCAATGCTGCAGTTTGTGGATTAAATAAAAAGAAGTGAGTCTTGAGGGCATTCAAGTTCGTGGCCATATAAGCTTTGCGACGACCTTGTTACAGCAGAAAAGAAAATTAAATGTAGTCGTCTAAATTTGCTGTCTTTTCACAATTTTTAACCAAACAAATACTTTTAAAGTAGTATGACCACATTTAACTTCAGCATGGCTTTTTGGTTGTGTTAATTTCTTGGCCTGTCTTGGGTTGGTTTGCTGTTTATATTTTCATTGTGGTGGTCCACTGCTGTGTCTGAGAATTGCCCTCTAAAACTAGAGAGAATGGCACATCTCCAGGGATGCTTCTTCTTTTGCGTGTGTGTGTGTGTGTGTGTGTGTGTCCGCGTGTCTGCATTTCAGACCAGATCCCAATAAAAGATTCAGCCAAAAGGTCTGGGGTTGCACAGACTGTAAATGTGGTTCTCACGACTGAAGCTGGCTGAGATGGACTGGGTCAGTGCATCAATGAGAATTTGACTTTTTCTTGTGTGAATTAGGGAACTGCAAAGCTACATCAGCAGACAGAGACATTAGGACTCCTGGGGAATGCTAAAGATAGTTGCTATTTTTCAAAAGTACTTAACTGCATATTTTTATCAGTATGCATTTACCCGACATGACCTAAATACTGAATATCAGACAAGTTTTTACATTCATTCCTCCATCCAGTGCCTGGAATGGGCCAGTACTCATTCAGTTCATTTCAACATGGCATTGAACATTGTTTGATCCTTGATTGTCTGACTGTTGTGTGGTTGCATGTGTGGAATGCACTCGTATACACATACTATGTTGTGTGTGCTCCAGATTAGACTAGATTAAATGCATACAACTGGTCAAAACCTGGCAACAAAGTCCACAAGGCCACCTAAGAACTCATCAGAGACCTTGCACTTTGGTCAAGTTCCTATTTGGCAGGAGGCAGGTAAATATTGACCACAGGACCTCAGATCAATAGTTGTATCTGTGAGAGCACCAAGTGCAGCACGAAACCACTTAGATGAGGTCATTCCACAACCCTTATTTGCGCCTGTCATTGTTTGACAAACTTTACTTGATAAGGCAATTATGTTTTCAGAACTGACTATGACCTAGAAATCACATTCAGCAGAATCTAAATGAACAGCTCCTTTCAGCGCAGTGTGATGGGAATTGTTGTCTTTGGTGTCAGAATTCATCTGGAGCATCTCGGTCCTGTTCTTCCTGTTAATATATGTTGTCATTGTGTTTATGTTTGCAGCATGGATTGTTTGTTGAGTGTGATTGTGTTGTAATAAGTCTCTTCAAACAAAGAGGGAAATTATTCCGCTTGCTATGCATTGATGTTGCTTTCTGCCATTCCGTATTTTAATCATTAGTCGGGATGGCTAGTACACAGTAAGGTGTTGTAAACATGCATTCCCTGCATTGGATCCTTTTAATTTAATAAAACATGCTTCTCAATTGCAATTTTGGTTAATATGTTTGTGTTTGACTCCTACACATGACTGCATGTTCATGTTTTCTCTGGTTTGCCAATGCAGGCAGAGCTAGATAAGGAAGCAAATACAGAGAACGGGATAAAGAGGGAGATATACTGTAGAGATGAAGTCTTTGAGGGTCATTGTTCCCTCCCTGGTATTCTGAAGTCCTGAAAACCCCCTTGTAAGGAGTGTTACGTTGTAAAGCTTATGTATAAGTTGCCTTTTCAACTCCCCTCCTCTGGCAGCCCATATAGTGGTTAGCCCTGCTTTGATGACAGTAGGGAGTTCAACCATAAAAATCTCGTACTCACAAGCAAGGAATTGCTGGAATAAAAGAAGCAGGCCAATCCCACTGACTCTGTTCACCTGCCAAATGGTTCGAGACTGTGCACAGTGACACACATGTGGAAAGGGAGGTCATAAAGCAGGTCCCTCTCTGTGTCGACTTTATGCTGCAGCGTAAGCCTCTTTAGTCTGGCTTTATGGGGGTGATGGAGTTGAGGGGTGAGGAGAGTGCCATGACGGCCCTGTTTAACTCTGATCATGAATCATTATGCTTCCCCTATATATGACTCCACCATGCTAGCAGTATGGGTCTTTGTATGGCTATGTTGGTCGGTCATCCACCACTTTGGTCCAGAGTGAAGAATGTCAACATCTATTGGATAGATTGGCACAAATGCTGACATTCATAGCCCCCAGAGGAGATTGTCTACTGAGTTTGGTGGTCCCTCTTCATTTAAAAATGTGTTTTTCTCATGTTTATATCCCCTAAAATGTTCAAACTTGACTTGTGTCTGTGCAGAGTTTATCACTTGGAAGGTGTTTTCACATTCCTCTACTGAAGGGAGGGATTTCTCTGCGCTTCTCTACAATAGGACATTCAAATGCACGCTAATCAAACAAGTGTGAGCAGCATTGTGCAGGCCTTCTCAGTAATGGAGAAAATCTAGATAGCACTTTTAAATTATGGTAGCTCAAAACACCACTATGTTGAGTAAAGCTTTAACAAAGTAGTGAAGTCTTGTTAACTGTAGTCTGAGGTGCTAACTGTACTTCATTGTATATCATACTGAGCTTCACATAGATCAGTATCTGTTTATCTAATCTAACTTTTACTCAGACATCTAATGCACACGTTTTCCTTTGTACCAAAGGGAGTTGCTAAATGTCCTCCCACTGCAAATCACTTGGAGGTCATGTGTTTTCCTCTTGTAAAAGGACGGGCGTGTTTCTTGCCTCAGGCCTAGTAGTAGTCGTAATAATAGAATGTTGCACACTCGTCCCACCTCTGGGATTTCCAAGAATATATGAGGGATGGAGTACTGATGTGATGATGCTTTGAAAAGCAGGCAGTGTGGTCTTGGCAGGTTTCTCTAATCAATTTTCAAAACCTACAGTAAGATCATTCAAATGATCCTCAAGGATGGTTACTTGTTTGATTATTTGTGAATATCACTCATGGTTTTGTTAGTCATACAAAGTAGATTAAGTCCTGAGCTATAAGGATAAATCTCAGGAACTAGGCAGTTTGGAACCGTTGTTGTTTTCAAATTGATAGGAATCCAGTTGGTGTAATGTGTTCTGGACAGCGAGCCAACAGATGATGAAGGTACAGCTTGAAGTGAGATCGCTAATTGATTAAGCAATGGTGTCAAGTGCTGAAATGCCATGTCAGAGTGTCAGTCCTAATTTTCCAATAAGCCCCGTCAACAGTGAGCCAGAGTTTGAATACTTGCCTTCAACTGCTAGAAATGTAGTCATCATGGAACTAGTTTGCATGCACAGCAAAGAATTATTGCAGCTCTTTGGTATGTTAAAAGAAACACTGTTTTGAAATTTGCTTTGAAGAATAGATTTGTGATGCTAACTTCCCCCTTTTACTGACATTCTTGTGTTGCTGTTTTTTGTTTTTGGCTATAAATCACAAAAGTTAGGGTGGTAAATAAGTCAAAAATGATTATTCCCTTTATTGTTTTAAACTCCCAGACATGTTGTACTTCTCATATTATTGGACTGAAATACAAAGCAAGCTTGGATCAAAAACCTAAGTAATAAATATTACTCTAAGCTGTTTTGGGTCTCTTTAGCTCTCCATTAGGGAGAGAGACTAAAAGAGAAGCAGACAGACCGAAGGAGAGAACCATATACTACACATCGTCAGGTGCACCTTGTAATGCAGTGAATGCTTCCTCCCTCAGTTCCGTTTTCCTACCCACACCCCCCCTTTCCTGTCGCTGCTTGTCTGGATGCGTCTGACTCCAAAGAGTCCAGCTGTTTGCGCCCTCCCAAGTAGTGTTTCAGCATTTTATGACTGCTATTTGCACCTCGTAGCAGTGCAGTGTGTAATCTGATGACTTTGGCTATTTAGGAAAGGCTGTAGTTGACCTAATCTCCTAACATAGTGACTTGCATACACACATACTGTGAAGAAGCAGCGGACACATGTTGTTTTGTGTGACGCCAAACTTAAGTTTAAAGACTGTGCCAAGTTTACAGACTAAAGACATCATAAAAAGATTACCTGTGGGGTATGTTGGCTGTTTTGAGGATGCATGTTGCTTTGTTTAAGACACATTTTGAAGTCATTGTACACACAGTACTATTCAATATTTCTAGTCTGGTTTCTGCCGAGAAATAAAAGCTTATTCTGCTCACTAGACATTCCATTTCTGTCCTTTAGAAGAACACAGAACCTACTAACACAAGTTAAATAATACAATATACACATCTGGATTTAATATCTTTAGCACAGTGAAAAAAAAAGCATAAAGACAGAATTCATTTAACAATAAGGGGCATTGAGCTATCTTGAGGGGAAACATTTCTTCCAGTCAGTGTGACAGCAGACGGGGATGAGAGGAAACAGGAGGATGTGTGGAAACTCGTGCATCTAGTTAGGATGGAGCCTTAAACCAATGCCATACCAAGAGCTCATCCCTAAGCATGAAAACTATTCATTTGACAACAACTTTAATAAGGAATCTAAGCAAGATTGAAGATAAGGGTTTTTAGAAACATATTAGAAGTTGTATAAAAACAGACAATCTTCATACAGCATGGAAAATGGAATCAAGGGTCTATGTAGATTTCATTACATTATGGCAATTGGAAATAAGTTTACATAGTGATACATAAATAGTTTATTTTGCTGAGGGACCCTGGAATTGGAGCCTCTTTATGGACCCTTGAAGATCTCCAGAACCCTATATGGGAATAAATGTGCAACATGTTACACAATACATTTTGACATACAGTATAATACATGAAGTGACTCTATTTTGCACCAAACATGATGGCAGCAAAAAAGAAAAAAAAACACGTCAGCACCAATGTTGAAAAGACAAACCAGACCACATAGAGAAACTGTAGAATGTAACATATGCATGTGGTGCTGAAAGGGAAGAGCCAGAAGTGGCAGTCAGAGAGTGAACATTGTCGCCATGAAATGCAGTCATAGCTATCATGACGTTCATACTTGTTGGCATGCCTCAAGTGGAATTTTTAAAAAGACTTTGGCTAAGGTTACAGGATTTTTTAAATGACATCCTCTGCATGATTCTAATTTGAATTGTTTGCTGCAAGCATGCATACATCCATATCTGCATACTGCTCTGAATAGTTCAGTGTCGTATGCAGATATAAACAACAGTGAAAGCAAAGCCATGTTTGGAAATTTCTCACCACGTGAGTTAGATGGAGTTGGCGGTATGCGGTTGAAAATAAGCCGACTGTAAGTAATACGTCTCTGCATATATCTTCACAGTAAATACATAGTTCTTCTTCAGCCAGATGACAATTCCAGACTGATCTTTGATATATATCAGAACATGGAAGTTTCTATAACAACTACTAAACAGTCCAGTCCAGACTGCAGGTGTGATTGTCTCTTTCCATCTTGGATTTCCTTTTCTTTATCGGTCCCATCTCACTTTACTGCCATTGGAATGAGCTGACCTAAAATAACCACTCATGACAAAATCAACATTTTATTCCCCTCCTTCAACAGCTTCCACTCTAAACTGTTCGATCAAGCAACCTGTTCTCATTCCCAGTTCGTCAGATACTGATGCTTGGTCAGTGACCACTGTCATCAGATGCAAATGGACGGAAGCCGTCAGTAGTTGTATGAGATGCAGGCTTTCCATTGACTTCAATGTAAACCCATCATTACTAAATGTTCACAGCCATAGAGCATGAAGGTCCATTTAGAACAAGTGGGTTGGCTAGTTCATAGGTCAAACCAATCCCAAACTTTGACCCAGGAAACTGGTGTTCTTGTCTCTCCGAGAGTCAGTGTTGTTGTTTTTAGTTAACGTATAAAATAATTTTGTACTGAGATACTTCACGTTCCACATCATGTTTTACATCACCTACATCCCCAACATAAATGGATCCAGCTGTTTTGTATGGAATTAGTAGTTTTTAACCACAACTGTTCTTTTTTGTTACTTTAACCAAGTAGTTTTATTGCCAAAAGATGAAGTGTCCTATGAACATGGAAGTTAATTTGAAAAAGCCACTGAGCATGTAATGAGTGGAAACTGACACACTTTACCTGACACGTCCAAAATTGGTGCTAGAGTTATACCTAAAGCATCTATTCAACACCGAGTGGCAACATATCTGATGAGTTGGGAGCGAGAATGTGTTAGATCAAGATACCAAAACACCAGAAACGGTCAAATCCAACATATTTTCTCTGAAGAGCTGCTTTAGCTACACTATGGTGCCCCAATGCTCAAACCCCCGAAACCACCCACCAGACAGAATAAGTACTTAGCATGTTAAACTTTTCAAGGTTGACAGCAGCGCAGCTCAGGTCAGAGGCCTCACCGTGACTTGGAACCAAATTATGACAATCGCCTGTGATTACACAGCACTGGGGCGGTTGCCATGAGGATGACAGGATCATGCTCAGGTTGTCACATGTGATTGTAACCAACAATTCTGGCTGGGGTTCCTGGCAAAGATTATTTCCTGACCGCTGGCAGGCAAGCTACAGCAGAAGGTGGTAAGGCATTAGTGAGCCTCTCTGTTCTTATTTTTCTCTCTTAATAATTGATCCCACACCCTCTCCTTTTTTTCCCCAAAGAAAACTGTTTTGTGTATCAGGACAATTGTTTCATAAAACTGGTTGCAACATTGCGTTTCAACACAGAATATAAATGACAGTGGTGGTGAGCTGCTGATGTAGCAAAACATGTGCGCTGTCTGAGGATTTTACTACCAAGCTTCCATTGTTTGTTTTTTTAGAGGGGCCTAAAAGATTGTAATCATCTCCATAAGTATTGGGACAAAAAGTGTGTTTCCGGCTATAAATATGTCTGCAAATATATTTCAGCGTCGTTGTTTGTGACAATCATTTGTCTGTCAAATACCAGTTTCTGTATGGTGGGAAATGATCATTATCTGACGCAGAAACACCTGTAAACAACAACTGCTCTCCACTGGCTTTGCGGTAAGGGCATAAAAGTTAATAGTGGGATCTGAGCAAGCGTTCCCCACATGGACTGCATCTGAGAATACACTGCTGTGAAACCTTGCACTTCAGGAATCATACAATGCTGTTTGATAGTGCAAAGTTTGACCATTATTATTTTTATAACACTGGAGAGACAACGCCAATTTGGCTGCTGAAGAACCAATAATATAATATTTGTTAGTGAAATGCAGGACAATTTTCTTTTGTCACACTACGTGGTGAAAGCAGTAAACTCTACAGCCATTGCGGTCTCAGCTTACACATCTGTGTTGGCTTGTATTCACAGAGTTCATCATTTTCAACTTCGGTGCTTAATACAGTCACAGTATTTTCCAAGGACTCTGTTCCACTGGTTTCCTGATCTGTGGTTGAAAGGCTGGCAGAGGCAGAGGCCCGGGTAGTAAGTGATGATGAAATGGGGAAAAATCAGTTGTGGAGATCATTATGGCGACATCAAACACATCACCAGTAGAGGTCTGCTTGTACAAGATTGACTTATTGCAACTAGAGACACTTGAATGCACACACAGGACATTCAGTTGCACATGTTAAAATCTGTCTTTCCACGCAAACCCCTTTTTTTTGTCCCATGTACACACATCCCCCCCTGTACTGTGTTGAAACTGTCATACTCACACATAGCTACAGCGTCACCACTGCCACTGTGTCAGCCTGTTCCTGTCAGCCAAGGACCTCACACTCCACTCAGTGAAAAAAATGTTAGTCAATTAAACGTATTTTAGGGAAACTACTATTTCTGCCAAGAGCAGTTACACTCCAAACTCTCCCTGCCAGTTGACTGTCAACACAGATGTGGTGCGTGTTTGGAGAGACTGAGAGAGACAAAAAGAGAGGCTGAGAGCAAGAGAAAGTAATCTCCAAGTGTCTGAATCGGCTGTGTTGATAGTTTATTGAAAACGGAATATGAAAACTGGAAATGTCTCCGTCTCTTGGGGAAAGAGACAAAGACCGACTGAGAAGGATAGAGAGAATAAGGTCATCTGGAGAAAACCTGCACTGAACCCTAGAGATTTAGAATTGGCTTTCCAATAACAAATCCCATAAAATCACAAGTATAAGGCACTGGTACTTCAAGTTGGTTTAACAACAGTTTGAAATAGTGAAAAGTATACATTGCGTCAAGGAGCATATTTTTTTTTAAAAGGTTTTGTTATATATTACAATCAGATAAATTTATTTTTTGATAAGAGTTATATTCATTAGATATGTGAATTTTAGAGAAAGGAATGTGAGGGTGTTTCTTTGTGTTCCTATTTTATTTACAGTGCATTGTGTTTTTTTCTGTGCAAATAAACCTTTTTGCTAGTGCTTGTTATCATTTGTTAATTAACATTACTACATTACTGAAAGAGAAAACTTTTTACAAATTTTACTCCTAAAAAGTGACAGGGACAAAAGCATCCATGTCCAAAAGTTGTGCTGAAATGTCCCCAGTGTCCCCAGTGTAAATGACAGCTATGAAAGAATATCTAAAAACCTAAGAACCGTGAGCGTCTGCATAGTTTACAAGAGAGGTGCCACCACCTTTCATCCTCACTCCAGCCCTTTTGTTTGAAACTCTTACTATCTGACCCAGTCTGATTTAGATTTTGCTGAGATAACGTCTGACCCTGAGCAGCAAACCAGATGTTGAACATGAAGAAACACGGCCAGTAATTGAGCCTCGCAGAGGTTTAGGGGGGTCAGGTTCGCAGTGACCCGAAAGTCAAATCTTGACTAATTGCTGACAGAGACAGATTTGGAAGCCAAACAAATGGCTGGAGAAGGGTATTGTTTTGTTCATTTGGAATATATGGCTGCAGGCCTACGGGCTGCTTTTTGAGTGGAAGAAAATGTGCCAGCTGTTGATGTTTTGGACACCAATAATATACTCTACAAGTCATGTTGAAGTATTATAGTGACTTGAATAAAGGCTGAGCAAGTACATCTAAAAATTAAAGTCAACACTATAAACTTTTGCAAAATACATTACATACTTGCCAAGGCTTAAAGCTAATAGTACTTTCTGTTTTGCCTCTAGTCAGGTTTGATCAGAACACAGGATGCAGACTACTTCCTGAGACCTGTGTCCCTCAGCCTCGCCCAGAGAGAGAACTTCACAGCGCCCTCCAGTCACCAGCCACACATCCTCTACAAGAGCGAGAGGGAGTCCCAGACAGATCAGAGAGGTCATGACCCTCGGGTGCTTCAGAAGAGATCCCCAGATACAACTCATCACAAATCAAACGGACACTTTGTCACAAAGAGATCCACACACTCACAGACGGCCCCCGCCTACAACACAGTTAATAAAGATCAGGAAAGTGATATCAGTCACGGTGATCAGATGGAGCATCCTGACAGTGACCTTCACCACAGCCATGACAACGACTACAGACAGGGGGAGAAGCAGAGGCAACACTACTGCGGGAGACGGAAGAAATGTATGTAAGGGCAATTTCTCATTCTAATCCACATGTAGCATGCAGCGTTTTTATAAACTGCACTCTCATGTAACACCTCTTAATGGTCCTGCAACTGCTTCCCATACATACATTAAGCAGATAGGGAGACGGTGAAAGTAACACAAACTTCTTTAGTTTTCTGTGTTATGTTCTACAAACCTTAGTAGGCACTTAGGACATGGAAAAAGGGAAAATTAAATGAAATATTGCATGAACCTTTTCTGCAGTGATGATACAAGATGCTTCAACAGCTCCATTTTATAATGGGGTTAATCCTCACCTACAATACATTCTCCACCTAAGGGATATTTGCCTTGGGACTTTTATTTTTACTTTAACTCTAAAATTAGATTATGTGACATATTTTGCTCTAAAAAAAATGTCATGTAGTCACTTTGCCCTTTTCAACCCCTCAAATGAAAATAGTTAACATTTGACACTTGAATAACAATGTTCCCACCTTGACATTGTGTCTCACATTGCACATTTTAAGCTCTGTCATAATCTCAAATTTTCCAGCTATAACTAAATTATGGGTTTGAACTTTGAGAAGGTAAGCCACATTTTGAAGAATTATCACATCACTTACAGTGTCTTGGAGAAAAGAAAAAAGATTGACATATGATAATAATTCTATTAGTTGACATTTCCAGTTGACTCTGTCGGCCTCCCAGGGCTGTGGTTAGTTGGAGTAAGGGAAACACAAACACCACCATTAAAGGTATAGTTGAAGTGGGGTTTTCTGAGGTACTTATCCATAATACATGTATCACCTACAGTCAATGGTGGTTAGTACACCCCCAGCAGAAAGGAATACTGCCACATAAGCAATAACACAGAAAACACTAAACAATTGAGGCAGTGGTAGACCAGCAATGCCCATGTTCTGCACGGTAAAATCTTTGTTTTTGTCAATGGAGTCTGGTGGTTTTGACCAGAGAATAAATAACCACTCCTCACACGTACTGACAGTAGTCCTGTTGTAAGAACAACACATGGTGTATCATTTGTAACAGTACAATGAAAAGTAACACTTTCTGTGTTAACATGCGCTCTTGTTAGCACATCATTGGCCGCCATTGTGTTAAAGAGACAGTACAAGATAACTGATTTACTGACTGAACACTGAATGCATTTCTGACTCATCAGCATTTTTTTTTCATCTAAGAGTCATTAAACACAAAGCAAATCAAGATGTTCCTTGAAAAATGATCCTGCGGCGGGGAAAATTTCGGAGGAGGTTTTAATATGTGTTTCACATGGTGACAAATGTCTCCCCTGAAGAATAATTTATATTGACATTTTTGGTGACATGACCTGTGAAAGGTCATGGGAAATGTTTTATACTCACTTTACACTGTGACAAATGTTTGCTTTCAAGAAATTACCACAAGATCAGTTAACATTGCTGGTGTCACAGGGGTCATTAGAAAGAGAGCGGGCAGGGATTGGACTGGTACCACCACCATTACCCTGCAGAACCCCAGCTGTCTGTCCCCTGTGAAAACACACTGATGTTTACATTCCCATAGGATGACATTACTGAACACCTGTGCCATGTTTTAGTCAAAAAGGCGCTTTGGTCGCTCACCTGCTGTTCGCCTGTATAAGCAAACGTTCTCGCCTTTATAGCTTATCGCAGTCAGGCAATGAAGTTTCTGATAACCTTGAGGTAAAGTAGTGAAGATCTTTCACATGTTGCATTAGCTTTAAGTCCTGCTTTGCTTTGACTTATGTGCACTATTGACCTCATGTCATAAGTGTAGAAGTGAGTATGGATGTATGAATGGAAGACGTGTTTCCCAGAGGCGACCCAGGTTCAAAAGAAGAGTTAAAAACAGGGCAGAGCTGGGAATTTGATGTCAAGATTAAGTGTGTGTTTGTCTGAGTCACATTCACTTAACAAAGCACTGATAAGTTTCCAGAATAAGCTTGTACTGAGAATTCATTGCCATTTACATCATAACTTTTTAAGAGAAAATGATCTTATCTATGACATAGCTTTGGGCACCATTAAAAAGTATCTTTATTGATAAAAGTTTGCAAAGTACATTAACTACTTGTAATGAATCAAGTAATAGCCCTTGTCCATCATTATATCGTATTTTGTTATGTCTATATGAAATTGTTCAGATATGTATTTGATGACTACACTGACAGCAAGATGGATTTGCTTTTATTAATGTCATGGTAATGTCAGTTTAATGCTTTCATATAATAGTGGCATATGAGAAAATGTGACTTGCTCGAGCTGCTAATGTACAACCACATACTGTGGTTTCACACTTTACTTAATGGTAGCATAACACTGAGACTGCCAGAGTCAACAACAGAAAAAATCTCAGTTTGCATTTTATCCATGACATCACTTCATGAAAGTAAGAGTATAGTTAATCATCTACAATGGTTGTCATCTACTTGCCAGAATTGCTGGTTAACACTCAGACAAAGGTGGCTATTTGGCGAGTGGCTATAGGTTCATTTTAATTATTGCACAGCAAATAGCTGTGGGAAGGAAGGGTTGTATATTTGTAATGGACGTCATAACTGCTGTTAACTTGCTATTATACGCGCTATTGTTTTTTCTTTCATCAATCACTGATAGCCCACTATACATGACATTTTGATCCTAAACATGTTGAATCTGTAGCCACAGTCGGGGTTTTTTTCTCATTGGCTATGTAACAATGTTGTTAAAATGATGAGTTCACTCCCTTTCTCCTTTTTCCTGTTTTATTCAGACATGCCCAAACCTCCAGAAGAGGATGTCTTTATCCTTCCAGATGAATTCAAGTTCATCCCCAGGAACAAAAGAGCAGTGCTAATGAAGCACCAGGGCAGTCAGAAGCTCAACGTGGAGACGCTGGTGGTGGTGGACAGGAAGATGATGGACAACCACGGCCATGAGAACATCACCACATATGTTCTTACTGTGCTTAACATGGTGAGGGAAACCTTATTATAGGTGCAGTGTTAGACATCATTGGAGCTGAAACAAAAACTAAAGTAGACAGTATAAAATGGATTGGAGACGTGGTACTGTTGTACCAATTGGTTGTCTTATTTTTATGAAAAGCAAATGTGATAAAAAAAAAATTCTACTAGCTATATCATGTCTTTCAGCTTTATGCAAGGAAGGAGAGCAAAGCATCAACATATAAAAACATCTTTATAATTTCAACAGCAATCCTATTAGTTAGTGCTGGCTCATTTCCTCTCAATCTTGAAACAGCTAACAATGATTTCGCCTCTCGGGCATGGTGGTTCTGGTGTAACCAGTGGATAACAGATGAACTATCTCTGGGCTTAGACTTTTATTAGCAACTTGAGACACAAGAATGGAGTTGAGAGACAACATCCACATCCAAAAAATCAAAAAAGCTCAATCGTCTGCAGGTGATAGCCGATGAGTTCCAAGATTGCTTTTTTGGCCAATGCATTCCAACTATTTTTACCTCTACATGGACTGTTTACCTGCATACAACCAAAGCTTGCACAAACATGATTGGTCAGTATTAATCGCACTACAAAAACGACGGAAATTGATTTGGTAGCCATACATAAAGTAATTTGTAGTGGCCATGGCTGAGGGTTTATTCTTAACAGCCCTGTCTTCCATTCTCACTTATCAGAAAGTGCACATTAAAAAACATGAAACTGATATCTGGATGAGATCATCACCGCGACACTGCGTGTCCGCCTCGTACCTCTCAGCTGATCTGCAAGCAAATTCCGTCACGCTCGTTTTGCTACTTAATGACTGACTGACAAATCCAAAGATAATCCGTCTATTTTGAAAACATATTCCCTCTAGTAGAAACCAAGTTGGAGCAGTCACAGGCCGCCTCAGAGGAGTCACCTAAATACAGTATGGAGTTTCACAGAAAACACCCAACGCCCTGCCCCACCTGCCAGCTCTCATGGGTCTTCAAAAGGTTATTTAATAGTTGTTAAAATTGAATCGGATATGCCTCTCCAGCTTATGCGTAAATTTATGTTTTCTTCTCAGCCGAGTGGAAAGACTTCAAAAGCGTTAATTACCAAATTAAAAAAACACACTGTACATTATGTACTACAAACACTGAGGCTCTATGGAAACTGGTGATTGTTTCTTCTATGAGGCAGTGAAAACACAATGATTCACTCTATCTGTTGAATTTAGCAAATCTGGAGCTTTGTCAAACACTGGTGTTCCAGGAGATCTTACTTAAAGTAAGTGGTTTTGATTGCCTCTTTGACCTCTGAATTCTGCTCAAATTTGGTAACAAACCACAGCCATGTGTCTTCTCATGAGTCAGTGCAGAGGAAGACCAAACATCAAGAACATAAGGAACGAATGAGAGTATTCCTGAAAGGGAGGGGAAAAAAAGGCTTAGTGAATGGCACCTGAGGTATTCACAGGGCCTGAGAGAAAGACAGCGAGCGAACAAGACAAAGAGATCAGGAGTCCACTTTCAAAGCCCACAGTATTATGATTGATGGTCAGATATCTGTGTGAGTACAAGAAGCTGAATTGAAAACAGCAGTTATGGCTGTCATACCTCAACAATACCATCAAAAGGGTTTGTGTGTTATTTCTACAGGAATGTCAAGGTGTGTTGTGTCATGCACTTGACACAGACCTCTCTGTTGTTTGTGTCTACACGGTGCAAGAACCTACAGATCATAAGTAGTACAAATATCAGTCCAGATACTTTTTGAAGTACTTTATCTTCCTTTACTTTCTTCTGAATTCAATATTTTAATGATGTGCATTTTTAAGACAGAATAGAACTTCAGATGTCACTTCAATGACCTAATGTAGCCATCTAAAGCTCTCTGAGAGCACATGTTGAAACTGCTCACCTCCCCCACTCAACAGACTGCATGTGTTAGGTTTTACTGGATAACAGTGCTTGTGTTTGTGTGCCTTCTAGGTCTCCAGTCTCTTCAAAGATGGTACAATAGGGGGAAACATCAACATCGTCATAGTCGGCCTTGTGCTTTTGGATGAAGAGCAGGTGAGCATTGCAAAGCATGTGAGCAGTGTCAAGTGAAAACCCTAATATGTCCAAAATTCCAGCCACTAATATAGCAAGCACTGTGGATGATGGCTGCGTTTTAAAGGTGTAGTTCAGTTTTTTTAAGTATGGTTGTATGGGGTTGTTATCCAAAGTCAGTGTGTCACCTACAGTAGATGGCAGTTTGCACGCCCCCAGTTTGGAGAAGCAGACAGGAGTACTGGCACATAAGCAAAGCAATCCACTGCTGTGGACAGGGGCAGAAAGCTATAGGTATTTTAACCACCTACAAAAAGGCCAACCTAGAAGAAATTAGTATCCATGAACGTACTGTATTTCGTATATTTTCACCTCACTACCTTGCTGTCAGACAGCCCAGTTCACCAGACTCCATTGACAAAAACAATAATTTTACCTCGCAGAACATGTGAGTTGCTGATCTGCTTGATTGGTTGGTTTGTTCCGGTTAATGTGTGACTTTAGTGTTTTAAAAAGTATGTTTGGCTACACCGAAGTCACACAATAACACGACAAACTAAAAGACTGAGGCAGTGTTAGAACAGTAGCTCTTGTGTTTTGCAAAGTAAAAAACAAAACAAAACACAGATCATTTGTTTGTTTATTTGTTTTTATGCCTGAAGGTCCAGATCTCTTCAGTCAGTCAGAGATTTTCCCGGGGTCGTCCCAACTACTAAGGACTTTTACAGTGGTTAATTATAGGGTATACATTTCCTTGGATCTTTGCCAGATTTAGGAGGGAAATTCTCTTAGAGCGCAGGGGACGGAAAGGACAGCTTGAGTGCAAGAGAAAAAAAAGGAGAAGGACAGAAGCAGAGAGAAACAGGTGGGGCACTGTCAGAGGAAAAGAGTCAAGCAGGCCGAGGAGAACGGATTCTGGTTTCTATCCACCTGTGATGTTAATAGATTTCAATCTTCCTTAAGAGGCAATTATCAGCCGGAGGAATCCCAAAAATTACAAAAATTTCCCAGACGTTTATCTGCCTAGCAGCAACACATTTAATCAGTGTCCCCTCTCACATTTTAACATTGCCTTTAATCTAGATGTCTGAAGATCATCGTTATTGAAGCATTGTCTTCTCTCATGCTATAAAATTATTATCTGGTTTTACTGATATTTGTCTGAGAGGATAAAAAGGGGGAGGTAACATCATTCAATCTGGCTGATATCTTTTGTACCAGATACCAGCCGTACCACTTTGCGCTCACAGCTTCCGTTCATAAAGGCAACATTGTCTCTGTGTCTGCCTCCCTTTATCTGCTGTATCTCACAGGATGGCTTGGTGATCAACCACCATGCAGACCACACACTGAACAGCTTCTGCCACTGGCAGTCTACTCTCGGAGGCAGAGAGGGCCGACACCACGACCACGCCATCCTCCTCACAGGACTCGACATCTGCTCCTGGAAGAATGAACCCTGTGACACTCTTGGTACGGTTTCAATGAGAAGTAGATTCTGCAGACAAGAAGCAGTTTTATTTTTTAATTCAAATGTATTTATTTTTATTATTATTAATTTATTTATCCTTTATCCAAGAAGGTCCCATTGAAGTACAATCTTTCTTCTTCCAGGGAGTCCTGGAAGTTAAAAATAATGACAATTTACAAGTTATACTGCGTCCACAGTGATAATTGCAAGAAGTTCTATTTAAAATGCCATTTTTAGCATTTTAGCACCATTTAGGAAATTTGGTCCAATATGTAAATGTAGCTTAAAGAACATGTATTAGTGTGGATGTATTAGAGTTCTTTTGACACTCACAGTCACATTACAAGCTTAAGTCATCTTAACGCAGCCTGAATTTATTTTGTGCTCGTTTCTTGCTCGTGATAGAAAAATGCCATTCTCTCTTGCTGTCTGTCTTTCTCTGGGAAGGTGTCTCTGTCCCCTGTCACACGGTGTGACCGAGGGTCACATCAGCCAAACCAGATGTTAAAAAAATCTGCAGCTTTCAGATCTTTTCAACTCCAAAGTATTGCACATGGTATATAGTAATGTGGAAAACTATTACATTAGATAAGAAGACAAATCCTTACGGTTATGAGCATAAAAAGCATTATTAAAGTCTGAAACATATTCTGCTTTTAGCTGCTTTAGTGCATATGCAACATCAGAAAAATAGACAGCAAGCAGTGAGTGCAGAAAATGAGACATGCTGATTAAGTTTTCACTTAAATCACAAATCATTTAAAAAAGTGCTCTTTAACTATAATCTGTATAGACCGAGCTCAGCTACTTTAAACATTCATTTACTCAGTCATCGTGAGAGTAAACCATCTAACGAACTAACAACAGCTTGTTTGTGTTAATGACCATGCAAACACATTGTTGTCTTCCACACTGTGAGAAAAACTTATGTGTCCCAGAGAAACACAGTCACACTCAAACACACATGCACACACGTACAAGAAAACACACATTCCCTTCAAACCCCAGACTTAAGTTTTTGACTTCAAAGTGTTGAGGCTAGAATTAGCCCTAATCGTTGCTATGAAAGCCCAGTTCAAAGGTCTGTGTGTTTCTGTGTGTGTGTGTGTGCAGTCAAAAGAGTTAGTTCTGACTAAATCCCAAAGGTGCCAGGCAAAGTGACCGGATAGTGCTACCAGTCAGTATGTAACATAGTTTATTTGCATTACATTTACAGCCCTATTCCTCAATGTTTTCCTCCATAATTCAAAACCACTATATAACATCAATGATGTACTTCTTTCGTGACACAAAAAAGGAACTAAATGGCAGTTCTCACAGTCAATCTGCCTGCTTGTGTTTAATATCATTATTCACATTAGCTACGTACATGAGAACATTACTTTAGGGGTTTTGCACTCGATGGCGAATGACTTAGAGCCGTAAAATAACAAAACACAAGGCTAAATTCTCCCTGAGACACCGAGACAAAAACATTAAGGGAGGCCCCCATGGGTATTATCCTTTTTGATTCAGAGCCAGGGTGCCGTGTGTGTAGAGACAGAGAGGCATAAAGGGAGCTGAATAGTAAAAGGGAGTTTAATAGAGAATGAGAGATATGAGAAAGAAGTGAAGACAGATAAAGAATGTTTTAAAGTGGAGTGAAAGGTAGCAGGGGATCTATGATTCCACAGAGTCCCGTATTTTAACATATGGAGGGGTTTTAACCCAGTTTTTCTCTGTTTGATATTTCTTATGCATGTGGTCCGCAGCTCGCTCAGACGGGGGTCAGTATTGTTCTTCCCTTCTGAGAGAATCCTGTTGGAGTTACAAAGTCCAATTTTTGTAAAGTAGAAGTAAACACAGCTTGACAGTAGTTGTTCTGATTAATCAGTTCCAGTGAACTTAGCGAGTCACCAATGATGAAATAATTGTGCAGTAAAATGTGTACAACTATATCACTTGCTTTGCAGGCTTTGCTCCAATTAGTGGGATGTGCAGCAAGTACCGCAGCTGTACCGTTAATGAGGACACAGGCCTGGGGCTCGCTTTCACCATCGCCCACGAATCTGGACACAAGTAAGGGTTTACTTCCCTCTCATGAGTGCATGATGAAGAAAAGTGCTGAGAATAATGTCTGGTGGTGAAGTGACGGCGTCAACCATGAACCACAATGTGCCTTTGTTGCATGTCACTTCCCTTCTCTCCCCTTGTTTACTACCATCAGCTATCATTAAAGGCATAAAATGCCCTGAAAAATAGACGTGAACTCTATGATGTGTGTAAGATTTGCCAGAATTAATGATCCAGTAGAATAACAAATACTGATGTCTTCCATTGTACATTCGACTCACATTTTTTTTTCTTGTGCAGAAATAATGATATTTTGTGGTTTCCTTTTGCTTTTACCCCTACTACAAATACAAATACATGTTATGGCTACTGGTCTTCTATTCATCGATTAAAGTTGGACTCTTTTCTGGGTTTTTCTAATGGAAACACCCAATTCTAAGTAGAGTTGTATGAGAAACTTATCCATAGTCAGTGTGTATTGGTATGCCACCAGTTTAAAGAAGCAGACAGGAGTACCAGCATGGAAATTTAGCATTGTAGTGGTAGACCAACAACTCTGATGTTCTGTGTGGTAAAATTGCTGTTTTTATCAAAGGAGTCTGGTGGCTTTTAAGACTGACATAATCGCTTCATTACCCCATCGGGAAGGGCTTTCTGACAGTAAAGCAGTGAAATTATTCTAAATACATGATACATGATACTGTTTTTGTAGGTCATTAAAATACATGTTTGATACCAACCCTAACCACGTCTGGACAGATCCCTATATATCCATATATTTAGCCATGTCGTCATGTAGAAGCTGGCTTCAGGTCATTTGGGGAAAAAGAATTTTGACACTAAAACCTATATTCGTAAAATTTTAATCTTTGCATTTAAATACATAAGGAACATTACTGGGAAGCTACAGTATTATATAAAAAACACAAAATGTCAGTCCATTTTAATGGAGCACTGTCATCATAACTTGTACATGTAAAATATTTTCTCCTTTTTTCACTCGCCAGTTTTGGAATGGTCCATGATGGAGAAGGGAACGTTTGTAAGAAATCAGAAGGCAACATCATGTCTCCCACATTAGCCGGTCACAATGGTATCTTCTCCTGGTCCGCCTGCAGCCGCCAGTACCTCAGCCGCTTCCTCAAGTAAGTTTTCTATTACTGCTATGCTTTTGTTGTGGGGCTAAAAACAATGCAAAAAGAATTGATTTAAGAATCCATCATTGTTAATAATGACATTTATGGGTATCACTGCTTGAAGACTCTTATTAAGTTTTCACAACATCACATCCATATGGCACATTGGTGAGTAATGAGTAAATCCTTATGCCAGCCTTTGTTAAGTGCTCATGCAACAAAGACATAAAGCACTGTATCAGTTTATAATACAGAATTATTAAAGCAAAAGTCCCCCTGGCACTTTTAATATGCATTGTGTTTATATTTTTCAACATATGTTAGTGATAGATGAACATGTGTTGCAGAAAAAACATTTCAGCTGCAGACATATCAGTTACAAGTGCTGCTCTGATTCAAAGAGTGCCAAGAGAAAAACTGCACTTATGTTATAGTTATTACGTGACTTTTGATTTTGCAAAAGCAAGGGCAAGCAGACTTACTGCATGCATGTATGAGAGGCTTAAATATATAGCTGACATAGCAACTAAGTGATATGTGGTGCCGCTATTCTCCTGTAGGTGTTGTTTTACAGACTGCATACTGTATGTTATATGTGTCAGTGTACATGTGAGTGAACGTGTGTAAGGGAGAAAGTAGTGTGTGTTTTCATGCATACACCCTGCTCATCCAAGTGAGGAAAACAAGCATCACAGGCATAGCGTCCATGTGTCTGGCTGCGTTTCTATGTGTCTGTGCATGTGTGTGTGCATGAAACCAGATAGCTCAGAGCCGGTGCCCACCACTAAATTTACCAGTGTGTTAACTGAACTGTCAGGTCTCCCCTCTCAGAGTGGTGGAGACAGACAGTGTATTTCCTCGCTGAGTTATTAGAGCCGGGGTGACCTCACCCTTGTTAGGCCTGTCAGCCTTATATTAAACTCCCATCACCCCCTGAGGCCACGTGGAGGGGGATCTCTGCACCACTGAAGCAACCAAGGGTCGTCTTCCTGCATAATCACTAAATGATAAAAATGCTGTACGTTTTCCTAATTGCAATCAACAGAATGTTATGATATATAACTGTTTTTGGCTTAATGTGTCTGGTTCAGTTAACCGAGGCTCCTAAATGTCTCTACCTTCATTTGCTATGGAGGGGGAGTGTTGTGTCAGCCAGCCGAGTTTACATCATGCTCACTCTAAATCTGCCTCTCCTCAGTCAGCTATGACAGAGAGGCCTGTGCCAGTGCTGTATGTATAGTTAGATGCTTTATCTGACCTCTTAGTCATGCCTAAAATGTGGGGACAGCTTCCATGGCAATGGAAGCAAAATTCCCTTAAAAGCCACTTGAAGTTGTTTTTGTTTGTGTGAGCACTGGTGCAACCAATTGAAAAGTCAGTGATTCATACAGTTAGAGTTACAAAATTCAGTTGAGATTCCATTTTTTTTTTTGGTCAACTGGTGTAGCTATGCCACAAAAGACACAGTTGGACTCATTGGTCATATTATGGCCAAAACATGTGGAGACTCCTCTGTCTCTCCTATAGAAGCTCTTGTTTTATGCCATTTTGAAAAATATGCTAATTCGTTTTCTTGCCAGGGTTAGTGAAGATTGATATTGCGCACAAGTCTGTACATAGCTGAACCCAGCAGCCTGTTAGTTTAGCTTAGCATTAAGACTGGAAACATGATTTTTGGGTCCAATGGCATCATGTGATGGAGCCAGAAGTTGTAATTACACAGTTTTGCCACTATGTCAAATTTGCTTCAAAGCACAGCGCCGTTCCCGGGGGCTTGGGGTTATGTCAGACTGTTTCTCTGTTTGAGCCAGTAACTTCCTGCCAGCTACCCACTTTACACTTGAGTTTTTGTATATATTACACAAAGAGTGAGCTTTAGAGGTGCTCATTTCTATCTGTGATCACTATTCTTCTTGCCAGTCTTGTAATTAGCATATGTAATCCAGGCATTTTGGACTTTTTTACTTGCCACACAACATGTTTTTTCTGTCTTTGCGTGTGATGCACGAACAAACCATGGTGAACACTTTTTATCTGGAAGAGATGAGTCAGGAGATCCGCAGGGATTCCTGGAAAAGAATGGGTGCTTCTTTTCATTTATTTTATTTTTAATATTTATCTTTTTTTTTTTTTATTCCCAACTGATGATAATCACGTGGCACACAGTGCTTACAGCTTACATTTTGGCCAAAACATTTTGTCCTAAGCCTCTCACAGTTCCATCAGTGAATACACAAAGCCTCTCTAAAGGGAATCTGTTCTGAGCTACATTGGGCTTGTAATTTCATGTGTGTGTGATGAGTGCATGCATACATGCTTTCCCACGTCTCTTACTTTTGTGCCTGCTGATGTGTAGATGTAATGTACTTTTTGAAAACCTTATTACGTGAATAATGCAGAATATCAGAATATTGCACTTGCAGAACAGCCATTGTTCTCTGTAGACACGCAGGGCCCATAAAGCAATAGAAGATCTGTCTCACACACACACACACACACACACATATACTCTGCTAAAGCAATCATGACCATTCACTAGCACGATGAAACTTTCCAACATATTTTGCCTTTTCATACAGTTTCCACCATATTGTTGTATTATATTCCCCTGACTGCAGTGTATAAGCTGTAAAACATCTCTGTATCGTAACCAGTGATATCAGTTAACATTGGAAACCCCCTGCTGGTGTTAGGATATGAGCGATATGGGCAAGGATTTTTTACATCTGTCATAATTGAGCCTCTGGTGTATTAAAACCATTACTCTCAGGGTTTGAGTTTGGCAACTTGTTATGTTACCTTGGCAACACTTTACGGTACTCTCCAAAGCAGGAAACAATGGAGCATCATGGGCTGATGCTCCCTGTTATGGAATTTCTGTGTGCGCAGCATGGAGCCTTATATACCAGCTACCTTACATTTATAAAGCACTGAATCACACATCTGTTTAACTGTTTACATTGGCATGCATGTTGTATATAACCAGTTGTTCAAAGACGAATGATTAATTCAGCTTTTTTTACTCTTATTCCCTATTTTCCTTGATTCTCCTGTCCTCTGTTGACCTATTCACCTCCCCTTTCCTCCCCTTGCATTGCCCCTTATCTTCTGTTTTCTTCTTCTTTTCCATTACTTCTTTTATTCTCCTCTCGTCTCCTCCAGTTCTGCCCAGGCTGTGTGCTTATCAGATGAACCCAGAGCAATCAAGGAGTATCGGTACCCTGAGAAGCTGCCTGGCGAGCTGTACGACGCAGACACACAGTGTAAATGGCAATTTGGGGAAAAGGCCAAACTCTGCACCCTCGACTTTAAAAAGGTAAAATTGATTTTGACTCAATAAAGCCATCCCGTGCACATTTAAAAACAAGTTAAAAATCCCATGCCATGCTATAATACTCTCTGGGGCTTACTCAGCACACCCACTCATACTTGAGTGCTTAATTAGTTTAAAACAATGTGGTGGCAATTGCCTCTTAGGAAAAATCAGAGAAAGAAATTGAGAGCAGGATGGGGGGAATGAGGTAGAGGAAAAAAGGAAGAATAAAGGAAAGAGGAAGGAGAAGAGAAACTGATTAGGATTGTATTCCCTCATGTGCATACACACGCACATGCAGGCAGACTATATTCTCCTTCTCACACACACAAAATAAACACTGAGAGTTATAATGCTGCCCATTAAATACTCACTGGGATGGATGACTAAATATACACTGGAGCGTTGCCAATGGGAATCTCTCCTTGTTGCTCTCCCATTGTCTCATTACTGCTGATGTTACTGTTTGAGATACCCTGCCTGAGTCCGGATAAGGTTTAGATCACTATAATGTTTAATGGCGCTGAAAAGGCAATTTAAATTATTGGTGTGGTGGTGGAAAAACAGAGTTGGTAAAGAGGCTCCAAAATATTATCTGGATTTGAACCCATGACATCAACACATGCTATCCTACTTAGCCTGCTTATCTAAAACAGCCATGCATTATCATAGGTATGAGATATTTGAGAATTGCTCCCTCATGGTTTTGGTTTTGGTCCTGCACCTGGTAGCAGCAAGGTGCACAGAGCCCAATAATCCCCAAGCAGCACTCATGCTCACTGTCTTTCCAGACACTTGTTACTCATAAAAAACACTATGAGAATCCGCCTCAGCAGTGCAGTTCATCATGTAATGAATTCATATTTTATGAAACTTCTTGGCAGGCGTTGTCAAGATAAGGTACTGCTGCAGGAGCCAAATGATACTCTCCATGGTGTGTGCGGTTAGATAGAGCTGGGTCACAATAGCAAAAAGAAAAAGAACGTCCATGGCTGTTTTTCCCTGTTTCTCTCTTTAATTCTGTCTCACACTGTCCATCACCTCTCTCTGTCTTTTCCTTCCATCACTCACTTACTCTTTCCCTGTCGGTCTCTCTGCCATTTTTACTGCTACAAAAAGGCCTGAGCAAGCAAAACAGCTGGACAAACAGGCCTTGGGATGAATTCCATGGTGGCTCCTGGCAGCAACAAGCTGAGGCAGAGGTGCCTGTCAACATCTGCAGCGAGTTGTCAAAATCTGATATAGTCATTCATATAGTAACAGAGTGGACATGGTAAAAAGTAGCAGGCCATGTTTTTTAGGCAGTGTGAGTGGGGAAAACACCAGGTTCTCCCATCTGAATCATTTAGATTGCTGCTGAGAAACACAGCTGTGACATCATGTAAGTTTGTCAAGTTAGTTGTGCCCTGTTAATGCACATAATTTCAAGCACCATCTCTTTTTGCAGCTCCTTCATTTATTTTTTTAGTCATTCTGCTGGAAAACAATTGATGTGCATGTTTTATTATCACTGATACACTGCATTGCCTGTGGGATCATAAAAATGTTGTTATCCTAGCTACTGAAGCATAAATATTTTGAAGATACAAGGTTGCTGCACACTGATAGCATGCCAGAAGATCATTATTCAGACCGTCTCTTTTTCAGCAACTTTCCATCAACATGTTTTAATAGCTCTCTAGTGGCAAAATAACAATGTTGTTGTAATTTATCGTCCTTCTCATCGCTAGCTTTGTTTACAGCTGTTGTAAGAAGGATACGGATGACAGCGCCTCTAAAATTTGGAGCATGACAGCATGCTAGGAGTGGCGAGTAACTTTTTGCCTTTCTCCAATGTTGCTCCAGGATATCTGCAAGGCTCTGTGGTGCCACCGTGTTGGGAGGAAGTGTGAGACCAAGTTCATGCCAGCTGCTGAAGGCTCTGCATGTGGACCTGATATGGTGAGTTTACATGTGTATGTGTATATGTATGTGTGTATGAGTTGCAGGCGGGTGGGTGATATGTTCACAAGCTTTGTCCCCTCAAGAGTGGCATCACATGACTGGCATCATGGGAACCCTTTCATTTATCTGTCGCCTTTAAGACTATTTCAGTGGTCTTACCAAAGATATTTCCAGCAGCTAGTTGGGACATGCAGCTAAGATAACCCTATCTTTGGGTTGTCATTAATCATCTATTTGTTCAAAAAAAAAACATCCATTCATGGAGTAGAGTTACCCTTTCATGATACCATCACTAAGATAACCTCTGTTCCCTTTTCGCCGAAGGAGCCAAAATGAAATAAGGACAGCATGTGTTGTTTATTTTTTTCTTCTTTTTACTTGACTGTTGCCAGCACACTACTCCATGGCAACATCTTACCAAATAAATCCACAAATAAATGAGAGGAACCAAAACAAGATCTTCTCACAAAATCCTCCTTGCCATTTTGGTAAAAAAAATATGCCAAACATCACAACTCAAACAAGAACATTGGGAGTGACAGTGTTCAGATTCCCTGCACAGTATTAACAGGCTGATCTGCATAACACCAATGAAATAAGTGAATTTGATTTCAGAGGGGATTTTTCCTTTAAGGCATCAGTTGACAGATCTTTTTTTTGTGCTGCTTAGTATTATCAGCTGTGTGACATTTAGTGTAAGCTTGTAAAGAAAGAGATGTTTCATACACCACCACGCATGGATGCCTCCTCCAAGGATCCGAGTGAGTAAATTGCTCTTGACAAAATATTTTATAAGGTGAATGGGCGAAATTGATGGTGATACTATTATAAAAGTAACATTTATTGAGTGTTTTAGTGTTATGTGGTGCAGATACTTCCACTCAGTTAGGCCATTTAAAGACAAAAGCCCTTGAACTGCAATGCAGTTCTTTAATGTTGTCTGCTTAGACACCAGTTCCTTTGTTTCAGCACATGCGGATAAATCAACTTGTAAGCAAAGGCTTTGACTTTGTTGTGTTTTTCATTTGGGTTCATTTAAGTGCAGTGTCAATAAAAGCTCTCTTTTTTGATAGAGGTACCACACTCTCCCTCTATTATTTTACCTCAGGGAGCAGCTGCAATTGGTTTGTTGCTGACGTGGCAAAAATATGCCATTGGGGCTCAAGCCAAAAAGCAATCTGTGCTCTTTATTTATTCTTTGTTTCTTTCCCTACTTCTTTCAAGATGATTCTCCCCCAAGGCTCGCTCTCTCTCCTCCCTCTCTCCCCTGACAGCCTCTCATCCACATTTGCTTCTCAATATATTGAACTTGATGGTTTAATCCCGCCCTCTCCCTCCACGGGACAATTAACTGAACACAAACAATGACAGGCTCACTTAGGAATCCGTGGCACTCAGCCGCAGGGGGAAAACTGAGGGGAAATCAGCTGTTCTAGTTCTTAGTCAAGGACCACGAGATTAGTTGGAGGGGTGTGATTGTGTGTGTGCTAGTGTGTGTCTCGTGGCAGGCATGAACACCCAGTGGGAATGAGAGCAGCTGAATATATGCCACTCTATTATTGCTAATGCAAGAGTGGGTTGTGTGTGCACAGTGTGTGTGCTTGGAAAGGTTCTTGAGATCACTCCAGTGCGAGCAGTTGAGTATATTGTGACTGATGTCATCTTGACATGAACAAATCCAGTTCAATCCCGTGCCAGGGAACAGCCCGTGACATAATGTTGCTTTTAGTGAGTCTAGATTTTGCAAAGTATTCTCACATTACATTTAGGGATTTTGAGTAAAGTGCTGCTCAGTTTTGGAAAACCTGATTGGTTTGTTGGTTGATGACTCAGCCTTTTTTCTGAAGTACATACAGTAAATAAGTTGATTTATTGGTATGAGGCTTGAGCTTCCTGTCCATCATCGCATGCAATACACTCAAACAGACAAACCATGTTCACATCATTTGCCTCTTAGTTTAATATTCCTCTCCTGCCATGCCTGGTTGCCTCATGGAAATCATTTTGCAATGTGCATGGGTGGAAAGCCACTTGTGCACAGTGGTTGTGGTATCCGAGGAGGTAATTGTGAACCCCACTGAAGCTCTGCTCTGTAGGGTAAAAAGAAGCAGCTGGTGACTTCATGTGTGAACATGGCTCTCTGCACACACCCCAGGCAAGATTGTAAAGGGGGAGTTTGACTCACCAAATTGGGAGAATATGGGTAAAGGTTTTGAAAATGCAAAGTAGAAATTTGCCTTTTATGGTTCACTTCTATCAAGAACTAGCTAGATATGAGATATTATTACTAATAAACAGTTCACAAAAAGGCAAAGCTCATAGTTGATATGCACTATCAACAAGGTGAATTATGTTTTGGTAGATATTTATTATGATATTTATTATCATTATGCATTAGTTTCCAGGAGTGAATAAATATTACTATGTTGATTTATGGATTGTTGGCAAATTTTCAACCTGTTTCAGGAGGGTTTTTTTAATTAACTTTTACTGCTTTTATAAAGAAAAACAGGGGGATTAGGGGGACAAAACAGTTGAACACAGTGTAGGGCAACATGAAAATACAAGTATGACAGACTATCACAGTAGGAGAATATCCTTGTCAGGTATGAGACGCTTTTTCCACATTTCAGTTGTGTTTGGCTTAGCTCTGTTAATTCTAGCTGATGACAGCTCAAGGTAGAGGCTGTCCAAAAAGCAGCACAACTGGAGTTTCCCTGATAGATTGTGAGTATGCAACCAGGACTGGACTACGACCTTTTTGACAGCAGTTAAACTTGAAAGCTATATCTTTTCTATGGTTTGACAGACAGTCATCATAAAGAAGATAAAGAACAGGGTCTAGTGGAAAGACTTTATGTATTTGACACTTTTATGACCCTTTGCTCTTTGCTTATGTGTGCCTTCTTTCTTCTGCCTCTCGCTCATAATTCCTGTCTGTGTTTTATCCAGTGGTGTCGGAGGGGCCAGTGTGTGAAACAGGGTGACGAGGGCCCGAGGCCTCAGCACGGCCAGTGGTCAGAGTGGTCGTCCTGGTCTGCCTGCTCCCGGAGCTGTGAGAGTGGGGTCACCTATCGAGAGAGGCAGTGCAACAACCCCAGGTAGAGATATACAGTCCCACACAAACGCATCGCTATAAACAGTTATGCAGAATCTGCAGCAACAGGACTTTCAGTCATGTTTACTGTGTGTATTCCGAGTAGTATTGATCAATCATGTTTCAGTCAGCTTTGGATGAATACAGGTAAACAGTCACGTGGAGAGCAAAACATATTTGCCAAAATGTAATCTCAGCTATCGATATTTTATCTTTTTATTAGCCTATTATCATTTATCTGTTTTCATATGGAGACATCAGTTTGTAGAGATAGTCGAAATTCATCTTGACCTAATCGAGAGCAAATGAAATGTTGTATTTTTGTAGGCCAACCTTGAAATAGCATTACCATGGCAGTAAAGCTCTATTGCAAACACATGTTTCTGAGGCTAACGCGTTTTGTTCCGCATGATAATCTTCACAAATTAGCGCAACTTTTATTATGTTTGAAGGGTTAAAGCAGCCGCGGAAAGTAAAAAGCTAACATCATGCTATCGCGAACTAGACCACGATCACATGACTTCTATGTCACTACTGTTATCCTTGAGATAACTCCAACAAGCTAACCAGCTGTTTTGACAAAGTAGAAATCAGTAGCCTAGTTAATTGTTTATTAACATAATTTACAATCTACAAGAGTTTGCAAGACACCCAGGAGCAGTGACTTCTTGGAGTCTTGTCTCTGTTCAAACTATGTAGTCAAAGAGCTCAAAATAAGGGTTAAACACACCCTAATGCTCGCTGTGTACCAAGTTGAAGTTGCTGACCTGAGCAAAACTATTTGATTCACCGTTTCCTTACTGTAATTTTCAGGACAATCAGGTGTCCATGCTTTGGTATGGAGATGGTCTGTACTGTTTTTGATTGCTTGACTCAAGGCCAAGAGTATATTAAGACATGTGATTAAAATAGTGAGGATCACTCACATGGGTCTGTCGCTTCATCACTTATCTGCTCACTTAGTCCCCTACTCATCAGTCACTCAGGATTATTTGCTCTGCCAGTCAGGAAGGGGGCCCTATCCCAAATGCCGGGGCCTCCTCTTTATCATGTCATGCCAAGATCCTGACAAGTGGCGGGCTAAATTAGACAGAGAGTGATGAGGAGACAGACAGGGAGATGGTGGTGGAGGGTAAGGAAGACAAAGACAGAGAGGAAGGGATAGGGGATGGAAAGAGGGGTTAGGAGAGATGACAGAGAAGGATTAAATAAAGAGAAAGATGAAATGCAGAGATATTAAAGGAGAGAATCTGAGAGCGAGAGAGAGATAAGTGACAATGTGATTAGAGGGCTTATAGAAGGTGTAATTGTCCCGTGGAAGGGATTTTAAGAAACACAGCCTGGGGATATACACCTGTGATTGGAGAAGCCTTCACAAAGGCACACACAGACACATACGGGAAAGCATAGTTCCATGTTAGTCATGCTGGTAGAGTTACAATGAAATTCCGTGTTCACTCAGTCTATTTTTGCACATTTTTGCTCATTTAGGTCAAATGCAATAAAAGTTCTTTTCTTCCTCAGAATTTCCTGATAATACGCTGAAACTTTGCAAGTGTGACATATCAGTCACACACGAGAAGAAATCAGAGTGTTGCAAAGAAAATTATTCAATTGAAATTCTTAATACAAAACATATTGCTTGCACAATAGCATGCAAAAAATAGAGATATGGTTTTTAATCCCTCTCTGCAGACCTGCATATGGAGGGAAGTTCTGTGAGGGCTCTTCCAGGTCATACAAACTTTGCCACACTGAGGATTGTCCCCCCAACACCACTGACTACAGAGCCCAGCAGTGTGCCGAGTTCAATGGCAAACAGTTCAGAGGCTGGTACTACAACTGGAGGCCATACACAAGAGTGGATGGTGATTAATTGTTTCCATAACTTTCTACATTACTCAGGAACACAATCAAGTTGTTTGGTTCCTGAACCTGTGGTTCTGTCTGTCCTACCAGATCAAGATGTCTGTAAGCTGTACTGCTTCGCTGAAGGCTATGATTTCTTCTTTGCCCTGGCCAGCAAAGTTAAGGATGGGACACTCTGCTCACAGGACAGCTCTAATGTCTGTATCGACGGACTGTGTGAGGTAATACTTTTAGATGTCTAGCAGCAAGATAGGAATACGGTTTGACTGAAGACTGTTTTCAAAGCATAGCACAGTTTATGATGTTTTTTAGGGTGGTATTTTACGTCTCTGAAGTCGAGCTACGCCTAATATTCTGACAGTTAAATTAGCAGCAGGAAAACATCAATAGACACCCTCACTGTGTTGTTTTACTACCACTCTGAATGTCGTGAGAGAGAAGAGGTCGCCCTTTCACCATGTAAGGGATCACTGATGTCATTTATTTTTTAGTATGTTGCATTTTATTTGTAAAATCTCTTTTTATGTCAAAAGCAATGATGTTTTCCTCCCACAGAGAGTGGGCTGTGACCGTGTTTTGGGCTCCACAGCTGTGCCTGATGCTTGCGGGGTATGTAAAGGAGACAACTCCACCTGCAAGATCTACAAAGGACAGTACACCAAGCAGCATTATACTAACCGTAAGTCAAAGCTGTGAAATTTTATTGGTTTTTGGGGGATCTCTTTTGAGATATATTTACAAGCTACTAATTTGTGTTTTTAGCTCAACTGCATTTTCCTTTTAATTATGTAATTTTTGTAGCTCATACACAGCTACAAAATGTGTGTGTAATTTTGTCCTTTTCCTCAGAGTATTATGGGGTGGTAACCATCCCAACAGGGGCTCGGAGTATCCGTGTGATGGAACTGAATACGTCCAGCTCCTACCTGGCTGTCAGGGACACCCAGAGACGGTACTTCCTGAACGGGCACTGGACGGTGGACTGGCCAGGCAGACATCCCATCGCTGGAGCTATATTTGAGTACAAGAGACCTTACAACAGACCAGAGAGCCTCATATCAACTGGCCCTACTAATGAGACACTAGTCATAGAGGTAAGGGTTTGTTCTAGCGTTTTATGCATTTGTTAATTGTATTTTTGATTACTTCTTCAAATTTGGCACAAATGTCCATGTTGACTCGAGGATAAACTAATTTGATTTTTGGGCGAAGGTCAAGGCCAGTAGGATCTGGTGCTTTTGGCCATAACTCAAGAATTGATATGCTAGTTATGACAACATGTGTCTAACAGGATAAAATGATGACACACTATATCCAAAAGGACAAAGGTCATCTTCAATGTAACAACATAATGTTCTGCAAAAACACTTCCCTGTGTGTGAAGCATCCACGTTTTGCCAAATAATACACACAATACCTTTTATTAAATTCCTTAAAGTCTTGAGTACAGACATTATATGTGTCAGAAAAGACATGAAAACGGCAACTTAACTGGTTGGTAGAGGCATTCTAACATAAGGTGGTAATGTTAGTTTAGTATCTACAACTTCCCTCTCCTCGCTTTAATTCCTGTGACTTACTTTCTTTCCTTCCCATGATAACTGATATCTATTCATGCTACTTTTGTAGTCTTTCATCTCATCCTATTACCACATCCTCTCTCCTGTAGATATTGTTGCAGGGCTGGAACCCAGGTGTACGTTGGGAATACACTCTGAAGAAAGCTGATGAGAAAAGGAACCACATCAAACACAATTATACATGGGCAATTATACGCTCCCAATGCTCAGCAACATGTGCTCGAGGTGAGTGTGAGCTTGAAATGTTTTTGTTGTAACATATATTTAACTTGTCCGGAAAATCAAGGTGAAATGTGTAGTCCTTTTTCCAATCGCTGTCACATCTAATTTTTTGAGTAGCTGGCTCCTGTTTGTTAAAAATTGTGCAGTACTTTTTGTGGGTTTTTTTTTTTTTTTTTTTAGAAAATTCAATCAATTGCATTGATGAAAAGGAGAGATCATCTTCAGATCTTCAATCTGGGCCAGCATCTGAGGCTTAGTCTGACCCCTCTGATCTGTAATAAGGCTTTTAGCTGTGGGTTAAATGGAGAGCGTTCCCATCATTACTGAGGGGACATTAGTAGCTCTTGTTTAGAACTGGCGGGACCTCTTCTTGTCCCACTGGAGACCTGCTATTACATGCATGCACACACATACACACACATACCCTTAAGCAAGCAAGCACACGCATGCATGACTTCAACCAGTGGCCTTTGTCCCTCTTGAGGCCTAGTATTAAACAAGCACACACACACACACATATATGCAGAGTTGTTGTAATGCCCAGGGCACACCCTGGTGAGGAGATTTAAGGCTGGAAATCAATGCACAAACATGTATATGAGTGTGTGTGTGTGTGTGTGTGTGTGTGTGTGTGTGCACGCATTTTTTTGTGAACAAAGCCCCCAGTGTGGAGTTCCTATTGATTGACACTGCAGGTTAAAGTTCCCCACCCTGGTCTGTTGCGGTCCACCCTAACAACCTCCACCTCTTTGTGTCCTGATTGTAGGCCATGATGGGTTGGGGGTCATTTGCTTTATTAAAGAGTGTGACTGACTAACTGACCTGAATGAGTTAGGATGTGCAGATTGACCATGCCTCAGGCCGAATACCAACCAGGGGATCTGTGAAGCTGGGATTCAAGTTTCTTCAAACAATACTGTCTACTAAATCAAATCACTACTGTCAGATCTACATTTGTGCTAGAACACCCCAAGAAAAAGAAAGACATCTAATTTAAAAGATCACCGGAAACGGTGCATCACACATTCAGAAGGACGTGAACTGAAAAGACACACATGAATATCCATTTACATTCCTTTAACTTCCAGGAAGATATTTGAATGTTATTGTGAAACCAGTAAATTCACATTATTAAATAGGTGTCACATTTTGCAGGTATCGTATGTGCTAACATTTGATAGCAACCTGACAAGTAGCTTGACACGAGGACTTACACAACAATGTTGTTTTTGTCAAGCTGCTGTTTCCAAGCTTACACCGGTGTTTATATGCATCCGTGCCAATGTGTAATCCCCCTCTACATAACTATTTAATCCATCACTGTAAATGTGAGCCTGCAGTTTTGTTTTACTGTTGTTTTATAGAAGCCAAATGGCAGAATTATTAGACTGAGTTAAAATGAAAATTATATTCTCCTTTCATGTTTATGTGCCGTAAAGTAATGATATATCACCCATGCAGGCCAGATGAACACCAAGTCAGCATGCTACAAAGACCTGAGAGTGCAAGTGAATACGTCATACTGCAATCCCAGATCAAGACCAGCTACTGGAGTGATGCCCTGCAACACCCAACCATGTCCTGCCAGGTCAGACTCTCTCATATGTCAGTGTTATGTAATGGTTAGTGAGGCAAATCCATCTACTTAGTAACTTGCATAGAATTAAAGGATCCTCCATTGCATTTGGTTCTGTCTTTAGCTATGCTAGCATCATGGCTATAGGTATTGTTATTATCAACCCCACAGCATTTTTGACCAAAATGGTCAAGTCCTATCCCCAAACCAAAGGATTATCCTAACCACTCAGAGCCAATGCCTAACCTCATGGACATGAGGGCTGTGTGTCTGTTGGTCTACTACATCATTCCAGACCAAATATCTATACAATCCAGAATGTTTTACCAATTTCTATGTGCATTCATGGTCCTCAGAGGTTGAATGCTGTTGACTTTGGTGATCTCTTGACTTTTCCAATTAGCACCACCATGAGGATGGCATTTTTACTTTTAGTGAAATATCTCAACAATTAATGGATTAATTGATTGCTTGATGTTTGGTACATAGGTTCATATTCACCTCGGGGTGAATTGTAATCACTTTGGTGACTTCCAGACTTTTTATCTAGCGTCAACATGAGGTCGTAAGTAAACTATTTATTATTTGTCCAGTGTTTTGGATTATAACTTTGATTATAAATTAAACTGTTCACATTTATTTAGCTGTGTTTGATGTATAGTCTAATTAGCAAATTTCTGAACAAAGTAAACATCATACCTACTCGAAATCAGCATGTTAGCATTGTCATCGTGAGAATAAGACGCTGACATATGCATTTAGCTCAAAGACTGCTGTGCCAAAGTACAGCCCCATAGAGCCGCTAGCTTGGCTAGCTAGGCCATGTGATTTAACTATCAAAGCTCATTCAAGTCAAACCCTAGTAATGTCAATGATAATTTGCGGCCTCAAACATTTGTGAATGACCTCATCAATATATCTGTATTCTGGCACTCAGTCTGGACATCATTAGGAAATGGTATTTGAACGTTGCAGACATGTCCTCATAATTTCCTGATACTAAATTTTGGATGGAAAAAGACAGAATAGTTGGCCAATCTAGACTTCTCGACTTCGGGGTATGTCAATTATTCAATTGTTCAATTGGCGTGCCCTGGAAAGGCTATTTCATGTACTGAAGGCTATGTGACAGCCAAAAACATTGTTGGCTGTTATTCCGCCCAACATTCTGCACATGCACATTCATGTTTGGAACTTGAGGAGGCAGCTTTAGGGGCAACCAGCCAAATATGTTGATATAGTTTTTAAGCTCACAATGCTCTTAATATCCTTTTTATGTGTCTTTTCTTTCAGCACCATATGGGGGTTTAATCTTTTGTCTTTCTACCCTCTGTCCTTTTTACCTTCCTTCTCCCTCAGTCCTCTTGACCGCCATGTGGTATTGGTCTACAACACCTACACATCTGTTCTGTAATTTCTTGACATGTGGTGTCAAAATGAGCTGTTTATTGGTTGAGTCAAGCCTTCCAGACTTCCCACACTATCTCCTCATAATAAAGCGAATGAAGGGTGTCAGGCAGCACTGACTGTATTCTCCACCCTGTCCCAGCCCAGTAAAGCACCTGTTCTATGATGATGACATTTTCCTCTCATGTAATGAAAAATAACTTTGGCCAAAACATGTGTGGGACACTGGGAAGAGTGGGAAGTTCCACTGGATATTCTCTTTATGTCTTTATCCAGTTCAGCTTGATACCTCACCAACTGTCAGGAACGGTTAGCTTCTGTGTTTGTTTAATATAGCAGGCCAAGGACTTGTAAACCTTTTCACATGTAGCATCACTGTGGGACCAAAGCTCAGAACAAAACCCCAGGTCTCTGGCCCAATCAACAACCACGAGAGACTTTTCAATATGTAGTTCAAGAAACACTGCTGGATGCAAAATGAATTGCCAGCTGAGTTGATGGGGCATGTTGGTTCCTGCAAAGCTTGTTGATCCTCAGAATTTTCTTCCCACAGGAGTGCACCAGAAACAAGCTGAAGATTGATTTGCAGCTGGAAACCAAAGTAGGAAATGTTATCATATGTTAAGTTTCACTTCCAGAGGGCTGCAGCCAAGTGGGTTTTTCTCGACATTGCAAAATGTCAACACTGTCACTTAGAGTGGCACTAACACATTTTCTATGATGTATGATGATACCAGACACTGAGAAAGAGAGTGGGAGCAAGACCCGCTAATGATTCTGTGGTTTCAGGGTGTGGCTCTGTGTCTTGGCTCAGCGCAGTTGGTTTGGTCACTGTCTATACCCCTGACACACACAGCCAAGGCAGAGGATCAAAGATCAGTCAACGTGGTCCGATGCTGCGGACATCATAGGGAGTGGTGCACCCGCTGACAGGCAGGACATGTATGAACACACGCACATAAAGACACACACACGAGGGAAATGTCCCTCCCTTGTCTGTGCTGCTCTGGACAGTGTCACGAAGGGTAAAACCCTGGCCAAAAAACAAATCAGAGAAAGACACTCTCGGGATAACATTGGTTTTAATGAGAGGGGAGGATTTGTTGATGAAAATCTTTTCAAGCCAACAGTTGGGTTGTAAGAAAGCTAACCAGGCGTGCTAATGGTTACAGGTTATATACATGACAAACACATCTCTTACACTTTTGGTTTGTATTTTTGGTTTGAAAAAGCAGAGAACACTTTTTTTTTAATTTCAGAACTCCTGAAGTAATTAAATATATTACCTCTGGTAATTCATATATATATAGGATAATAGTTACATAGTTTGGACAAGGCTTTATTCTCTGATCAATGCTCATGGCCGCGAAACTGGAGCGAAAAATAGAGGCACCGTATATCTAACGTGGAATATATTAAATAGGTGTTAGTATGTGGTTATTCCATATATCGATATTTTGTTGAGAAAAAACCTATATCGGGATAAAATATTTCGGCCTTATCGCCCATCCACTGCACAGATAGAGCAGGAGTGTTCCAGAGTACAGTAGATGCCTGTCTCCCAAGGAATAACAAGAGTATTTATCTCAAGGCTTTTGACAGCTGCTGTTGAGGCGTCAATTCCTCTGTGCCTCTATTCTGAGCATTCCCATGTACGCTCTTAGCAATGGTCTGAAATATCAGCCAGATTCTTGCAAATGAAGTGGACGCTGCTGACAAGTTTTGCGTTGATTTACGAGCAGAGAATGGTTTAGCCGAGACGCTGACCTCATCTCGGTCAGTGTTGCATGTGGATGTCGAGAAAAAATGCTGTTGTTGTATGTCCAAATGCGAGCTTGTCCCCTGCATGTTGAACTGTTTTGTTATGTTGTGGCTAAGTTAATTGCCCTTTAAAATATTTTAAGAAGTCTCATTATTTCTCAATAGAAGATCGCCAAGCCGGAGACAGAGGCACAATAAGGCCTTGTTGCATCTTTGCTCCTGGACATTAGTGCGTCTAATGCTGAGTCACTTTTAATTAGAGTGTTTGGGGAGCAATGAAATACAGAATAACTGGAGAGAAAGAAGGACAAACAGGAAGAGCAAATAACATCAAACTGTGAGTGTTAGTCTTGTCGTGCAGGTTGTGTTGTATTTGCAACACAGTTTTTTGTTCTTGTGCACATAAATCATGGATAAACAACATATACAGCATGCATGCAGTCATTGTGTATGATGCTGTTGATGCTGCCTTTGTGTTGCCAGGAGTAGAATGACTGCCATCAGCTGCTGTCTGGCACACAAACACAGACAGACACACATAGGAAGAAGGGCAGGGCAGGAGAGGAACAGTGGTGGTGTTTGGTTACTATAAAGCTCACTCCCACCCAAACTCTCTCACCCTTTCATCAAGACTCCCAAGGAACAATTTTCTCTACGACACCCCACCCAATGATACTGCAGTGCAAAGTATAAGACTACAATCTATCACAGTAACACTGATGCTGATGTGCACTTTTCAAAAGTATTCTCATCCTCCATCGCTGTCTCTTTCTTCTTTTCTTTCTTCTGTTCTGGGTGCTTTACTTTGAAATCCCCACTCTTGCTTATGAAGTCATCTCTTCCTTAATCTGCATTCCGTTAGTGGTGTCCCAACACCTGCTAAAAAAAAACCACAGTATTATACAGGGCACCAATATTATGTAATCAGGACTGAAATCATGGAATCCCGGTTACGTTGCCATTTATCTCATGTTTTATAGTAACCAACAGCTGTTCTAAAGGGGATTTTTCCTCTGCATAGCAATGTCAGTGCTGTCTTTTCCCTTCTTGCTCATTTTGTGTCTGTCTCCGTTTTGGAACAGGTATCTTAGGAAAATCCCACATGATGACCAAAGAGTTGTCTCATACTCACTGACATTAAGTAGCAATCGTGTTGACAGAAAATATATATATATATAAAGTCATCAGAATAGGATGCCATGGCCTCCAGAGCATTGTGAGGTCAGACATTTTAAGTAATCACGGCATGTTTGTGGTACATTGTGTCATCATGTGTACTAGTGTGCTATATATTATGCAGTCATTCCTGCTTTGTTTTTACTGATATTCAATAAAAGATGGTACTGTGTGAGCACAGCGCACCAATGCCAGCTTTACGGATTATTCCCACCCAGGCTAAAAACGTCTGCACTCATACAGTTGTCAGGCACTTTGGATAAAAGAGATCACCAAATGTTATGTTAGGACGGCTACCACTGTACTCCACCTACAGTCATTATTAACTATTGGGTTGTATTAGGGTAATCACTGTTACCAAGGATTCTCATTCAAAACAACACATTTTAGTTACTTGATGCTTTAGAATTAAGCTCAGTGAGAAAAACACATTGTGACTATAAAGAAGCTTCACCACTGACTCAGAGATGACATAGGTGTGGTAAATATTACTTTATGTAAATATATCAGCATGATGGTTAGATTATCAGAATTTGGAAATGCAGTTTGTTGCACTTGCAAAAAACAACAAAATGTCTTGTTTCTACTTTCAGCCACATCTCCAACCCTATCTCCTAGAAATGTTGTTTTCATACAACAAAACTGCATTTTTAATAACATTTCAAGGAAATGTATCCCAGATCACAGTCACAGCTTTAGACATGTGTTTAATGTTTAATGTTTAATGATTTGAAACACGTCTTGGTGGGGTTTCAAACACAAATGTAACTGCAAACATCTCTAATTGTTGCATTGCATTGATTGCTAACAGAGCCATCATTAATATCATTAGTTCCACCTGTGCCTTTCCTGCTATGACAAAACAAATTCTCCGCTGTCGGAATCATTAGGAACAGTAAGAAACAGAGAACTCTGACGCTAGCAATGATTTCCTGATTTTAAAAAAAGACTTGACGCAGAAGAAAAGAAAATCTAGTGAGGCTGGTCAAGCAAACAGTTAAAACCAAAAATTTAAAGAAGCTGTTAAAAACTGGCTCTCATTCACTCTGCATAACAGAAACCATTGAGAAACATAACAATTGTTGCTAGATTCCCCCAGAATGACAGAATTTTACCTCCACCAAGGAGGTTATGTTTTCGCCAGCGTTTGTCTGTTTGTTTGTGCACAAAATAACAAAAAAAAAGCACTGCACGGATTTGGATGAAATTTTGTGTATGGGGACAAGGAACAGGTGATTAGATTTTGGTGGTGATCGGTGATCCGGAACACCATCTGGAAATTATATAGTGAATTTATATTATTGCATCAGTGACCATATTGCCCTCACTAACTGACGCCATCTAGTGGACAACATATTTCAATGCCAGTGTACTCCCAACATACATGCTTTCAATATCATCCTTCAAGTGTGAAATTTGGTATTGCGAAACTGACCCTATTGCCTTGGCGGAGGTCTGCGCTGTCTGAGTGCTTTTCTAGTTAAATATGCAATCAATTTACTCATTTAGATGACATTTTTTTCAGCCTCCAAGGGGGATAATAAAGGGAGAACTACAGGTTTACAGTAAGTTGATTAAAAGCTAAAATTTCACCATAAAATATGTCATATAGAGATGGAATAACTCATTTGATGCACTCTTAAAATGTCCATATATTAAAACAAGACTCATTGAATGCCACAACTATAGATCTGTCAATTATACCCCTGTAAAAATCAGATAGCATGAAGGGACGTATTACTGGATACATATACACAAACCCAATTCATACAGTGTATTATGTTTCTGTGCCACGCTTAAAGTGGAAAATGTAATAATGTTTCTATTGGTAAATGGATCACAGTGGAGTCAGAAACATTTCAGGGGAACATCACAGGGGACATAGGTGGAAACTCTTGCTCACAGTGTTTGTGGGTTTATACCATTAAGCCAAACAATTCAAGCTTTATCAGCACATTTACAGTGTGCGATCACACTGTCATTATCCGTAGCCAGAGACAGTGACTGTCTCACTTCCATATGTTTCACTCAGTACTTAACTGCTTACTCATCCCTCAGGATACTGTAGGTACAACAGATGCTTCATTTCCCCTCAACGTCTACACACACACACACACACACACACACACC
>CAFUXE010000089.1:643157-655726 GCA_903364295.1 Serranus cabrilla
ACAGACTCTGATTCCACAGAGCAGCCAGCCAAGGATAGCTGTCATTCAAACTTTGTTGTCCTCGGGTGGCAGCACTTCCAATCTCTCAGCAGGGATTTGTGGTGCTGTGGCTTCTTGACAAACATACTCCCTCTGTCTGTCTGTCTGTCTGTCTGTCTGCCTCACTGTATCTTTTTTAAAGTCACCTATAAATAAACTTAGATGTTTATGCTCCACTCTTATATTTGGTCTTTCTTTTCTCTGTCTTACCTTTTCTCTCACACTCTAAGGAAGTTACACACACCACCCCTATCAGCATTTACTCACTGATGGCTTTGTGTGTTTACACTGAGTTGAGGAAGCAGTGATAATGGTGGCTGTAAAGTAATCTCACAACTGTTAACACTCATCTCCTATCTCCTTTATCTACAGCTGGGGCTGCTTAGGTGTGCACTTATGTGTTTATGTATGTGTGTGCATGGAATTACTGGAAGAGCTTCTTTGCTCTTTTAATGTTTTTTTTTTTAAGTCATATTTGACAGATTTTAAGTATTTGAGTTCATTATACATTTATGAGGAGATTTTTGAGGAATGGTAATTAAACAACTGTCACATAAATTATGAATTTGTAAAATGTAAGATTTAGATTTTTATGCTATGAAGGAACCTTTAGGTACAAAACAAAATTAATGGAACAACTGCAGTGTATATCATGTTATCAATGACTATTATTGCATTTTTTTTTTTTAAATGATCTCTTAAAAAAAAATTTGGCACTGCAATGTTATTTAAATATCCAGATATCTATTACTGTCCTTGCTCAGTTGAAGGCCCATTTATGCCATTATTATCATAATTTGGTGCATTCATAGTGGGTTAAAGCCACATCGAGCTCTGTAACATCATACTATACAGCCGAGATTCAAATATATAAACTGTGCACAGTAATAATATTAGGTCATCTATCTTTCCATGCTTTTACACCATGATTACAGTTATTTGCACTAATATATACAGATCTCAGATTTCATATTCAAAGTTCATAACATGCATATAATATAGTTACAGTTTTGCTGTAGTGTTTGGGTTTCTGATGGTCACATTAATTTGTGTATCCTACTATATTAGAGTTCAATTTCATGGTTTAATTAACCAGAACTGATTTCAGTTGTACTTCAGTAAAATGCCTGGTGTAAGATAGAATCAAACTGAAGCATATTGTTCTCGTATATGTGCATATGTTTCTTTTCTTTCACCAAACATCTGGACAAGTTTGCATCTTACAGTTTGTGGGCCCTCAGTGCATAAACTGTGAGCAGAGACAAAACATGCATGCTCGACTGGACTAGACAAGCTATCTGTGGTCATCAGTCCATCTCTGCGTGCCATACTATTCTGAGGCCCTGCAGTTATTTCATTATGCTGTGTCTGCACCCAGTAAGTTGGAGCGACCAGGCATTACATCATGGAAAAAGGTTTCCGATGCCCACTCACATTTAGAGCATGATATCATTCTCTTTCCTTGTGTGGATGTCCACTGATATAAGCAGAGAAACGCCCACACACTGACATGTACACTTGAAAGCTCAAACACACGCACAGTGGCACCAGCCATAAACACCGGTCAGAAGTTATTTAATGCCTCTGGTGAGCAGCTAGACAGCGTCATTTAGACCACAGAGGCTAACTGACACTCTGTCCACAGGACATCTGATCCGCCATGCTTCTGTCCAGAGAGTGTGATGCTTACTCATCCTCCAACAACCCCCACTTACAAATAACAGTCAAGGCAAAGATCACAAGGTGGTCTATAACTTGATATGGCATTAATCAGTTCATTATATCAATGGCCATGTCATTATATCAAACCATGGTGTAAGTAAATGCCCTTCAGCATTAATTAAAGCTATAATATATCACCTTTTTTTCATCTACCGAAAATAAAAACCTTCACCGTTGGACAACTATATTTTACCTTCAATGTAGAAACAGATTTAAGATGTAGCTTAGTGAGGTCATACTGTAGCAAGCTGGTAAATCTTCCTACATAATAAATGCATGATATCAGATACAAGTTTGTTTGTTAGATCATATAAATTGTATACAGTTTATGTATTAGAATACTGTTACATCCCCTCTTTTAAAAATGAGGATGGCAACACAACAATCAAAGAAATGCAGGAGTCAATGTCTTGTGAAAAGTAATTTGGAGTTTATTTTTACAGTGCTCAACAAAAAAACATTCAACAAAGTTTCACAAACTGGGTGGGAGGAATGGGACAAAGTGGTGGTGCCAAATAACCGAAAGAAAGAAAACAAAATAACAATTACAAAACAAAATCAAGAAACAAAGGCCTAACTGGCTTCTCTAAAAACAGATTTGCAATCACTACAAGTGTGGCACCAACCAATAAACTAACAGAAATTCACAGAAATTCACCTACGTGTTGCTATGTAGGGTACCCAACTTACCTAATGTCCCACCTCCTCACCACAAGTGTTGAACATACAAAGTCAAAGTTTTCCAACCAAAAACAAAAGCCTCACAGACAGAGATCAACAAAGGAAAGATGGCAGCCACCAGTGATCCTCACAGTGGGCCCTTTTAAACTGCCACACACCACCTCTGATTGGCCAGCTCAGCAGGTGGAAATCAGCTCCACAGGTGCATCCAATCAGGTCGTTTACCTGGAAGAAACAGAAAGGAGGGGGAGGAGAGGCAGAACTACACACAAACAACACAAGCCCTCTGGCACGTAACAATACAAATTAACACTGAGTGTCCTCTCTCTTGAAGCCAACAAAAATGTGTCCAAAAGGTCTCAGCTCTTGAAAGACACGATGTGGTTCAAAAAAGTGCTGTGTCTTTACTTGGGCTTCCGCTCCATGAGGATTTAGCCTTATATTTCTGCGCCAAGGACCGATAAATATCATGTCAGCGTGTTAAATATGTTACATCTATGTGTTGATCACTCAGTTAAATGTTTAAAGTAATAGAAATTCTCATCTCTACATTCCCTTCGTCTTCCCTCAGATCATCCTTTGATGATACTACAGTGTATGTCTTCCTCCTGACAAGTCATAACATATAGAAATCCAGATGGAATTTCTCCATCTGTATTTATTTAGATTCGATAGAGGATATATAATGCCCTCTCGGGCTAAGCTCTTCTCATCCTACTTATACAACATTCCAAGCAAGTGATGCACCAAATTACCACAAATAAAGTTTATATTGTTAATATACACAACTCTATGTGCTGACAGCAATGCTTTCGGGGTTGTTTGGGGCAGATCTTAGGAAGCTGGGTGGGTACATTGGGGTAAAGTTAGCGAGCGGTTGACAGAGTGTGTGATGAGGGATTCAGCTGCCTGCACCTTGAGTTTGGGGTCACTTGGGATAGATGCATTGAGGCTTTGAGAAAGGGAGAAGAAATAGGAGGCTCAGGGATTAGGCGACTTAGACATGTGGTCTGCCTGGGTGCAGGGTTGGAAAAAAAAATCCACTAAAAATAACATAAACTCTACTGTCCTAGCACTCATCAGGGTCAGAGGATTATGTGTCTCAGATGGATCAATCTGAAGGATGCTTTATATATATCTTGGAAATGTTCTCGTAATTCCCATACATATTTATTAGGAGTTTATTAAACAAATGGAGGTAATTATGAGAGAAATATGTGGTGATGTTTAGTTTTAGTAGTGATGAGGGTTGAGTTTAGGCGAGGAGGGGGTTTAAAACTGTGCAGTGGGGTTTAAGTTACAGTTTAAAAGCCTGATGTTTCGTCTGTTCTGACTTGCTCTGAAGCCAGTCAGCCATGAACAAATGTCTAACACCCTAAAGAGTTAAGCCGGCAATGACTTTAGCAGAATATAAAGAGCAGAGTTTAGTCACAGAGACAGATACTCCTATTTTAAGGTTTATCATCTGGTTGTTGGTTTTCTCTGCTAAGAAGCTCAGTTTTAGAGGAAAAGGTGTTTAATACTGAAGATGTGTTAAGATCTATACGTTTTTGTTACTTCTATTTGATTTCTAAAAGGATTAAGCTGGAGAGGCCACTGAAAAAGCAAAGTTGCTCAGATACAACAGAGGGCATTGTCTAAAACCGCTATCAGTGTACAGTTATCATGTCATTTGTGAATTCCCACAGGCCTGTCTGAATAAGTGATTGAGGAGCTGTGCATGTTGACTCAGCGGGCCTGTGTTGTGTTGTCCCAGCTGGTCTGTAGGAGAGTGGGGGGTGTGCAGCCGGAGCTGTGGAGGAGGGGAGCAGACGCGGCAAGTCCAGTGTGTCCAAAGATCCAGCCAGACCAACGTAGACGCCCTGGCCGACTCTCGCTGCACCCAGCCCACCCCAGCCAGGAGGCAAGCCTGCAACACACACAGCTGTCCACCAGTTTGGAACACTGGGCCGTGGTCTCAGGTAGGCATGTGGGAAAGGGATTTGCCGACATCATGTCAGAATGAAAGCATTTTGAAGGCATACTGCTGTAGAAGTACAACACTTTCATCTACAGCAAGAAAACATTGTACACTTGCACTTCAGCTTAAAGAGCTCTGCACATTGTTGTTAAGTGAACCCTAGCATTGATGGCTTCACCACATTTTATGACAGTGATCTCAGTGGCTTTAAACTATGAATGTGTCCACTGAGACTGTTTTGTTCTCTGGCCAATTCCTATACATTGTGTGTGGTGACTTGTCTCACTGTTAAACTTTAACTGCCATTTTACCCCAAATATCCTTAACTACCTGCCACAAATGGTGTCCAGTTTACTTCCTCTCTGGCTCTCTGTGGCACAGTGTAGTGCGTCACAGCCTCATTTCTTGGATGAAGTGAAACACTTCCAACATTTTGATTTAGGTCATGCCATAAGATGTGTGCATAGGATCAGAATGCATATTGGGGGACTTGTTGGATTACCTCAAAGGAAGTATGGAGGAAATAAAGCACAATAAGTGACTGTGTGGAATATATGGTGGCCATGTTGAAATGCTTTACGTACATTTGGCTTGTAAATTTGCCTGTGAGGTTAATTACTATGCTTTCGTCATTTAAAGGCACTATGTAAAATTTTCAGAAAAATGCTTATTGTTAATGACACTGGTGATGGTTTGGTGAAAGGGAACCAAGATAGTCAGGAAGGACTTCAGTTTTATGATATGTCACATGTTGTTCACACATCTGGTAATAATACATTACTTCATGTAGTACCTTTGGTAATATCTCAGTTGTGTCAAATCTTGAATTAATTTGGTGAAAACTATACTTCCAATGGCTTAAAAGGCTTCAAGGAAGTACGATTTTAATATTATCATGTTCCTGTTTATTTGGCAGTGTTCTCGTAAGTGTGGCAATGGCTTGAAGAAGAGAACGGTGCTGTGTACGAGCACTAATCCAGGTGCCCGGACACAAACACTGCCAGACAGTTTGTGTTCGGGCCTGTCGAAACCCTCCACCCAAGAATCCTGTTTCATCAAGCGTTGCCAGAAACAACGCAAGGTCCAGTGGTTCGTCTCCACATGGCAAGAGGTAATTCAAGTTCAGTTATAAAGACTGAATAGAATATGAGAATTATAAGTAATATAATATTTAACTGAAATATTAAGTAATGCAATATGTCAAATTATATTTTTATGACTAATGTGTTCTTTCCCTATTTCTTCTCTGTTTCTTTCCTTCTTTGACCATCCAGTGTTCAGCAACATGTGGTCGTGGCTATCAGGCACGCTTCATCAAGTGTGCAGAGAAGGTGTGTATTGCATGTACATGCACATTTTTGTGTGTGTGCTCCATGCTACACATTGGAATATTGTAGCTGACATGAATATTTTTGGCTTTATAATACAGGACACTGCAGGAAAATACAGAGAGCTTGCTGCCAAGAAGTGCCACCATGTCCCTAAGCCTACAGTGGAGCTTCAGAAGCCCTGCATCCTGGCTGAGTGCCCCGCCCGCACTACCCCACCTGTCCACCGATGGAACATGCATCATCGGACCTATCCACCTCAACCCCTCCCTCAGCCTCCGCCTCGAGCAGAATGGCACTCATCTCCTTGGTCTCAGGTACGTTAACTTAGAGCAGGATTATGTCGCTGAAACATGCAGGAGAACTGTATTACATTTCATTTCTGCAGAGTTTCTGTTTTGTTTATGGTTATTTTCCAAACTTATCTCATAAAATGATGTGAAACCACGACTTCAACACCAAATTCTGTCCTGATGGTATCAAATCTGTGAAAATTACTTGAATCAACGGAGTGTTTTAAAAATATCATTCATTGTTAAGAGGTCGTTGTTATTTCATAACCTCATCTTGGTGATTGACAAGATAGTAGAATCTGAATGTGCTGTATATGGTTAAAGACGTTAATTGTATCCATAATCAAGGTGTCTTTGTACTCTACAGTGCACGGTGACATGTGGAGGAGGAGTGCAGGCCAGAACTGTCCAATGTCTGGTCCAAGGGAAGCCCTCTCCTGGCTGTGCCCTCCATCTCAAACCATCCATGTCCCAGGCCTGCAACACTAACTTTTGCCCACAACCTGAAAAGAAAGGTACTGGCTCTACCAGAATATAGTATGATATTCAGACTTTATACAAACTATTGTAATCATTAGTCTAAAAAAGTTATTGACCCTGTCAGAACATAATTTATTTTCCTTTATTTCCACAGACGTTGCATGTCGGGATTACTTCAACTGGTGTTACCTGGTGCCCCAGCATGGAGTCTGCAACCACAAGTTCTATGGCAAGCAGTGCTGCCAATCCTGTTCAAATTCAAACCTATAATCATGTGGAGTGACTCTGTCTGTGACACAGACAGATAGGTAGATAGACAAAAGACTCTGTTTGGCGTCCATGCTTGAAAAGACAGTGTTTTTGCTTGAAGCGTGTGGCGAGCACTGAAAAACAAATGACACTTAGGTGGAAGTGCAAAAGCGTTGCGGTGCCCTTTCTTCTCCCTGCGATGCCGGACATCTGGATACAAGATCTTGACTCACTACACAAGAATGTGATCAGGACAGTACAAATAAAGGAGATAATTATAAGGAGGAACTAGCAAAATGGGAATCTTGATTAAAGCGAAAAAGGACTGACATATCCAAAAGAAACTGAAAACCTGAAAAATCCCAGCTTTGTTTATATACTGTATGTAATTGAACAGATCTGTACCCTGGACACCCAACATGTCCCAGTCAACCAAAGGCCAATGATGGCAAGCCAACAGAGAGAAACACTTGACGAGGTTTCAGGCACTGCCACGCAACATGTGATACACTCTGGTCTGCACTGCAACTCTTGATCAATTGAAAATCTTGGGTCTGATAATGAAAAGGGATGTTTCAAAGAAGCAAGTAAGAAAGCATAATTTTACTCCACGGCTTGATAAAAAACAGACTGGGAATAATCAAAGTGGCTTCCTTGATAGCTGGACAATAACAGGAAGCTTTGTGTTGTCATGTAACAGAAAAAAGGAAAAAAAAAAGAAAATGCACGAGAAGTATTCTGAGATGGGTCAAGGCTGTGTGAACTGACTTTCATACTCAGCGGTGCATACTCGGCGTTGTCTTCTGTCACCAAATCAATGTGAAATCCTCAAGTTTCAGGAAAGAACAAATGAATTGTGTGACCCATGTACAGTATTGTTTGTTTATTTATTGGCTTTACGATACAGCGTTGCTGGAAGACTGTATTAATAAGCAGTATAAATGTGTCCTTTTATTACTCTACCCTAAGCCCATTACCTTTATATTTTGTATTATTTTTCATAGGATTTCATGCTGACAAAATGCACCTTTTTTATTCAAAACATTTATTTTATTTTATTTTTAAGAAATATATATGTGATGTCAAAGGCCAACTCAGCAATGTCAACACTGATTAGTGATCATTACAACAGCTGTCTAGTTGAAATCTGATGCTGTTTGAGGAGTCAATGCAACAACTGTCCATTGGATATCAGACATTATTACACAAGCCATGTATTGCATGCATTAATATGGCACAAAAAGAATGCATTACTTATTGGTTATGGTTTAAAGCACTGATAGACAGGTGATGGCTGTTTCAATGTGATTTTTACAATGTAAATGAAATACCAATAAACAAATGTGTATCATGTCAGCATCTCCGCTGTGGCATGAGTCCTGAGTTTTGTTTGATGGCAGTTTGAGAGAATTTGATCTTACCAGGGCAGTGTGAAACTTTAAAAGTCTAAATATATTCTTACGAAGAGGAAACAAGTACAGGAAGTGAATCTAATCTGTTCAATCCTACTTTTTTGGCAGATGTTTTCAGCTGGCAATGATATTATTCACATGCCCTGACAAAGGATTTGTCTTTCAACAAACTGCGACAGAGAACTCTATCTGCACAATGCAGAAAATAGTCTAGCTTAGGCTTGGTGCAGACCTCCCCATGTTTACCTCAGGCCTAGTAAGTTGCTAGTTTAGAAATCGTTGTCTTTGGGTCAGTGCAACAAAGACATATTTTCACATCTAAAAGTGGATATAGCAGAAAACAGGAACCAGCATTAGCAGGCATTGTACCCTATGTTGTTGGCTAATTGAGAAATGTTTTTACATACTCTAACTTTGCCAATGGTGATGATGTCTTCCATCACAGATGACTAACAACCATTGACCACTGAGCCCAGCATTGTGACTTTTACACATGTAGCACAGCAAAGGTGACTGTGCTTGTCAGGTGCATTGTTTAAAACCAGAGTCTACAAACCAATAGGGGACATCACTGTGACTATGCTCATTTCTTTTATACAGTCTATGGTACGGTCCTTTAAGTTTTCTGACGATTTTTAAACACAGCTCTCACCAACGAACTCTCAGAATAACATTGACTCTCCAGTTAGACATTTTCACTGACAGCTTCATGTAAATACTCTTATTCTTTACCTGTGTATGTCTGTTCTTTCCAGGATTGCACCAGAGACATAATAGCAACATTTTCAACACACCCACTCACTTGCTATGAATTCTCAGGACAAAAACCTGCTCTATTCACATATGGGCTTAATGGGACATTTGTCACACTTTTCATGGAGCTGGCAGGGTAACGTCCATTCAATTTCGGTCCAACTGATTCGGACATTTGCATTTCCACATACAGCTCCTCGAGATAATGTCTACTGGTTTGAAAGGGGCTGGAGTGTAGATGGCAAGTGTCCAGCAGTTATGGTCCTGCGGTCCATTTCCCGCCATGGTTATTCTTTCTATGGACCCTATAATGTTTTCTCAGTCTGCTGAGATGCCTGGTCAGGATGACAAAAGGTAAGCATTGAGGCTTTATAGGTCTATGTGACACTAAAATATATGTTAAAAAAGATGTGTTGCAATAATGTTTAGTGTCCTGGACTGAGCCGTCGATGGTTGATGAAACATTAACATACCAAAGCTTAGCATTATATGTTATATCACACACAAAAAGATTTAAGAAATGACTCCTTAGCCTACTTCTTAGCTCCCTTTCTCAAACTGCAATAGAGTGCAGCACATAAGCCAGCAACCAGGCTAACAATAATGGCAATGTAGTTTGAGCCATTTCAACACCTATGACATCTTGTGTCTGGGCTTTACTCTTTAGTCATTTCTCAACAAGTCAAGTAGACACAGATGCCCAAAACAAAATCACCATTGTCAAAATCCTCAGGGCACGGTCGTAAGGCCTCCAGAGAGAGAGTGAGGGAGGAGACAAGAAGAGTGTGAGAGGAGAGAGAGCGAAATAGAGTTAAAAGTAGGGAGGGGGGAGGGCATCTATGTATTTGGTGCTGTCATAGAAAAATGCTGTGAGAAAGAGGGGGAGTGAGCCAGAGGGAGAGGTGGGTATAAAGAGAAAAAGGGATTTTCCTCCGTGTCAGCCACCTCTCTGTAGTTGATTTATAGTGGGTCAGCTGTGGGCACTGTTACTGTGTGCCTTTGTGTGTGTATACATTGCACTACGACATAAATGTAGGTCACTGTAGCAGCGGTGTTTTTGTTTTTGTTTTCTTTTACATGCAAATGTCTGCAAGATGTTCAGAGAAGCAGAACAGTTTTATATTAATAACAGTTTGCTGACAAAAGCGACACCACACACATACATACTCACAAACACACACAGAGTCAGATTACTCTAACCCCACCACGTTTCTGGAATGCACTGTCATCAGCCACTTTACACCCCTGTCAAGTTAAAACTCAATCTTATGTAGAAGAGATCAGATGAGAAGATACACAAATATATTTGTAAAAATCTGTTTTGTGTTCAAAATGTTTAAATCTGAACCTTGACAACAGTCAGTGGGCGTCACCTCAGCGTGTCAACATTAAATAATAAATGTGTCTACAGCAGTGGTGGAAAAAGTATTCAGATCCATTACTAAAGACAAAGTACTAATACACACTTGGAAATTACTCCACTATAAGTAAAAGTCCTGCATTCAAAACTTACTTAAGTACAAGTACAAAAGTAAAAGTACTCGTAATGCAGAATGTCCCATATCAGATTGTTACATTTCAAATGTATTATGAAAATATTTGTATTGATGCATTTGTAAAAGCAGCATTTTTAAATAATGTTTGAGGTTTAATTTAAAAAAAAAAGTCTAATCAATTTAAAACACATGATCATGTTTTTTATGTTGACCTGACCTGAAAATTAACTATAGCTGGCAGCTAAATGTAGTGGAGTTAAAAGTACAATATTTGACTCTGTTATATAGAATGGGAATACTCAAGTTAAGTACACATACCTCAAAATTGTAGTGAAATTGAGTAAATGTACTTACTTACATTCAACCAATGGTCTGCATTGAGGCAGAAAGACACATACTAATTGAAAAACACATTTCTCTATAAAATAGGCTAATGATTTATTGTCATTACTATTCATTAAAATCCTGTGCAAATCTGTTTCCCCATGTTATATATATATATATAGTATCTCCCACTCTCTGTTTGGATTTCCTCCCACTGTTAAAAGATACACAGTTCCGGTGGATAAGAAACTTAAAACTGCTGTGGTTGTGGATTCAAAGTGCATGTGTTTTTCTGTGAATGTGAGTCAACTCTGTGATAGACTGGCGACTAACCCTCTTTAAAAATGAATATCTTATTTCAGTAATCAGGCTATCAAAAAAAAAAAAATGTATTCCTTCAGTGACATATACTTTGACTTTCACTCAACAGCAAATGTATTTCAACCACACTGTATTTTGCTGCAGCATCTTAACAAAGAAAAAAAGAAGAGGGAAAAAATCCCACCTCACAAGAAGAAAGGGATTAAGAGGATGAAGCATTTTGTTTATACAAAGATAATGATCAGACAAAGGCTTCCTGTAGATAAGAAAGGTGATCGAGACAAATCTGGCAACATCCAAAGTGTTACCTAACCCATGTCAGGTAACAGAAGAGATTATCTGTCAGAGTGAGACAGGAAGAGAGAAAGCATGCCCAACACTCTTTCTCACCCTTTCCACTTTAAAGAAACTATGCTATCTCTGACTGCATCTGTTTTGAGAGATTTGGCTCTTCAGCCCTGAGGCTTCACTCTGAAGGTTCATCTGAAGTTACAGGGTTATTATCTTTCCATCGGGATGCATCTACAGCAATCACAGCACTTTTAGTTGTTTCCTTTCAGCTATTATAATCCCCGGGTTGGGGATGATTTGCAACATGCATAACAAATTGTGGCACTTGCCTCAAAAAGTCTCAATTTCTGTAATTATTATAAACTCTTTTCAAATGCATGACCAAATTACCCCCAAAGTGTCAATTAAAAGTTGTTGAATTTTTGTGCAGAAACTCTTTGATCCCCTTTCCAGTTTGTCTCGTAAACCAAATGGGAAACAGTTATTTTAGCCATTTGTTCTTATACTTCAATGGAGTAAATTAGTTTGGGAACGCTGTAATTTGTACAACAGTACCCTCTGCTGACTGTAGAATTTAACACAATGAAGCAAAACAAAAATGAATCACTTGCTACGTATCCACTACAAATGCTGGTTACTGCAGTGGTCACACAATCTTGTATCATCTGTAGGTTTACCACAGTTTACGTTGTTGTCAGCTTACCTATCCGATGGTAATGAGGTGTGTTTCAACATTTTAAAAAAAACTAGTTCCCTGACCGGGAATCGAACCCGGGCCGCGGCGGTGAGAGCGCCGAATCCTAACCACTAGACCACCAGGGACAGATGTGACAAAAGCGAAACGTTCAGATAATATAGTTACAGTAATCATAGCATTTGACATTGCAGTAATGACGAGCAACTTAATATTGATCGTTGATTCATTAATTAGTAAAATATGATTTACTCACAGAGTTATACAATTCCGACTCTTTATGTTGTTGTTATCCGAAACCATAAAATAGACTATCGAACAACAAGCCATACAGTTAGCTCAGAGCATCGCTAATAAAAATAATTGTGAGAAGTTATTACTAAACAGTTACACTCCGCCTACTGGTCAGTATACACCAGAGCCCTTGAAAGAGAGAGTCGTGGCAACGGAAGTTCAAAAAGCTTACTCGTCACGTGATCCATGTAGACTTCAGATAGTTCCCGGAAGTCCTTGGTGGGCAATAAGA
>CAFUXE010000091.1:2689-12963 GCA_903364295.1 Serranus cabrilla
AAAAAACGACATGTATGACTTTTTGAAAATTTGGCCATTTCGCAACATTGTGTTTTTCTGTCATTTCTGGATATATTATGCTCTAACATGTATCAACAAACTGTAATTGGGACATTATAAGCATTTTTAAGGAATTTTAAAATTTGACCACCTTTGACAAAAACACATCATAATATGGTGCTCTCCCATCTTCCTGGTACTGGTACCGCTACTGAATGTTTTAGCGGTACGCAGTAACAGACCGTGCTGGCTTACTTTCACCCCTGAACACAGGGTAAATAAACATTTTGGCTCCTACAATAATAATAAGACAGGGGAAAGGCCGTGAAAATCAGCGCTGACTGGAGGGCAGTATTCATTTTGGTGTTGAATCCAGAATCGTTGACCTTTAACCTTTAACGTATGTCTTGTTTGACACAAACATAAATGTAACATATTTAGTAAGTGTTTCTTGTTAACTCTTTGTTTGATGAATGTACACTGAAAGTACACAGAGTTCAGCCCTGACAACCGATAACGGCCTTCTTTTCTCTGTCTGTCTCTTCCTTACAGAATCATTTGCAAAAGCATGTTTGTTGTGTCTGAAACAGATTTCTTGACACTTGATGTTTCACTTGTGAGTCTAATTGCACAAAAAAAGCACTTTTTGCAAAACAAAAGTTGTAATTCTAAGCTCGCGGGGGGGGGGGTCTCTCTCTCTCTCTCTCTGTAATTCCACCTCTGTGTGTTTCTCTGGTGTATGTACGCAGCAGCTGCTGTGGCCAACATGCTGAAGGGTGTAGGAAGGGCTTGCGTGAAGTCGATTCAATATCACACGTACTACACCTTAAAACAAAACAAGGGGAAAAAAACACAATGTTATAGCCTGAAAACATTCAATAATAGCCAATTAGATCATCAAAAACCCTATTCCCAGCAATACTCCCGCGCACAAATACACACAGCCAGGGCTAAAAAAAAAAAAAAAGAAAGAAAAGGCAAAGGAACCCTAGGGCTGTTAAACTTTAAAGCTCCTGCTTCAAAAACTACATAAAATAAATGATCTGACTAAAACCATAACCCTGGGAGACCTCACTCACTGCCTGATAATTGTCTTCTTTCATGACACCATCCATCCAGAACATTAGGCCTGTGTTCTCAGGCCTGCTGGGTGCTATCGCATAGGGCAATCGCAAATGAGGGGGGGGGGCTTCAGAGAGACTGACCTCCGCAGGGAACTGTACAGCCGCCTGCTTATCCGGCCGTAGGGATATATGCCTACATAAACAATTTCAAAGAGAAGGCGAGATTGTTGCAAACAGGCCAGTTACACGGCTGGGGCACGGCGTACACAGGAAGATGTGCATATACATGATTTAAACACACATAAACATGTGAGGAGTTGCACACGCACACACGCTGGCTTTGGTTCTAACTCTTTGGTTCTTCACTCAGTCTTTCTTTGAGGCAATTGCTGGTTTCAAACAGGATCTATAAAAGATGAAACAACCTTTGCACTCGTCTCCCTCTGATGTTGGGAGACATACCTGCAGCCAGTGTTATTAGTTACTGCTCGTATTGATATGCACCGTGCCCAGTGCAGCGTGTTGGCGGGTAAAAACCACTATGTGTTTCTCCCACGCCTCTTCCCTTTGGACAAACAGACGCACTCTGGCCTCCAACCGCAGCATTGTGTGGGATATGTACATCTAATTGGGTCTCAGAATAACAGCAGAGAGGAGGAAGAGTTCATCAAGTTTAGCATCCAAACTAAACAGGTTCAGTCAAAGAATTCAAAGCAGGATTGTTTGATTGAATATACACATTAGATGAGTGTTTGTTTCTGCAGTAGGGGTCATATATCTCCCCTGACTTTATGTATAAGCGCCGTGCGATGATAAATCCAATCCAAACTGATATGCCGCTGAGCATTCATCATAACAAGCACAACTCAATTTAGCGTCGGCCAATTTCCTGCCTCGCGTTGAAGTTCATCTAGTGTGGGCTGTGCTATTCAAAACACAATTGAATTCATCTTTCACGGCTTCATCTAATAGAGGCTTCTCTAGTCAAATCCAACCCTGTTAATTTGCTCATCAATATAGCATAAGCGTGCCTGTAGGGACACACAGTGCAGTAACTTAACAGGGCCGATTCTTTTTCATCAGCATGTCCCACATTATGTACCTGCGACGTTTATTTGCAGATAGGAACCGTTCCCGCGCTCAGCCGAGCAAAAATAAAACACTCTCAGTTCTTTCTGAGGGCGATTATACACTACATTCATTTCTGTTAGTGTGTTAATGTGTGTGTGTCATCCCTGCGGGTTTTGCAGGCGTCAATAACACTCTATAAATTCCTCCAACACATCCATAATAACTCACGATAGAGTTCTCTGCCCTTTACTTCAAAGATGTATTTTTGTGCGTGTCTGATTGCCGGCAGAAAAGCAGCAATATCCACGAGGCATCGCCGCAGAAGTGAAAATCCTAATGATCATCTTTATTAGGCAAGTGAATCTGTCACAGCGAGATAATATGATGCTTTACTCAGAAGCGTCCTGTAAATAAGGGTAATTAGGTACTCTGTTCTCTTCAAAGCAAACAGCAGCCTCGCTGGATTTACTGATGTATCTTTCACTGGTGGATAATCATCACTGCAGCGTCTGGAGCCGAGGGTGTCCATATAAATGCCTGTAAACACCTACTGCAGCGGATAAGATCTTTCAAAGCTGACAGACGTATGGGTTTATGTTCTCCACTGTGTCACTCACACGCCATTAAAATAAATGATTTAATGGCAGCACTTTCTAATAAGGTGCCATTTAAAAAAAGGGGTTTACATGATGGCTTTACTGATGGGTTATAAACCTTTCTTTGTAAATGAGTTGTAAACAGGCATGAGAACAACCTTTTTCAGGTGAGTAATTAACTACTTGAGTTTGTTTTGAGAGTAAAATCACAGAGTGCCTCAGTGACACCAAACACATCATCAGGTTTGACCTCCAGCAGATCCTCAGTTCTCTGTTGTCATCACTTCCTGTAAAGCAGGAAGTGATGACAACAACGTCTGAATTTTCTTTGAATAAAGATTTCTTGGCATTTAACAACTTCTCTTATCGGAAAAGATGTTGTCGTTCTATTCTGTTATTTCTAATCCAGATTTGATGACAAACTATACTCTGACTTTTATGACTTTATATAAGAGGCTGATCGGTTTATTTCCTAAACTAAATCAGCTTCTCTCCGTGTTTTTACACTCTCACACGGTGCCTTACATAGCAGAATCCCACTGAAAGAAAAAACAAAAGCTGTCTGTTTGGACTGTGGCGTTACACAATTGACAGGGAAAGCATCCATCTGTCCACATGCAGCCTCAGTCTATTTATAAGGCTGCCATTGACTGACAACTGCTCCTTAGGCGTACTATAAAAGCCCGGCGCTGGCCGAGAGGCGGCATGTGTAGCTATTGATTACCAGTCAGAAGAGCATAAAACATCTGGGAAACAGTGAGATGAGTAGCAATCAGGAAAGCTAGCTTTCCCTCAGGCCATTTATAGACCCATTTGCCTTTATCGTATGAAATATTCTCCAATCCTTCACCTTAAGGGGGAGCAATAAGTAACCCACTGTGCAGAAAGTGCGTTCTGGAAGTCTGGGTGCCCCCCTGAAGGCGTTGCACTTGGCCAGTAAAATCCTCGCAGGGTTAAAGGTCAGATGTGTGTATATGACATATTGTTATTTTACGTGGCTGGAGATGACCCCGGCGGGTTGTCATGGGGATTGTTGAGTTTTCTTGAATGCATTTGGTCCCATTTATATTCATATTTATCTCATAATGCCGCATGCACTGCGCTCAGAAGTAGACTGAAGACTGCAGCGCTGAGTTAAAGGCTCCGATTCATCCGCCGGGTCACGGGGTCACGCACAAGTGTGTGATATACATACAAAGCGCTGCTCAATTCAAATGCATGCTTATTGATTTTAAATTTCCAAACTGTGCATTCGTATTTAACTTTTAATTATGCGGGGTCACTCCTGCATGCAGCTGAAACCAGAGACGGCCTCGTAGATTAAACATTTTGTTATTTAGATTACAATCAGTGTAACTTCAGGATTGCATTGTCAGTTGTGTAAATATACATCTCAATGCTTCTTGATTTGCATAAAATCATTATCTCAGCTCAGACAGTCCTAGTTAATTCTGCTATCCATCTGTTTTCTATTTAGAGAGAAAATATGCATAATTCATAAATTAAGAAATATGAATTGGCTGTTGAGCAAACACTGGAGCCGTCTCACGCTCAGGATTCAGAAGTGCTTACACTGGTTTAATATTTGACAGTGAAGTTGCTGTTTTTATTTTCCTAATAACCGCAACAAAGATGAGGAGTCATGGTGCTGCGCTGTGATATAATTAGAGAGGAGCCCGGACCCGTCTGGTCAAATGAGATCATTTTTCCGGAGCGTGCCCTGGGCCAAGTCTGATTAATTTGCTACACATTGTGTTGGCTTATTGTACCAGTTGCATTACTCGTTCTCATTTTGTTGCTGATCGTGATGAATCTCCGCCGAAGTGACAAAAGCAGGGAGGTTTTTCAACCCAAATTTATAAAGTAGCACAAGCTATTTTTTCATCAAACTATTTTTTCCCGGATTGATCAGTTTAGGGACTGTGTGAAAATTACACAGAGGGTCAGGAAGGAGGAGGGTGATCTATTTTTCTCCTTGATGAAGGAATGTAACTCTAAAATATGTTTGGAAGGGCTTTAACTTTTTCTCATCCAAGAAGAAAAAGCTGAAAAATATATTTCAAAAAGATTGATTGTCTGTGAAGATAATAATCAGCTGTCTTTATCAGGGTCACATCCAAACCAGCCTGTCTCTAATAGGATCAATATGGCAGTTTTGACAAGACAGATGGATGTGGATCTGACTCAATGTTATATTTTCAGAGAGAATTTTTTATTTTTTTACTTGTGGCAGCACAGAAATAAGTACATATTCTCAAATAAAGCATTTAAGGGCATTTTTGAGGTACATTATTTACATTCTGTTATATATTTGCCATAATTTGGAAAATTCAAGTTTGTGGCTACATGTGAAAAGTAATATTGGATGAATAATATAATAATAATCTTTATTTTATAGAGCACTTGTTAATAAAACACACAGGTATAAAAATGCTTTTAGGCAAATTAAAACAAAAAAATACACAGATAAGAATAATTTGAGTGTATAAATACCAAAGCAGTCTAATTAATAACAAAAATGAAAACATTCGGTGCAATTAAAAGATAGTTCAAAGAAAGTTAAGGTCAAGTAAAATCAGGAAAGGCTCCACGGTAAAAGTGAGGATGAAACATTAAGTTTTAAACTAAAGGCCCTTTTAATTATTAACAACGAAGTGAAATGCACCAGATTATTGACGTATTGATTCACTCATTGACTGTATAAAAGACGACTGGAAAGTGATGAAAAGTGCCTTAAACCTGCATTCTTTCTCACAGCCAGCAGGGGGCGACTAGTGGCAAAAAAGAAGTTTAATTGTATAGAAGTCTATGAGCAAATGCCCCTACTTCTCATTTTATTTATTAGGCCAGTGAACATTTTTTTCATGCAGCATGATGTTCATTTTGATCACTTCATATGAATATTATAACGTGACTGAATGAGTGTTAGGTGCGGGTTAGTAGCCTGGGTGCAGCCGAACTTTAGCCCCGCCCACAACATTTTTCTGCGGAAAGGTGGGGAGAAATAAAAAATAAAGCTGTGGAGTCTATTTTTTTTATGAACCATTAGGCTCAGCTCCCTCCCTCCCAAATATTATGGTACAACCCCTTAATGAATGCTTATTTTCCCTATTCCGAGTTACGTTTCCGTCGCTCAGCCGTTCGCTCACAAGGTCACACGCTGTAAGGCGATACAGCTGATCTGTCAGCTCGGCCTCTTTATTCACACAATATTTGTCTACCTTTGAATTTTTAACTGCCAGACTGTTGACGTTGGTTTCTAAATTTCAGCAATTTCTGTCAGAGGCACGATTGCTAGAAAGAGTGTCATTTTTTTTCACTTCGTAGCCATATTTTCATATATTATTACTAATCCAAATTGGGCTGAAAGTGTTTTTTTCATTACTGCACACAGAGAGCTGCTGACCATATTTTATGTAAATCACATTTCCTACAACCAGAATGTTCCCTGAGGAAAAAAATCTGAATTCACTCAGTCAGGTCTGACCTCTCGGCCTTGGAAAGTACGGATTTAGACCACAGACTCAAAAGCCTAATCTGTTCATCCACACTTAAATCTCTTTGTGGATTTGTAGCAGAGGCTAAGTGACACATGGAGCATAAAGCTGAAATGTAGCTTCGCTCATTTACTGTTTCGTCTTGGTCTCGGACCAACTGTGTCCATGTTTCATTACACAGTCGAACTCCTCTTGTTCCTATGATCCTTTTTTAGTCAGAGGAGCCAAAAGTTGGCGCAAAGTTGCCCGTTAGTTTCACAAACACGCTCTCAGTGATCACACAGTTTTGATCACAGTAAAAATGTTTTCTGCACCGTATTTGCATTTTTCCATTTCATTAGCGAGACTCCAAAAACTGGAAGTTGTTTTCATTTGCATCTAAATGCATTTGACCCTCACACTGGAAATGACAGATAATTATTTTCCCTGAAGTGTTCCTTGTTTGCAGGCCGAGCGGAGAAGACTACAGAGCCGCGGCAATTGCTCAAACATGGTTTCCAGCACAAATTGCAGTGGTGGGCTGTTTGCTTTTTCATTAACATTCACCCTCTGTCTGATTGCCCTGAATCTGCAAGGCTGCTTTCTGCTAAAAAGAAAATAAAAATCTCCTCCCTGCAGAGGACACAGCAGAGCAGGTTTATCTTTTTATCTCAGATGAGATGCATTGTGGGACGGCTTGTAGAATTAAATGAGATGAGAAAACCTAAAAATTAGACTCATATACGACTAATTTGTGTCCCCAATTAAATCCTGGTGAAAAACATATCGGCTGCCTGGACGATTATCACAGGACGTTTTTAGAAGACGGACGTAAAAAGTGCAGGACTTTGACTTTATATGTGGTTCGTCTGAGTCAATAAAATCCCTTTGGGGAAAGTTTTGGGAAAAATCCTGCTTTTGGTTCAAATTAAATCAATAACATTCGCTGTTTGTGCTTCATGCAGAGGTGGAATGTAACTAAGTACAATTTTAAAGTAATTTTACTTATTATTTCTATTTTATGTGACTTTATACTTCTACTACACTTCATTTTGAGGCAAATATTTGACATTTTTACTCCACTACTTTGAGCTGACAGCTTTAGTTACTTTTCAGGTTGAGATTTAACATAAAAAACATGATAAATTTAAAGAGATTAAACTTTTTTTTATTACTTTTAAACCTCACAACAGTATATTAAAAAAGAGTCCTACTTTGAGAAAATGTAAACGCTTTGATTTTGATGCTGATACTTTCCTTCTTTTACTGAAGTAAGTTTTGAACTTTTGCAGGACTTTTACTTGTAGTGGAGTAATTTCACACTTTGGTATCAGTACTTTTACTTGTAATCTGACTACTTTTTCCACCACTGGCTTCATGTCACAGTAAAACCAAGTGCCTGAACATGTCAGGTAAACATTAATAATACTTTATGTTACTGTGAAATCTGATATTTCTTCAATGAAACACATTGTCAGCAAAGGATTTTCTGATAACATTTCCTCCTTTTGCTTATAAAAAAATAGTCATTCATTACATTTACTTTGTAACATATTTTACAGTTGTACATTTGTTGTATAGAAACATAAAATCTAAGTGACCAGGTCGGATAAAATGAGATTATTTCTCTGTTTCTTGACTCTAATCATGCAAAAAAAGTTCAGTTCAACATCATCACTGGCAGGAAAAACACAAAACAGTTCTCGCAAATGTCCGTATTCCTCCAGACTTTTAACTGTGTGAAGAAATATATAACTATATGGGCAAGTGTGGACAAAATGGTTTAGAAAAACAGATTATAATCAAAGTATGACTGCAGTTATTCATCAATTTTGTCACATCACACAAACTAGACTCATGTTTACCCTCCCTGTCAGCACTGAAATCTTTTTAACAAGGTGCAAAGTCCCTCTCCCTGGTGCTGGAAACGCATCAGGCCTAATTCTCTGTCAAACACATGTTTTTCTGAGCCACATCAAAAACAAAAAGCTTCTGAACGATCTCCAAGCGGAGCGTTGAAAGCAGAAATCATGTCGGTGACCTTTGCTCCGCCTTCGTCCACATTAGCATAAAGCACTCTGGGTGACCGAGTGTGATAATAAGCCCCGAAATAAAGACGTGGAAAGTTATTCTGCGTTCAGTCTCGCTGGAGTTTGGCGCAACTTTAGAGAAATGTTTCCAGTTTCTCACGAGGAAAGTAAATAAAATGATTTCTGAAGTATTTAATGGTCAGCTCGACCAGTCCTTTTAATTCTCTCACTGGGAAAAATGCAATTAAAGCTCCAGTCGGACCACCTGCTCCTGATGGACGGACACGCGCTGAGACCAGGAATGTGAATCTGAAACCTCCTGGAAATCGGAGCTAACTAAAGCTAATAGTCTTGGAATTCACTCTGATGGTCTGTTGGGATGGTTCACAAACATTTACTGTTGACATCTGTTTCAATTCCTCAACTTAATCATATTTGCTTTCCCATTTAGATAAATCTTCCTTGTAAACATGAACATAAGCTAAGCTGGCTCATCGATTGACTTCTCCGAGTGTGTTTCTCTGCAGCCGAGACGAACAAGCAGCCCGGCTGGAAATAAAACTGGGATTATTGATCACATTAATATGCAATGATTATTTTCTCTGGGTGAATTTGTTGTCTAAATACCGGTTTGAAGTGGTGTAATTACAAAACGCTTTGAAGAAGACTCAAGTAAAGAGATTTGACATTTTAAGAAACATATTTTTGAAAACAGCTCTAAGTGAAGTGTTTGTTACTCAGCACTTCAATGGAGGACATTTCAAGATGAATTATGGTTTTAAACTGCAGCTGGATGTTTATTTGTACCATATTCACCATGTTGCAGAATAATAAAAAAAAAGAAAAGAGAAAGAACAACGATGCATCATTTATCAGGGACTGTTTTTTTTCCTTTAGAACGAAACTGTTTTATTTTGAAAGAAAAGTAAATTGACAGTAGAGTTCCTGTTCTCAGTGACTGTTCACTTCAACACTGTTTCCTAAAGTCATTAAGATTTATCTTAATATCATCTACAGCAACAATTCATCTGTTCACAACATATACGGGATCTGATTTTTGCTTGCTGGGATACAAGCTGCTTTATTTATTCCCTATAATGAATGCCGGCTAATTAAAAAGGTATTTGTTTTATTCACAGTCCAACACGGTGCCAGAGGGTCCACAACACTACAGTACATTATCATACATCTATTATTTATGATTATTATATTTATTACTGTTGTTGTTGTTGCTGTTGTCATTATTATAACACTAGTTATATAAAGCAAACAATAGATTTGTATTTTAAAGCATGTCGACTGCTCACGACGTGTTTTATTGAAATATAATGTTTTGATTTTACGAGCTGTTTTCTCACATAACTTTATTTAAGAATATTTGTATTTTATTTAATATTTTATTCATTTTACATTATACAAACTGTATTTAATCATCAGCTAATTCTAAAAAAGTGAGCAAATTTAATTTTAATTAAAAATAAAAAAAATAAAAAAATAGAATGAATAGTTAAATAAACATCACTGTATGTTCAGTCTCCATCAATTGCTGAACATTTACATATATGCTAACTTTATTTAAGAATATTTATATTTAATTTAATATTTTATTCATTGTACATTATAGTGTGTATTTAATCATCTAACTAATCAACTAATTCTAAAAATGAATTCTGAAAAATGTAATATTGATTAAAAATACAGAATCAAAAAAATGTAAATAATAAGTTAAGTAAACATCTGTGTGTGTTCAGTATCACTAAATTGTAATTGACCATTTAAAAAAATAAAAATAACAGTAATTAAATATGTAATATAGCCAAAAGCCCTTTCCAAACCACTCTAACCATAGTAAAAAAACAAATAATAATAATTAAAAATAATAATATTGGCATGTATCTGACAACATAAATGTAGATACTGATGTTTGTGAAATATGAAAAGAATAAAGTGATTAATAGATTTTTGCGGACCATTAAAATAAATAATAAATAAAAATAAAATATGTAGCCAAAAAACATTTCTAAACCATCCTTCGCT
>CAFUXE010000091.1:13069-26968 GCA_903364295.1 Serranus cabrilla
AGAAAAGAAAAGAAAAGAAAAGAAAAGAAAAAAAGAATAAAATAAATAAATATAATAATAATATTGGCACATATCAGTCAACATATATGTAGATACCAAAAGATGTTGATATGTGAAAAAGGTCAGTAAAGTGATAAATAGATTTTGTATTTTAAAGCATGTTTTCTTATAGTAAAACACTTTTTAAATGCCATATTGTGCAATTTTTGAATTCAGTCATTTCAATGGACATTTTTCATAGCAAATATTATAAGTTGTCAAAGTAAGAGAAGCACAAGTGTTACTGATAACACTAAAGGAGTCTCTGAAACTTTAGTTATTGATCACTTTACAGTTTAAACTTGTGCTTTTCCTGCTGCCACATGTGAAAATGTTTCTTTAGTCACAGTAAATTCTTTGATACTGTGGTTGGAAATATTGCCTAAATAAATCCATTATATTCTTTATTTACACAGGCTTGTTTGATTATTTTCCCTGCGATTAAACTGAGGATAAACTTTGCCACGTGACTCTGTCTTTAATCTGATCCTGAGTGGATCCTCCCAGCAGAGAGAGACGCGCTGATACGAGAGGAGAACCAGGAAACGCTCGGGTCATAAATTCTCCGAGCCCACTGGATGGAGCTGCAACGACAGAGAAAGCCACTCTAACCAGAGCTCACCAGAGGATTACAGCACAAACCAAAACACCCAGTTTAAAACAACTGAAGCACAGCTGCCACCGCGCACACATCCCATATCTCTCACTACATCTGTCGCCTAAAGTAGAAGAAATCAAAGTTTGTATATGTTCAATAAATTAGCGTAATAAACTGAAATTCACATTAACTCTGAGACGAGGTTTCTGTGTTTGTAGATGGAGCTGATACATTCAGTAATGAGTCCAAATTGATGGGACATTACACGGCAACAGGACAGAAAATACCGTGTTTTTATTAGATAACTTACTCGGATTAGAACAACACAAGGCGAGAGCTTGATCTGAAAATAAACGGCTAATGAGTGAAACATAAACGGCTGAACGGAATGTGAACTTAATGCCCTGTTGTTTTTTCTTTCCTCACTTTTCTAAGTTTAAATTCTTGACACTTTCCATCCTCCACTGCGGGGGGAAAAAAAGTAAGGACAAAGTGTTGACCCAGACTTAAAATGTTAGTTTTAATATAGTTCTGCACTGTTGATGACTCCAGATACATTTATGAGCATTATCCAACAAAGCAAACCCGAGTCTCGCCCAAACAAACGGGGATGAAAGGCGCCCTTTGATCCCCGGCCGAGCGGGGTGACTTCAGCACTTCAGCTCGATTGTTTTCAGCTGAGGTTTCTCTGGGTGGCTTCACTTCAAGCTACAACTGAAACTGCCGGAACAGGGTTTACTCTGGATTTAAGAACCACAGAGTTGGCCCAAAATAAAAAAAAGAAAAACTCTCAGCTAAACCAAACAGACACTTATTTTCAGAGTTGTTGCAGTAGCCCCCTCCAGTTATTGTGGGATAGAAAGACAAGAGCTGCATGTTTCTGCGTCTTCACACCAGCGCCGGCTTTATGTTCGGGCTGCGACAGCTCACATTCCGTCTGATCATAGTTGTGTGTGACATTTCAAAGAGGATTATGAGAATGAACTGTGATAAAAACTATTTTCACGTGACCCCTGAGCACTTGACCTCCGATAGGCTAGCGCAGCGTAGCACCAAAGACTTCTGGGACTCGCATGTTGTGCAGTCTGTGCTCGACCTCGACGGTGAGGCGACCAGAACACACGAAAAGAAGGAAAAATCTCACGTGAAAGGGCAGAACCGGCTTTAACACGTTGGTGGAAAGAGTTAAATAAAGTGTTGGTGCAGGACACAGCGGCATCGATCTGTGGTGAAAAGTTTGAGAAGTCTCGAACAGATGTGATTTTAGGAGATGAAAAGAAAGGATCAGTAAAATAATAATGAGAGGTCCAAAAAGAAAATGCATGAATGCATTAAAAACAATAGAGTTTAAGCATCAAAAACACAAATACTGAAGCACAAGTAAAAGTCGTCCACATGCATCTCATCCACAGCTGCAACTGATCGCTGCGAGCATGTTTCTGAGTCAGTCAGAAACGGCTAACAGGCTAGCACGTTTTTTAAATAATGTTCATTTGTTTCTTCTACATTTACTTGTCGTTGTTTGTTATCCTACAGTGCAAACAAACCTCAAAGTATTCTCACTAGTTATTTTTTAAGAACCCTTTTACACGATTCTTGCAGCTTTTAAGAGTAAAATTCAAACACTTTCAAGGTGTCTGAACCAAAAACGTTCTCATTTTTTTCAATAAATGCAACCGCAAATAATAAAGTTTGCAGAGAGCATTGGTATACTGACACTTTGTTACATGGTTATTTAATTTGCAGAGGAATCAATGATGAGTGGTGGAGTGAATATTTAATGGCAGGCAGGCTTTAAATTATTATTTTTCTAAATCAAGTTTACATGTTTGTGTAGATGATGTCCAGACTGTGTTGAAAATTAAGATTTTTTCAAAGAGTTTATCAAAATTCAAGCATTAATCTTGAAACATTCAAGGCTTTGTATGAATCCTGTTTTTAACAAATTGTGCGTGAGAATAAAGTCAGTGGTGGGGAATGTAAATGACAACTATGGTACAAGTGAAATCAGTTGTTTTTTTGTTAAATGTTTCAGGGAATTTAAGCAAAAATTCAACAGAAGTCGGGACTGTAAGAAAAGTGATTCTCCTCTAAAAGCAACAAACACACTCAAGAAAAAGCAAAAGCAATAAAACCAGATGTAATATCAAACACAGCCATCCACTAGTCATCACCACACACACACACACACACACACACTCCACTATTAATAAATGATTGTGTATTTCTCACTTGTGGCCAACATAAATAGCTTTATGTGCTTGAACATGTTGACAAAGCGGCCGCGGCTCGTTGGGGCTTGATGGATGGCCGTGTGTGCCACGCTAATTATTAGTACACATAAAAGGATGCTGTTATTTCCAGACGTGGCCCCAGCAGGTCCCAGCCGGAGGGGTCAGCGGGTAAATACGGAGCCATCAGTCTGCGACTATATCACTCAATCTTGATGTATGAGCAACGAGGTACAAATTAAACGCGCGGCGACCTTCCAGGGGGTACGGCACTCAACAGGACGCCATTTGGGCTAATTCCTGCACGGGGTTCAGACAATAGGCCACTATACCACATGGTGTAATTACTTTGTGTACACACATCTGGAATTAAGCTCCCAGAGGAAGTTAATACACTTAAAAAAAAAAAAAAGGGACTATTTTAGATGTGCAAAATTTAGTATGTGTGGGAAGAACAAGTGGAGGGAGCAGAGTGTGTTTGTGCATGTGTGTGTGACTTCAAATGTAGATGAACATGCGCCAACTCTTGACCTTCTCATGTCATCTGCTCAAAGTTAATCATCGCCGCGGAAACAAGGAGAAAAGATCCTCTTTGAGCGCCGAGCTCAGGGAAGATTACATGTCATACACACAGTATCCCTCAAAGCTCTCGCTCGCCGTCTACTTTCCCTCGACACTTATGGGCTCCACCGCTCCGGTTACAGCCATCTTGCTTCTATTTGACGACGCTACAGCCGCACTTTCCATACCAATCCTATCTGTGTCACTTTGACGAACACAGGCGGGGAGATGCTCCGCTGTAGGGGGGCTCCAGATTAGGGCTGCATCTGGATTTTATAGCGGCTCAATTTTCCGAGCTGGTGTGCGGCTCAGATTGGATGTGATGAGCCGGGCTGGCTACATGAATGTCAACTCTGGAGTGATATTGATATTGATCCTCAGGTTGAAACAGTTGCTGAGCATCAGCCACAAACACGCCGTGAGACACGGAGAGACTGAACACTCACAGCTTTAAGGAGCCGGATCAGCTCCGGACTGAACATCTCTGAACTAAAAATCCTCCTGATGCAGCTCAAGAAGTATCTTAAAACTCAAGTACAAATATTTATAACTTTATTGATAGTTTACTTGTACAAGATGTACATTCATATTTTGCGAATCAAAAGGGGAAAAACAAACTGTACGATGATTCATGTTTAGGCATGCTTGCATATGAAATGATAATCATTTTTAATGGGTACAACAAATTCCATGGAGTATTGTTCAATTCAACCATCCCTGAAATGTTTGTAAACTCGGACACGCTACATTTTTTTTTTTTTTTTTAGGCAAACAATGCACTACAGCCACACCTCCTAATTCAAAATTTAAAACACTTAAAAAAAAACATACAAAAATAAATGCAAAGCCATGTAAAAATGTACACTTGTATTTCAACGATTTCATCTTTCATAAACTTTCAGACAAAATAATAAATAAAACACCCATATGTTTAATTTAAAATGGAGACATAGATAAACGATCCTAACTGGAGGTCTGTGAACACAGAGAGCGTTTTTGGAGACTGTTGGAGGTACAGAGATCACGTGTGGCGCAGCTCTGACAGCAGTGTTTAAAAAGGTTGTCAAATAATCCAAACGTTCGGGAAAATACAGTTTAAATTATCAGGAAATTAAGGATGAAATGTCACACATAACATGCAGAATTAAGCTAATCATATTGTAAACACCTGCTTGCTTTTGGATGCTGATTGGTTGGTTTTATTATGAACATTTTCGCAAAGAGATTTTTTAAATTATTTAGAATCCGACCCAAATTTCTGCAGCATCCAAAAGAAAAAAATGTGCTTGTGTTTTTCCTCAACAAGTGACACCTGATGTACACAAAGCAGCTTGGATACACAGGAGGTTAGCGGGATATGGCACCTGGTTATGAGTGAACTCAATAAAATACACACTGCTGTAGAAAAAACGGGTGTGTTTGGCAAAGAAATTCAACACTCCGACAGAAAAAATCATTGGGTCTCTTTATCGTCGAGGATTAACTGCTAGCTGTTTTTACTTTTTTGCTATTTACAGTATTGCACTTAAACTGCACACCATTGCATTTCAGTTTGACTGATGCTTTCTTCATATTTTCAGAATTACAAAAAAAGAAAAGAAAAAAGAACGCATGTATACCCTTTATCCAAGATAATGTCCTTTTTGCTGATCACATGACAATATCAAATCCCCCTCCCCCGATTTAATTAGTAAAGTAGTATCTGCTTGTAGTGCCACACACATACAAGACCTGAAGTGCAAAGGCGATCTTCACTTCTTTACCCCGGATACAACACAACAAACAGAAGGAAATAAAGACAGAGAGAGAGCACGCCGTGAGGAGTAATGCAAAACCAAGTCACGCCGACACATGCCCAGCAACACGGAATAACATCTCTCCCTCCGCAGCCGAGGAGACACGAGGCGTTGCTTTTGTTACAGCACAAGTCCATAAGAAGAAGGATATCAAACCGTAATGGAGAGCTTTCACTGTGTAGGTGCAGGGGGGAGGGGGGGGCATGTCGAATGGCAGTGTTAAAAACAGTTGTGGAGCGTTTATGTCAGGTGTGGACGGAGGCCAGTCCCACTACGGTCCTCCATTAGAGCTCATGCACTTGGCAGCAGCAGGGAAACACAGTGGTTGGAGACAAATATGGCCTTTTTTAAATCTTTTTTCTTCGTTTTTCTAGTGAGGGTGGGGCGGGGGCGAGAGGGCGTAAAGGTGAGAGTCGCTCCAAAGCCTCGGTGAGCTGCTGTGTGGGTCTGTTTCCCCCCATGCTCAACCCTCTCTGCATTGTCAACATGGCGGCAGCCAGCGTCAGCGAGGCTCTGCTTTTGGCCCTGCTGCTGCCTGCCAGTTTGCTTTGTTTCTAACGTCTTCTGGCCTGACGGGCCCCGGCCCGGCCCTCAGACAGACATCCACATGTGTTTGTACGGTCCTTGGGATGTGATCTGTGCCTGGAGTGGACTGAGCCACTGGCCCCGCAGAAGTCCTGCCTGTTGGGGCGAAAAGTAAAAGGTGATTTCATTGGTATTTAATTACCGTTCTCTACAAGTGGTTTGTTTTGGCAGCTGGTTTTGTGACAATTTTCTCGCTCCCTCCTTCTTTTTTTATTTTCCTCCTCCACTGTTCTCCCCCTTTCTCTCTCACACACACTCTCTCTCCCCCCTCTCTGTATGTGTTCCTCTCTTTCATTCTCACTCAGTGTTTTTGTTTAGTTTAGTTTTAGCTGTGAGTGTCACGGCCCTTTCACAGGCTCAGTCTTGTGTGAGAGGCGATTATGGGCATCAGGCGAGCGGAGGGGCAGCCCGGTGGGGTCAGAGTCCCAGAGCCTCGGCGTGTTTTCTTGCCTTGAGTCGCAGGTCGGCGATGCTCGAGTTCTTGCTGTTGCTTTTGGCAGCTGCCGCCACCGCCGCCGCCGCAGAGGCCGAGTCGGCGAGCGATGCGATTGGTAGTCCGAACGGAGGGGGCGGGAACATCAGGTAGGGAGCGTGAGCCGCCAGGTGAGGGTGCAGGTGGGGGTGGGAGTGGGCGACCCCGTCCAACTGGAGCTGGGCTTGGACCTGCAGAACAGCAGAACACAGAGTTAGTCAGCATGGGCGCCTCAGGCCGTGTGTGTGTGTGTGTGAAGAGGATTTAGGTTTCACAGTCTGACACTATTAAATTCCCCCTCAAATTTACCCCCTCAAAGCTGCTTGCTTACAGTGTGTTTTCTAAGAAAATAGTTAAGGGCTGCACTCTGCGCTTTAGCCCTTTTTTCATGTCAGCTATTCTAAAAGTTAATGAATCATACATTGCTCTCAGACACCACATCCAATTTAATCGTCGAGAATCAAAGTCTTTCTAGGACCCAGAACAGATTTGTTTAATTCAGACTGAGGACTCCGTTATACCCTTGGAAATATGCAGTCTTGTTATCCTGATTATGTATTCAATTGCATAAATAAACAATTTTGCACTAAAAAGATATTCACATATTTGGAGTTATAAATATTTATCCAGACATATTCCTGAGTCAAGGGAAAAAAAGAAACCATAAGGAGCATAGAATATCAGTTTTCACATTCTTGGCAATTATTTTATAAGAAGTAGGTGAAAATTAAGCATCCACTCACTTCAGAGGGAGCGAGCTGAGCCTGTTGCCATTTCTCATGTGTTTCAAACACCACAGGAAGAAGTGGGAAAACTCCAGCGTTTCAGAGCTTCACACTCCAACCAAAATAGAACGATGGAGAGTCAAAGTTTTAACTCGACTAAATATTAGTTTTTTCACTTTGCTCCTTTTCAAGTTGGCCCAAAGTGACTGAAAATGTTGTTAAATGAAAGGGAAAACTAATTTGAACCACAAATGTATCGTTGCTCAGCAGCTCAGTGCTGCAGCTGGCATCCAAACAAAAACCTCCTGCAAACAACCAGCGATTCCCAACAATCGGGGGAACAAACTGCAGCTGTGGCTGATAATTTCCAAATGTACAGCGCCATTAAAGCTTATTAACATGTATGAGGGAAAAAACAAATCTGGAAACTTGTTTTTTGGGGGGACAGAAAGTGATCCGTCCCTGACAAACAGGTGGATGTTTGACAGCTCGATTGAGTTGATTTTGTCAGTTTTTCTTCACGTTCTTTGGACGTATGACACAAAGGTTTCAGGCTGGATTTGACCTTGCAGCTTCAAGTCCTGCACTTTACTCCAGCAAACCGCTCGCTTGTTCTGTATGCGTATGCTGCATTGTGATATCAATGCAGTCTGTGCGTGCTGCCCACTGCCTGCTTCAACCTCAAACAGCGAGCCTATCTCGGTATGCAGGCCTCAAGCCTCCACCCCTGCCAGTGCAGCTCAACGCCAATATCCATCAGAGCCCACTTCATTCCCCGCTTTCATCATCTCTTTTATGTGCTCGCGCCTGCCGCACTGTTGGCTTAATTAGGCCGCTGCTTTTTTCTACGAGGGTCAAGCAGACAACACAGCAGCCGGGACGCAAAAGCAGATAGCAGCAGATCAAATGTCTGTCCACCTCTCCGCTCCCCGTGCAGCTCAGCCTCTCCACGCTGCCAGGAGGTGAAAGGTGCGCTGAGGTCTGAGCTGCTCCCTCCCCCTCCAACACACACACACACACACACACTCATCACTCACATGTAGCAGCTACACACGGCCTATAGATCCATGTGAACGTACAAATATAGAAGAGCTGCTCTGACACATATTCCACCACAGAAAACACACATGTAGCTGCAGCTTTCACTCACTGTTTTTAAAAATCACACGTCTGCGTCACAACATGCTGAGCAATCAGGTTTTCTTTCTGCATGTTTAACATTTCCCTAATTTGATGTTTCTACATTTTTTAAAGCTGTAATAAAAGAACGCGGCCTACCTGTTGGAAGGGCATCCGTAGGGCGCCCATGTTGACATAGGGTGCTACTCTGCAGGCGTCGAGGTGACTGCCGCTGCCCAGAATAACACCTGGAGAGAAGGGAAAGATGTCTGTCAGGCAGCCAGACAGTTGTTGTTATGTGAGATGAGCAGGTCAGAGGTTTGTTTTTTTTCCACATGCAGTTTTGAAAAGTGTCAATTTGAAAATAACCCAAAAGGAAAAAAAAAGAAAATAGAAATAAGATTATTCAATATTTACCTTTGTGCATCTGGTTTTCTTGTTTTCGACATTTTGCTCTTCTGTTCTGAAACCAAACCTGGAAGTGAAAAAGCAAATGACAAATTAGGACAAAATACTCCAAAAATACAAACATTTAAAACATGTTAAATGTTGTTTTTATAGTGTGATAATTAATGGAAAGGCCACCTTTTTTGTCAGCAATAAAAAGGAAAATAATGGGTTGCACATATGCACATTAAATCTTATTTAGTATTTTTGCACAAAATTTGCTTTACATTGATGTGATTAAAAATAAAGAAACAGCTACAGGACATTAATTGTTAAAATTGTATGCATGTAAAAAAAAAATAATAATAAAAATCACAGAAAAGCCTAAAACAAAACCACAAGCTCAGTATAAAGGTGATATTAGGCTTCAGAGTCAATTCTAAGAGGAAGATTATAGCATCAAAAATACAAGAAAATATTACATTATCTACTCTAAATAAACCACCACAATCTGAAGTGATTATTATAAGAATACTGTGGTGATATCCCGTCAACATGTCTTAAAAAAAACTTGGTTAAGCACCGTCCAATTAGCTGCGTGTCTTTGAAGCTGCAGGCTGCAGGCTACGGCCTATTGTTAATCATCATCAACCTAATTTGCCTGGTGAATAACATTATCTCCCTCCCCTCCGACCCCCGCGATGATTATCATTTACAGATGCGAGATTAGCGGCTGGTCGCGAGGACCACAAAGGGCGCAGACTGAGGATGATGAGGATGATGATGAGGATGATGAGGATGAGTCAAGGAGCCATTTTGAGCTGCGTGAATCGGCGACGATGAGACTGAAATAAATGTCCGTTATAACGTGACTGAGAGAAAAAAGCGGCAGAATCAACAGAAAATAAAAAATGTTATCTTTCAAATTTAATATAATAAATATAATAAAAAATATGCTATGGATTTTTTTTGTAAAAGCATATTTAAGTGTTTTTATTTGCATTTTCACCAATTAAATCACATTATTTTTTAATCTTTATTATTTAAAATGATTAATACTAATAAATAATAATAATAATCTGATGATAATAAATAAATATATGAAGGGACATGTTGTTATGGATGTATATGCGGCGTGTTATGAGCTCCACGGTGCTAAATGACGCCAGAAAAGGTGTTTATGAAAGTCCCAGGTGATTTTGCATAGACGCACAGTAATCCCTCAGATAAATCAAGGCTAATATTAGACGGGCCCGGGATCAATTCCAATTACGCGCCAGTATGTTAAGCAAAGTGAACTACACTGGTTCAGACAGTTATTTCTTCATTAAGGGCCACTCAATGATGCGCTTCACAAATACCCTAATCTCATTTCCTTTTTGATTTTTTATTAGAGACAGTGAATAATGACATTTAATTTAGCAGCGCGCCAGAAACCCAAAGATATTAGTCCTAACCGAATTACTGCCTGCTCCTCACCAAGCTCTCATAACTTTCAATTAGATTCATTGACAGCTGCTCGGAGCGCAGGTTCACAGCCTGCAAACAGCCCCTGCTGCAATCCACTCTCACCAAACCTGGAGATGTCCCCGTGCGTAAAAAAAAAAATGCGTAAAGGGCTTTTTAAACGCTTTATTTTTCATCTGTCAGTCATTTAAATGACAGAAAACACACACACCGAGGCTGCTGTGCGCCATATTTACACCCTGCATTCTTTAAACGCGCGTGCTATAAAGTTTATTAGTGATAATTGCAGCGTTATCCAGTATTATAACTACTGTCAATGCTCAGCTCCAAAATGGTAGTCGGTGGTCTTATAAAGCTTTTATTCATCCGATTAGAAAGCTGAACAGCAGCAGAGTTTGGGCCAGAATTGAGTTATTTCTAATGTGTTTTTATGGCGACACTACATCAAGCCAATGGCAGATATTACAAAGAAAATGAGGAGGGATACGAGTTGACATAAGAGCGCGTCCCCTGAAGCAGCCATTCAGGCTCTTCATTCATTTTAATCATTGCTTGGGATTTTTTTTTTTTTTGCTCCCCCTCCCCTAAAGGCTGCACGGATCGGAGGCTGCAGCTCTGCAGGCCTGCAGCTGCCGCAGGTTCATAGGTTGGTACATCCCCGGCTGGTTTACACCACTTTACACGTGTTTGATATCCTGCATACGAAAAATCATAGATGTTTCTTTTTCTGCGTCATTTTAACTGTTAATAGCTTCACACACACACATGTGGTTAAATATTCAGTCTAAATGTGAATTAATTTCAATCTGCAGCCCAGTAAAAATCCTGCAGCTCCTCAGTGATCGTGCAAACAGTTTTTGCAGAGTTTCATACGACTGTCACAGTGAGACTGCAACTCCCTGCAGGATTATTACGACACCACGAGAAATAAAAAAAAAATCACAGATTGCGACAAAATTACACTACAGAGTGCCACTGATTTTTAATAAAATCCCACAGGATTATTAAAGCATATTCTAACCTCAGGTTGGTCATCCTGCATGAAGACTAATGAGCTTTTAATATTTTGCATATTGCAAGATACACACTTTTATCTATTTATATCGTTAAAAAAACATAAGAAAAAGGAGCTAAATTCGCACTTTTTGGTACAATTTCAACATGACATGTAGCTCACGCAGTTTTATTTTACTTGTAATATTTTTTTACAAGCTCGAAAACATCCTCAGCATGAGGCCCAACGCTGCACACTGGATTATTATGCACTGTTGTATAATCACTTCAGATATTTATGAAGTGTGTTTTATGAGCAAATAATTCTCATTTAAATCCATAACGTAATTTTATGTGGCAGATAATTTTTTGTTTTGCAGCACATATTAAGGACAGACTGATTATTATTATTATGAATAATAATAATAAGAAAACTCCATATATATCGCGACCCCACTAAATAATTCACCCACACCTGCTGCTGTGTAACAGTCTGACAGAGATCCTAATATCACTTCAAGACGCTGGGAATATTGTCACGGTGACGCCTTATTAGTCCTGTGAGAAAAACACCACAGCAGCCCCGCTGTGAGGGCCATCCTGCGCCAGATAAGAGGGAGAAATAAAAGAAAAATCAGCAGGAGATCCTCACCTGCACCCTGGCCTCGGACAGCCCCAGCCGCTGGCTCAGCTCCTCTCTCATGAACGCGTCCGGGTAGTGCGTCTCGTCGAAGAGCCGCTCCAGCTCGTTGAGCTGCTCCAAGGTGAAGTTAGTGCGACTCCTCCGCTGCTTCAGTTTGCCCTGCGCGTCCTCGTCCTCCGACTTCACGTCCTCCTTCTTCTCCTTACACTCGTATATCCCTGTTAACCGGCCCCACGGTTACAGGAATAAGAAAGGAAAAAAAAAAAGAAGAGAAGACGCGTTTAAACTCTCCACTTTACACCTTCCCGGAGCAGTAAACACGCTGAGCCTCTCCCTCGCGCGCACGCTGGCCCCCTGTACGCCGGGCCCTGTCAGGGGCCTAAGGCCTGGCAATTTGGCTGCAACACACACATTATACACAGCCTACTTCTTTAAGAGGGAGAGAGGCCTGTGGCTGCATTCCCAGCCTCCATAAGTCAGCGCGTAATGTCAGTGCCGTTATGAAAGTAAATCAGTCAATACATGCCATGTAAGCCTAATAAGGGTATTTAAAGAGCAGGGAATTAAGCCCCGGCTAACCGGACAAGATTTAGGCCTAATTACTACCTCCGCGAGACAGACTGAGGTTATTCCAGGCTAGAAATAAAAAAAAATGTTCAATCTTAATTTCCCTTTTTCATTAAAGCTTTAAAACAGCATAACACACTCTCAGTATACATGTTCTTTAATGTCCTTTTAAATGTGATCAGTGTGTTATTATTAGTAACAGACCTGCTGTAATTTCTGCTCTGCTTTTTGGTCACATTTTGCTGCCTGAAAATGTGTTTACCCCACAATTAAAAGTCATTTAAAATTATAAATAGCATCATGTAAAATGGTAATAAATTAACCCCACACACAGGGAAGCAGTCGCTCTCTGTTAGTTTGCATTAAAACAAAGTATGAGGCAGAATAACAATAATACAGATAATAATAATAACAGAGCCTTTCTCACTCTGCCTGTAAGATAAATATAGAAACAAGTTAAAAATATTCACTAAAAGCTTCACTACCTGCCTGCTGAGGGAACAGAGGCCTGTCCTGCTGCTTCACTGCACTTTTTTAACAAATTAAACAAAACATTAAAAGATTTAATGTTTTGTAGTGTGTTTTGTGGCAGATTTTTTTATTTTTTTGCAGGAATTTAGCAGCTGAAAGTTTGATTTCCGGCTGATAATCTAAAGCAGCCAACACAGAGTACATACATTTAAAGGTGCATCATAATAGTATTGCACTTTAATTTTTAAATAATGCCAAATATAATATAAAACGTCCCTCAGAATTCATATAACAGCGTAAGAGAAAATAAAGTGCAGTGTGAAGCTTTTCCATATGCTCTACAATATACCTTTATTAATGTTATAGCTGCCGAACATTTCACGTGTTGGTAAAAACTGTTAAATTGTGATTTAAAGTCAGTTTTAAACACAACACATATTATGAAATTACAGTCATTTTAAATACAAGAAACCCTGCAGTGATTTTCGGTTTGGCTAGCGTCTGAAAACAATCATTAAATAGTTAAAAGCACGATGAGACGAAGGGCCCACCTCCTGCTGTGTAAAATAATCACTGTAACACACAATAAATGGGCTAACTTTGTGTAAATATACTTTTTACGCACGGATTTATGGCGCTTTTGTTAAAAAATAACAAAAAACAGAAACCGCTCCGGATACAAAACAACTGAACTTGAGACATTTTTTTTTTTAAATCCGCGACACAATACGGAGCATTTACTTCATATAAAAAGAAAAAAAGAAACCCTTACCCTCGGTCGCTCTCGTAACGTTAAAGTCCTTGAGTTTGTCCTTTTCCAGCTCGACGTGGTCCTTGAACAGATGCACCGGGCAGTGGCTGCCCTCCGTTATGTCCTGCAGGTTTGTCTCCGGGCTGCCCAGCTCCCTCGCCCTCGTCAAGCCGCTCTCCAAAACTTCCCTGTACGTGATACTCTCTTTGCTGCTCTCCTTGGTTTTCTGATCGAAAGATTTCGACACGAATGCCGTAAGTTCTTCCATGGCTCGGCTCTGGGGCTCAGCAGTGGTCCTGGTCAGGGAAATCCACGGTGAATTCTCAGCATAAGCACCTTATAGCGTCTCTATACGGCACCAGCACTGCGCACGGATACAGGCGGCGGCAGCAGCGATAGATAGGAGGGGTGGAGAGGAGGTGAGATCACTCCTGCTGTTGTGACTGTGTATTTGAGAGCACACTATTTATACACGGCCACCTCAGCCCCGGGGG
>CAFUXE010000091.1:35256-47957 GCA_903364295.1 Serranus cabrilla
CCGCTGAAACTCTGTCAATCCCGCAGGTGCTTTTTCGACGAATTTGCCCTTCCCTCAAACATCAGATCTCTCTCTCTCTCTCTCTACTATTGCTCTAGATGACAAACACAAACAATGCAGCTTCAATGGCAAAGGACTGAAACACTGTTTTGTTTCGCCAGCAAAGAGACAAAAGAAACGTATCCAAAATCAACCGCTTGTTCTCGAAACAATATTTGTGGAGCTCAGACTCGGTTCAATTATACAGAGGGTTTAATAATGTTATTACCACCTGTGCTTGTGAAGATTTCGTGATGCATATTTATCAAGCAAAGGCATATTTGTCTAATCATAACGCAGGTTTTTGCCAAAACATCGTGCCTTTGAGAAAGCAGCCAATCTTTCTCAAATCCAGGGGCTCCAGTTTGTGGCCAAGGCCGATGCCAAACACCTCACCCCAGGTGTCTGTGTGAACATGTGGGTCTGCACATGTGTGTGTGTGTGTGAGACACACTGAGAAGAGGGCCGGGCCTACTTCACTGGCACGCCGAAGTTTGATGGCGGATGAATGGCACTCCAGATGTCTATCAATATTTAGCAGTAAACATCCCTGGCAGGCGGGGAGCCGTGGCAGCTGAGGTGGTGCAGCGATGAACTGTTGACTTTCAGTTTAACTGGTTAAGCTGGAAGGTAAAAGCATCTCTGTGGCAGCCACAGCTGTGACACTTTACAGACACATTTTGTTCAGGATTTTCACTGAAAATGGTCAGATTACTCTCAAAGGAGCAGGTCGTTCACCTGGAGGTCCCCACACATGCAACAGCTGTAATTTTAGATTTACAGACATCAACTTCCTCTTTTGATCAGGACAAAAAAACAGGAAAAGAAGTTTGGAGCTAAAATGTAAACAATGTGCCGATTCTGATCCTTCCAATATAAAGGTTTCCTCCAAAAGTCATAATAAACAAAGATTCATTCCTGTGTGAAACTGAGTGACTATAAATCAATTCGCAAATGCTAACTAGTCTGAAATGTTCAATTTCCAAGTTATCAACAAGTGGAAACCAAAATGCTTCTCGATGCAACAGTATAGACCAACAACAAATCAGAGCAATGAAATGTGTGTCGGGCGATGAACGAGGGAAAACTGCGAACAATGAAGCCGTGAAGGTGGAGCATCAATACGTCTGTGAACGAGTGTTTGCCGGTTTGCCAACAGAATTGGAAAGTAAGGAGAGAATGAATAATTATTAGTCACTGAGAAGTACGATATACACATCTTTCTTATCAACAAAAGCTTTAAGTGCAGTTGTTTGTTCTTTTTATATAACATCCAGTTCACACCGACTAGAAAATGAGCTGTCTCACAGTCGCTTCACCTTAAGCTAGCTCGCTAACTCCTTGAAGCTCCCGTCCTTTCCCCAGAAAAAGTAGTCCACCAGTGGCAGAGAGGGACAGTGGCTAACTATAGCTAGTTCATGTCTAATCTGTGGTCTGATAAACTGTAAATTTATCAACATCGACACTGCGTCAAGGCTTTCATCCTCCGTCATTCAGTCTCTAAATTCTGCCCCGTGTTAGATAAACGCCTGCGACGGATTTGGTCGGCTGGAAATCTGTCTGAACATTAAGGGGAACCGGTCGCATCCGCCAGAGCAAATAAAACATGAGCTTGCAGATTCATCAGGCTGGGATAAAGGCAAAATATCCCCAAATTACAACCTGAAGTTATTAAATTAATGTGCTAAAAGTTCATTCTCACTTATTTAAACTACAATCTTCAAACAACTACAGCTGAGATAGCATGTAGCATGTCATTTATATAATTGTTTTACTTTATTGTTGGTTGTATAAAATGACAATATCATCAATCAACAAGGTAAAGTTAATGTAGATATTTAAAAAAGAAGCTTGCATTGGCAAACAGGTGCAACCCAACAAATGTCGACATCAGATGATTTCTGTTGATTTCAGATTCACATAAAAAAATGATTCAAATGACCAACCTGTGTCTCTTTCTGCCTCCATCTTTCCCGCACACCTACACACTTGCACACACACACTCAAATCGCATTACAACACATCTAATTGACGTTTATGATGCAGGGGAGAGCATATGCTCATTGAGCCAATTGAATCTTTAGAAAAGCACACAGTAGGCCGAGGACCTGCCAGAACTGCAGCTGAGGAAAATATGTGAGCGGCTGGATTTCCTGTCCAAGACCGTTACCGAGATGAAACATGTAAACATGTCGACACAGACGCACGATGATGCACACGTTCAACATGCAGTGTGACATTCTTCCGTTATGCAAATGCAGCGTTGGGTTGTGCGGTTGTAGCAGGTCTGTGTCGTGATATCCTCCCACATCTTGCTTCCCCCCTTTCTCCCTGAGAGCTCTGACATCCACACACGTCCACACATTCTGTCTGACATCGGGCCCCGTGGTAAGACGCTCCTTGACCGGCCTTGATCCACACAGGAGGGAGTAAGTGGAGGGGAAGTAAGATAGACAGGAGCAAAGACAGCCCGTCAGAGTTAAAGGCAAACAGACATTAGGCTTTCCAGAGCTGCAGTTGCTCTCTCTGACTCTCATCGGCTCCACGCTTTATAAAATTTACATGACGCATCAGAAAGGCCACAAGAGCCTCTTTGATTGTGGAACTATGCCTGAAAAATACATCAGTCGCCATCTTTTCTGGCGAAAAAAGCTGGGAGACAGAATGAAAATACACTTGGCGCGTTCACACACACGCTCTCGTTCCCAAACAACACGGCACACACACACACACAAAGGCGAAAGACGGGGAAACAGTCACAGACACGACGCACACAGACACACACATTCACTTCACCCTGTGCGTCTGTGAAACAGTGGGATGTAGCTCCTCAATGTCATCTCCAATCGCTGTGATCTAAATGTATAAGAATTGATGGTGCCTTCCACCAAATGCTGTTATGGGGGACCTGGTTTGTTTATTTAATGAAGCCAGTGTCACAGCGGATCTGCGTCCTTGCCTTTGGAAACGGTGGCAGGTGTTGGTGGCAGATTTCCCTCAAACAGGGCCACTGAATTAACAAATCAAATTAACATAACACTGGCGTCAGATCTGGGGGCCTCTCTCTCTGGCACGGCTGTCCCTGTAGTTTGCCTGTACGGACGCTCCCCTCTTGTGTCCAGATGTCCCCACAGTGCCAGCTTCCTCTGCCCAGAAACCACTGAACTGGGCCCAGGCTGGAACTGAAACAAAATCACGGGCAAGGACGCAGCTTTTTCCCCCCAAAACTTTTTTTCTGTGCAATATCATCACAGCAACTACATCTCTTACTTGTCGAGGTTTACCATGTGGTTTCTGTGTTTGTGTTTATGAGACACAGCAGTCTTTATGTTATAATGCTTTCACTGCAGGACGTTAGATGTTCGGCTAACCACGGCAGCAAAAAGGGACATAAAATTACAAAGCAGCTTCCCAGAATCCGGACAGCTGTTTTTAAACAATGTGAGCTGAGATGTTAAGAAAACTGTAGCTGGAAAGAAATAAGGTAAAATCAGTTTAACAGAAACAGATTAAGTGGATTTAATTACTTCGTAATGGATGAAACCGGATTATGATGGAATGGACCGCAGGTGAGTAAAATTCATCTGTTGCATAAAACTGCCTTGATTATCTTAAGTTGGACTTATTTGCAATGAATTCTGGGTAAACCGAGATATTTTTTCCAAATAAAAAGTATGTGACTATGTCAAACTGCTCAGCACTGGTTATTCCAGCAGAAAATACGTTCTGGAAAAGTTCAACAGGATGTTTTAATGGGAAGATTCAGTGAAGCGTGTAAAAATACAGAAACTTCCAGATATCGGGCGGATTTTCACTCCTGTCCCATTCAGTCCAACAGAAAATTGCCAATCTCATGACAGATAATAAAAAGAAATCCTGTCCCATCCCAATCCCGAAAGAATGACTCTCATCCTGTTCCTGTGCCTTTTTTAATCTATTCATATTAAAACTGCATCTTTATATTTAAAAAACAGACATATTTTTAACGTCACACCTGCTTCCATTGACCTTTTTCCTGCCACATGATGAAGAGTGAAATTGACTCCAATCCCAATGCAGTTGAACAGGATTCCCCCAAAAATTGTCTCCCTCTCGTCTTCACTATTGTGTATTTCCAACTGCGCTCTTCCCGTTTCATTACTCACTCCACAACATTGTTTGCAAACCGCTTAACTGTAAGACAAATCCAAGAAAAAGATGAAGACTGACTTCTCTACCGAACAGTCTGAAATATCTTCATGGATCCAGTCCCTGGTCACATTTGAATGCATCAAATGCACATAAAACGCAAACCTAACCACAGTGAAAATCACCAAAGTGAGCCGAGTCGAGTTGAGCTGAAACATGCTGGAAACGAGGCATCAGAGTGTGAAGGCCGAGCTGATGGATGAGCTGGAGTCCTGTTACAGTCCTGCACTAATGTTGGATTTTTATTCATTGTGACCACAAGTGTTTTAGTGGCTGAACCTGAACCACAACCTCAACTTTAACTCTAACAACCTTTACCAAACTCTAACCAGTAAAGTTTCTCTGTGCAGACATTGCAGAGGAACTTCTACTGATTAACATTCATTTGCATTTTCCCAACCTCAGGAATTTTAGTCCAGTAGTCACTCACCTTTTAGCTTTGTTTGTCCCTACCAACTCCTGAGAGAAATATTGAGCTGCTAAAAGTTTTACTGTGTTCACCGGCTAGTTGATACATGTAGTATGCAGAAGGTTTATCAAATGTTTTCCAATAAACAGCTGACTAATGGAAATGGAAGCAATGAGACTAGAGTTTTTCCGATACCAGTATCGGAAATTGCTGCAGAAAATGCATCAGCATCGGCAACTACAGGCACCAATCCGATACCACGACATTTATTAAACAGTAATCTATTTACTGGTTAGCTCCGTTAAACTCTGACACAGTTTTATACTGTTCTATTAAAATAAATGGCTTGAATTTGCTGGATTTATTCAATTTTTACAAAGGGTTTACCCTGAGCCAAGCCTTACCACAATGATAATCATATCACAGTCATGCAGGCGTAGTATGATACTTTTTTTTATAACATACGGGTGTCGGATCGGTACTCATATTGGCCGATACCCACAGCACAAGTATCAGAATTGGTATTGGGAGGGAAAAAACGGTATCGGAGGATCTCTAAATGAGACTGAACCAGAACGTTGCAGGTCAAGAAACCAAAACAATGAGCTAAAAGTTGTAAAAATGCTCAAACAGTCAGCACTATTAGAGCAGAAACACAGAGGAGGTGATAATTCTCTGTGGTTCAACAGTTATATAAACTAATGTTCAAGCACCCATCAGTGACAGCAGTAAAATGAAGAATTATCAAGAGTAAAGGCATCATTTTGCACATTAGCTGGTATTTTATAAACTGTGTGGTTTTTAAATCTATAGCACTTTATGAGCCATTCGTATTCTTCGTGTATGAAACCTTCATTCATTCGACTTGACTGAACTAAACAGGACTGTGCAGCTGAGTGAATTTGGATCCTGCTGCTCGCAGACGTAATGTAGCTTTACGGAAAAGCAGAAGCGTCTAAACTGACTGTAAACTGGCTGTCACAGTCACTTATGGCCTCTCTATCCATCGACCTGATGTTGTGGATGTGCTGGCAGCACAAACAGAGACAGCCCAGAGACTGTCTCCCAATGTTAAAAACAGTTAGCAGCATTTAGCCGTATTAAACAGAATATTAATGGATTCTGAATGAGACTACCGCGCACCATTAAAACCTCAAAGTGAGTTGATATGCAGATATAGATTCCATTACCTCCATTTACCTCGGCTTTTATTCACCCGTTGACAGTGGTAAACAAAAAGCAAAGAGCTCAAAATGAACGATTCTCTCCTCTTCACACAAAACATTTATTATTACGGGTGAAACTGATTGTGACGTTACATTTTCTAATCACCTAATCTCGCAGCAGACTGCCTCTGCCAACAACACTTCAATGCCACTACCTGTCCTGAGCAAAACATTCAGAGTGAAGGCACACGTCCAACCGACTCAGTGTCACGCACGCCGTCACAAAATGAGGCTGGACACTGGAGCTCGAGTCAGCGGCGGCATAAATGACACGAGTTCTGATAGAATGCTGGTTTTTTTATTCATAATTATGGGTTTCAATCTTCCACATAACGCGTGGATAAACAGTGACGGCTGGGAGAGTTATGCTAATGGATGTGTACAGTGACAGCGGATGGCTCAGTCAATCACAAACACCTCTCATCTCATAATCACAAGCCAGAAGCAGGCCAGGGATGCCTGCTAGATACACCACGGCACAACACTGACAAATATAATGATCAACAACCACTGACAATCCGCAACAAACACCAGCCACACACGCTCAGATCCACAAACGTGACAGGAGATACGAACTCCGGGATGTGTGTCGTCACCGCCGCCACCGCCGCCGCGCCCGCATCTTATTTTAGAAGTAAGCAAATAGGGACGATTGCCGCCATTTAATGACAAAGGAAACCCCAAATCAGCTGCAAAATGAAAGTTTGCGGATCCTTTTAACAAAGGAATACCAAATCTGTCAGAGTATTCTCTTATTCCCGCTGTTGGGAGTTTGGGGGGGAAACACAGCAGCAGCCACAGTGCCTCCCTCAGCTCTGTCCATTTCCATAAATGCTGCTGGCTGTCTCACCTACACCAGAAACACTGCTAGGCTAAATGCCCTGGCATATCATTTCCCTCTTTCTCTCTCTCACCTATTCTGAACCAAATGTTCATTACCATGCAGCCTGCCTCGGAGAAAGAGAAGGAGAAAACGACTAAGAGTACAGAGCTGAGATCATTGACAGCTTGATGTGACGAAGGTCAATTGAAATAACAGGTTTTTGTGTGTTTATATTTAAAATGGGCCACTTGTGTCGGGCTGTTCTTGGCTTTCTGCAGCAGAGGGAAGCTGGGGAGCACTGTGGATATGGGGCTGTGTTGAGAGTGTGAGGCCGACACACACACACACACACACACACACACACACACACACACACGCTCACCGTAATGAGCAGGTTATGCTAAGGCACAGGCTGCTAAAATCTGTAATTATAATCAACCTCTCTCTCCACCTCTCCCTCTCCCCCTCATCTCCATCTCCCTTCCCTCTCTCTTTCTTTTTTTCCTGTCTACATCAGTGAGCAGGCATCAGGGAATCCTTCACTAAGCACCGGAGGTAATGAGTTTATTGATTAACATGCAGAGATGAAGCGGCTCTCTCAAATTAGTGTTGTTTTACATTATTAGATGGACTCAGGGCACTTCTGAGCGCTACAAGACCATTACCTCACCGCAGTCCCAAAACCCACATATGCATCGACTCTCGTTACTCAACATTAAGTACAAAATCCTTTTGCCAAACTGTGTGCAAAGTGTTTGGACTTGTGGATATCCCAGGCTGCTTTGTTCACGCCCAGCTCGTTTCTACTAAATAAATAGTCCTGTGGTGATTTTTTGATGAATGCTACGCTCTGTTTTTAATGTGTTTGTTTTTGTATGCAGGTAGGGAGTGTGCTCTGTCAGACGACTGGCAGCTCTGCATCTGGCAACCCATCTGGATGAGGAAGATCACATGTGACCCACATAACTGGTGTGTGACCCCGCTCTCTGACACGTCTGCAGGTCCTGCAGTAACTGCAGCAGAAGTTGTACGAAGTGGCAGGTGATTGTTGGGGTTTATTTGGATGGATGGGATGGAAGAACGGACAGGCTGATCACTTTATGCACAATTAAAATGTGTTTAAATGGTTTGATCGGGTCAAAAATTAAGTGCTTTGTGCTTCATCTAGCAAACAAAATCTTAGTGTGTCAAATCTGACTTAAGTAATAAATGCATTCATTAAGGAAATTAAGGAAGTTCTCAAGATTCAATTTTTGTTTGGTTTTTCAAACCCGAAAATATTTCCGCAAGATCTTATGAACAGTTTTATTTTTACTTTACATTTTTTAAAGTGTTTTAGATAATCTGGAAAAAAAAATTCCAACTAAATCTGCAACTTTCCACAACTATTTAACCTTAAAATAACAGCCCTAAAACAGTTTCTATTCAGGAGAGAACGGTGTCTCCGTCATTCCCACTTTGCTACCCGAACATCTAACTTTGGTGAGCAGAAAAAATATTTTCCTCTGATGTCCTCCAGCTGCGACATGTTGGTGTTTACACCACTGGAAAAGAAGCTTTGGAGCGGCGGGAGGAGAAGGACGTTTTTAGTCGCCACTCGGCGGGAATGTTGCAGAGGAGCAGCACTGGTGTCGTGCATGAACTGGAGCCCGACGAGCGGTCAGGAGAGCTGGATTCAGCCGCCTCTACAGACAGAGGCGAGGAGTCCAAAAAGGACGTTGATGGAGGAAATTGAGCCGATCTACAGGCCAAAAGTACATCTCAGACTGCAGTCAGGGAGCTCTCTAAAGGCCAGACGTTGGGATTTCTTGCTGCTAGTTTACTATCTATTATTAGCTTGCTTGCTATGTCCTGTGTTGTTTCACTTGCTTGATTTTTGGCTCTGTTAGCAAAGTTGTTGACTAGTTTTTGGTCTTAAGTATTGTACAACCCCAAATCCACAAAATGTGCGTATAAAAACAAGATGCAAATCCTTTGCAACCCAGATTACAATGAATACAGCACAGGTGTGAACTTGGGAACTGGGCCTTCCTGAAAAAGGAGCAATAGTTGCAGCTTATCTTGATAAATATTTCTAAAAATGTGTCTTGTATGTTTCTTCCTTCACAGTCTATCCAGAGAAAAGTCACCCTGCCGTATGACCCCCCACCCCTCTTCAAAACAGCCCCCCCACCTCCATGAACAACACAAACACATAAACACAAATCCGTTTAAACAGCCTGTCATGTACCCTCAGTGCATCACACACTCATCCTCCACGAAGGTTACCCGCACTCACCACTCAGCCAGAGGGGAGTCCCTCAACTCAGGCTTCCCCCTTTGCCACCTGGATACTTCCTCTGAAGGTTCCTGGTGAGCAGCATGTCAGAGGCGCTATGAAGATACCAGCGAAAATGGCAGAGCAAAGGAGCGGCGTCAATCTCTCACTGCCGGTGCCTTTCTCGCGCCACTTTGATGTGATGGCTGCTCTTTGCTTTGTGATGTGGAGGAGCTGTCAGATTAGCGGGCCTGTCACGGCTCTGTCTGCTTGTCTGTTGGGCTTGACAGAGCCTGTGATGGAGCTCAGACTAAACAAAAGGGTTATCACCTTCCCCGTGCTCGGCCGCACTGCTCTTTCATATACGGGAGGAAGGGAGGAGAAGGCTTCCATCCGCCGCGCAGCGAGCAGAGGAGGAGGAGAGCATGTCACCCTTCAGCCACCATCAAAAAAGATGTGAGCGGGAAGAAAAACGCAAGCGATTACTAAACCTATCTGCACATCTACTGCATCAACACATGCTGCATGTGTGTGTAAAGTACACTCAGGTATGTTCATATCCACAAAAAGTAAGACAGAGTATGTGATTTTGTACAGTGCCCCCATGCATCCTTCTCCAGGAAGTCCCTGCTGCATGGATTTCCTTTAAAACACAGCTGTTACTTGAAATGAGGCATAGAAAAAGTGATCCGTTCTCCGGACACCTGGCGCCCACAGCCTACAGGTGCAGTGTGTGAATGTTTCAATGAGGTGAAACAACACAGTAATGAGGAGAGAGCGATCACCGCTGACACAGCCGGTAATATGAACTTCCTGTTTCGAGTAATTTTTATTTCCTGTTGGACTTGTACTGTAATTAAGAGGCCGGGGCCTCGAACTACAGTTACTGCATGACTGTGCGTCTCTGTGGACACGTTCAGTACAAAAATGTACAGTCCACATTAAACACATCACCGTCTGTAAACCAAAACAAACGATGAGAGAGATCGCCTACAGCAACAGATAAATATGTGCCATCCGGGTACTTGTGAAGAACAGCTTCCATTTTTTATTAATAACTGTTACTGGCAAAGTAAGTTATTCATTCTTACCCTTCAACTGTGTGTTGACACGGACACATTTTTAGCATGACTAACAACATGACAAGCTCAGAGAAATGCATCATAGATTTAGTTTCTGTGCTCTAATGTAATTATCCTATTTAAAACAGCGATAGTGGTCTAACGTGCACAGTGAAAGTGATTTCAGGGTGTTTTTAACTCCACTTTTACTAGTTTTTAGAGTCCCTCTAAATCTTAAAGAAGACACCAAAAACCCAGCTCTGTTGTGAACACCTAACAGGCTAAAATGCTAATATGCTAACATGCATGTGAAGAAAACTTGTTCAAGAAACAAAATCAGATGCTGCTAGTTGTAGCGTTTAATCGGTGTGAGCTACCTCGTCCTTAACAGAGACGACTTTTATCTTAACACAAGGTCGTGCACAACAGCTGTAGAGTTAAAACACAGAACATTTTTCTGATTTAGTGTCCCAAGTTAATATTTTTTACTTTTCCTCTCCCAGATGAGTTACCAGGGCCGAGAACCAGCGTATGCAGAAGAACAGCCGTGAGAAGTTCAACAAAGCGTCCGTCATCTCCCAATCCTTTGCCCCATTACCAACTTAATTTTACTGCATATGAAGAAATGCATCAATAACATTTTTAACTGATAAGGAGGCAGCTGCACATGTTGACACCCCCTACTATCTTACCAATGCACCCTTTAAATGGCACGAAAATACCATTGCACCATTGACTTTAGACCGGGTTTTTGTTGCACCAATAATGCACCTAACTACACCTCATTTTAAGACCAGCATGCTCATCGGCCCAAATATTTACACAATGTGATTGCTGTGTCAGTTTGAATCCAGCAGTGAGAGCTGAGCTGTGTGTAAAGGTGTAAGAAAAGGCCTGAAGTCACATCTCAAGTTTTCCCCTACTTGACTAGGATTTAACCTTAATCTAACAAATCAAATCTGCATCTTCAACCTGAGTCCCGTGTCCAGGACCGTCCACCGCTCAGTCTGTGGCTGCATGAGAGTCAGCAGAAGAATTGATGAGGATCATTACACACTGAAGAGGTCTTCTTCACCTGACAGATTATGAAAGGAGTTTGCAGTGCGAGTGCGCTGCTTTCTTCTCCTTGTCCTCCACTGGACGAGACATCTGTTATTTAAATAACGCTTTCAAACGAGAAGGAAGAAATTGCTACCCAACACTGTCTCAGCAGCTGATGACAGAGAGAGCAGAGTGAGGAGAGGAGAGACAAACAGAGCGAGTGGAGAGAGAGAGAGAGGGAGCATATTGAGTAGGTTAATAGTAAAAAAAAAGAACAGTCTGAATTCCAATGACAGAGGAGGAGATAATGAGGTGTTTTGATGTGACACGAAAGACAGAGGGATCTAACAAAGGTAGTCAGCTTGTGGTGTGCAGCTGCACTGCAGGTCAGCTCACACACACATTCTCACACATAAACACACAAACTAGTTGCACACACTCCATAAAATCCATGCGCACAAACACACAAAATGCAGGACTCTGGCCCCGACTGTCACATCTTTCAGGCTCTATTTTCTAGCTTGACCCACTGACGTGTAAACACACACACACTCATTGTTTCTATTCTATCTCTGCAGAGTGTGTACGCTCAGAACATACATTATACAATATACGTGTGGGTGTTTGTGTGTGTACGCCTGTGCATCTACATCGGCAGCATTTCCATTTGAAGGCGTCCATCTTGGCAGAGATAATAAGGAGCGGTGTGCGAGTGTCTCTGATGTTACAGTCCTGTCTGGCAGACAGCGGCGCTCTGAAGGCAAACAATCGCCCAGGACAGCTTGAAAGTGGCGAGAGGAGAGGAGGAGGACAGACGGGCAGGAGAACGGAGGATTGCTGCTACCTTAAGTCTTTTCTTTTCTAACGTCGTGTTTCAACTCTTACCTGCCTCCTTGTTTTTGTATTTTATCCTTCTATCTTCGCAGTACTTTACTACAGCCCGGTCTTTAAATGTGCATGAGTGTTACTATCCCATGACTCACCCTCACACCTCACCACAAATAAACTGGTTTTCTTTCAAATTGGTATTTTTTGACAATGACAGTATTGCAGTTCTGTGGTAGTAGATATCTGTAAGCTTCAGAGTATATTTCACTTCATGCTGCGGACTAACTGCCCATTTTTTCCCAATTTACCAATGAGTTCACAGGCCAACATTGAGGAAAGCAGCAGTAGAAAACTATGGAACACATTGAGAGTTGGCAATAATCTCTAACTTAAAAACTGTCAAATTAAGACAAGAAACTAAGGGAAAAAGTATCTTTTTTCATGCAATTTGCAGATTAGTTTACATTTTTTAGCCTCTATAATATATCTTCTTTCATGCTAGTTCAATGAAAACATCCAAAACACACGTTTAGGTGATCATTTTACTACATGTGTCTTTTTACCTCTGTAAATTTCTCCTAAATTCACCAAAAGTTAGCATAAGATAACGGCTCATCTGTATATTTAAACATTTTTTTAAACGTGCAATACAAATACAAATGTCTCAGTCTGGAAGTTAAATGGCAATATCTATTAGTTAAACAATTACTCTATTTGCCTGCAGTATCTTGCAGAATATACTATAACATATATTTAAAGACAAAAGAAAGTTTTTTTCCACTTGAGTTTTACACCAATAATATTATATTAGTAAAAATGCAAAAAAAAA
>CAFUXE010000091.1:55379-89533 GCA_903364295.1 Serranus cabrilla
GAGGTTAAATGTGATTCTGCTTTGATTAAGATTAAGATGATTAAATTATAGGTTAGCAGGTGGTGAAATCTGATGTTACAGCAGATCTGATAGATAGAAAGAAAGATAATAGATTCAGAGATAGTTTCTGCAATTGTGCTTGTTTAGCATGAGGCTAAAACAAACAAACAAACATCCATGAAAGAAAAACAGGGTTAAACTCTATTTTAAACCATTTACCAAAACCTACTGTCAGACAGTCGGGTTTTAAAGCAGTAAATATTTGTTTTTTGTTCAATTTTCTCTTTTTTTTTTAACATTTGCTTATTGATTTTTTTCAGTGACATAACAAAATTAAGAGGAAATATTTCAAGGGTCATAAAAGTGCCAATATAACAAATAATGATAATAATAAAATACAAATACACAGAACAAAATAAAAACTAAATACACAAATTGGTCACCCACTGCTAAATAAAAGTCCAACATGAGATAAATAAAAAAAAATCATTCCCAGCATGCTACAAATTCACACAAGAAAAACTAGTTTTTGTTCAGTTTCCAAGTGAATATTTGTCACAAAGGATTAAAAAATTCTTGCATTCAGTTTTATTTACATGTAACTATTTTGTCTTTATAGTCATATAAGCTTTAAATAAGTAAATCTGTAACTAAATCTTTGTCTCTTTGTATATTTTTTGTATAATTTTGCATCTTATAATTTGTGCTGTACATGCATCTACTGATGAAGTTCCTCTTTAAGTATAAATAAACTCTTTTTATCTACACTGATAAATATAATTTTGGTACCACTTTCTAATCTAAGTTGTAGTTCTTGGTTTTGGTTTGGTTTTTGTTTTCTATGTGGTAATAATGAGGTTATAATAGTTTTCACTGTCGATTAATCTGTTTTATTATTTTCTAGATTAATCAATTAGTGGTTTGGTTTTAAAAAATGTCAAAAAAATGGTTTTAAAAAGTGTTTTACTGCTTTCCAAAGTCCCATTGAAGCCCTTAAATGTCTTATTTTATTCACAACTCAGAGATATTCAGTTTACTGTTGAAAAGTAAGTAAAGCAATCATAAAATATTTACATTTAAGAAACTGGAATCGTCTTAAATCAATTCATCTTTGTAGTTGTAGTGTAATTAAATTATTAATACATTGATTGTAGGTTATCTCCAACCATTTCTAACAGTCAAAGGATGTGTTGTAATGCAAAATATGCTCTTAATAATGATTATATTCTGTTATTACACAGTTGATAAACGTTTAGTTACAATAATTATAACCATTTGGAGCGGGAAACCTTTTTAAAAAGCTGTACGTTAATCTAACTTTATTAAATACTCAAGTTTAACTTTTAACGACTGAGCAACAAGTTAGATCTCTGCTTGATTGTATTAAATGTGATTATTAAATCCTCTTGACTGTAACTGAACTGAGCTGAGTGCACTTCATAAAAATGTCTGCTCGCTGTAAGTGAAAGTAAAAGCCCGCATGAGTCACCATCAAGTGTCCTCAGCTGAGTTGGCAGTGACAAAAACTGAAGCCTGATGGGGTTGAAAAAAAGGTGAAGGCCCCAAAAAACCAAAGAAATGAGTAAATATTTTTTTTTAGAGATGAATGAAAAACTAGCCGGCTAAAATGTTTGCCTCTTTCTTTCCTTCGCGCCCATGTGTGTTTCCCTTTGTCGCGCTGCTTTTCTTGATTGAACGCGGAAGAAAAGGACGTCTTGATAAACAGACAAAGTCAAAACAACGTGCAGATCGAGGTAGACAAGCAAAGGGCCTTTGGTGGTTGACGCTCATGTTTTGTTCGCTGTAATATCATCTGAACCTGGCTCGTGTTGTTGCCTCCCGTCGGACTCGCCTCGTTCTGTTGACATTTTGCTGTTATTTGTACACTGCAAAGCGGTCCATTTTCCCCGCATCAAAAGTGCTTTTACGCGTGTGTGTCAGGATGTCTTTGGTGCTTACCTTCAGCTCCTGTCAGAGAGCGAGAGCAGGGCCTGTGCTCAGGAGCAGAGGGGGGAAGGCTGCTTTGTGCCCTAAGCGTTTTTAGTGAAGGCGAGAACTGGCTCAAAGGCTGTCAACGCACATGGAAATACACATCAATACACACACACACACACCAACAAGCAGTGTTTTCGCTCTCAGCTGCACTCCCAGTAAGAACCAAGTGTTTGAAATGAACTCGGATTCATAAAGCGCACGTACACACACAAGCACGCACCCTATGCTCATTACACAGGTTTCTTGCCTGTGTTTGTCTTTCTCAAAGGCTATAGAAACATGAGGGTGGTGAACGCAGCCCTGATCAAAGAACATAGAGTTAGGACTTAGGACCTGACAAAGGAAAACAACCCACAGTGTGAAACAATATGTGTGCAGCGAGAGTAGCGTAACAAATGACACCGCCGATCTATGAAACGGCAATTACGAAAAGATGTTCAGACGTCTTCCTGTGTCGCGCGGCAAATCTACCAGATGGAAACTGCAATCTGGTGCTCCGAACGGTCTTTCTAGTTTTAGCTGTTTCCGCGGAGAGGACAACAGGGTCAAACTTGCACTGTGAACTCTGCAGACGCTGGGAAGTCATTTCATTAGTGGGCCTTCTGAAAAACGGCACCTTTGGGCAACTTATAATAATTACTTGGAGCGAGATATTTCCATTTAAATGTGTCAGAACTTGAGTTTCTGTGGTTGTTTTTCTGACGCCTTTGGTTGTGAAAGGACAAAAATGCTGCACACTGTACTCATTTTATTAACAACACTGAGGTTCTCAGACCTTCCTTGGGTAAAATGTATATAAACAAACAGCTCCAGTACTAAACTGAAATATACATAGCCCAAGAAATGTGACCAATAATAAGGTACCAGGACAGTTTTTCCACAATCTGAGCTTTTGATTTGATGCCCGAGCGCAGGAACTTTGAAGTCATTGTTTGCGGACATCTTTGGTTTATATTCTGCTCATCAAATTGCTGATCAGTGGAAACTCAGGCTGACTGAGATGCATCAGGTTGAGCACCAGCACACAGGAAGTTTTCTAGATCACAGAGCAACATATATGACGAATTTTCCTTTTGCTACACTTTCCCCTTCTGCCCTCCCTTAGTCCACTAGTGTTGCTTATCAAGTCTAGTACTGATGTAATAACTTTGTACCTTCAGCTGTATTCCAGCTCAGGAGCTTGATTTCTTCCTCTCTTTTTTTAAAGGCTGAAGTCCATGATGGTGATCCTTCAGAGCGCTTGATGGTTCAGCTGAACCTGCACTTCCACTCCAATAATATATAAAGATGCACGAGGCTCAACGCAACTAAAAATAGTGATTAATTTGGAAGCTCCATGTCAGAAATATTCAAGTTTATAAACATAAAGTTGTCCGTTCAATTTCAAGCAGCGAATAGTGAAGTTTGTGCCTTTGTTGCCTTCTGTTTTTGGTCTAGATCAATTGATAAATCAACCAACTGACTAATTAACCAATTGAGGGCAAATACTAGGAAAAAAAATGCTTTTGCGTCCATTTTTTCCTGCATATTTTAAAGTTGCACATAAAAAATGAAATACCTAGAAATATGATGTCAAAGTTTTTATGTTTGACTGAGGCGGAAAACTTTGTGCATGAATCAAATACCACAGAAACAGATTATCTGATACTTAAACCTACCAAAACCTTTCTGTTATCAATACATGAAACAAACAGAAATGTCATATTTTCATTAGGTTTCTACATTGTGTTTTCACCGTTTAAGGCTTTACTTTCGTCAAATTGTTTCCTCCTTTTTTCCGCACTAATAGTTTTCCGACAGGAGAATTGTCTCCAAACGCTGCTTACCTTAATGAAACAACTTTATAATAATAATTGCATATCGACAGCAGATGGAAACCAGCATCCATTTGCATTTACTTTTGCAGATTTTCTTGAAATTTGGATAAAATGTGTGATACATTTAAATGGAGACTCGCTTATAATATACAGGAATATTTCCTAACTTAAGAAGTTGATAAGAATGCTTCATAAGGCACTAAATCACAGGATTATGAGGTATTAAGAACAACAAATGTGTCCCTCTAATGTGGTTAAAGTCTTCTGGCTGCGATTCAGGTTCAGGTTCTGAAACCTTCAAACAACAATATACAGATTTTCTCGGTTGAATACATCCAGCTGCTCTCAGCTCACCCGCCCCCCAAACTCGGCTCCAGGATTTCAGATTCATTTTCCAGCCGGGAAGCGAGTACCTGAAGACTGGAGCCCAACATTAACTATGCAAACTGGGAGAGTGATTTACCCGCTTCATTCCAAGTAACATGTGCCCTGTCTGTGGAATTTGGGATCTCAAGCATTTCTTCCCAGCGAATGACAGCAGTGTACCCCTGGTGTGTTGGAGGCTGCCAACCACTAAGCAGTCCTGGCATCCTGCAGACAGGCCAGACTTGTGGTTGTTGTTTTGCTCGCTCCTCCTCAGTCTTTGGCTGCAGGCTATATGCAGAACACAGACAGCTAGCCTGTTCCCACACCAGGGCTCAACGCTGAAGGTGCTCAACCCCATACTCCACTCCGGGTACATTAGCAGGGAAGAGCTGGTCGGTAATGTGAGGAAGAGAAACAAAAAGCAGGAGTTGAGGAAGAGGACAACGGGAGATCATACGAAGAAGTATGTGCTTATTCAGAAACATAAAACAAAGAGCAGGAGAGCGGTTTAATACAAAGGGAATCCGTCTTCTTACAGACTAAAGCTCTCAGGCTCATTCCTGCAGCTCACTTTCTCTCTCTCTCTCTGCATTTTTCTTTTCCTCCGCTTCATTCCACGCTTCGGTTTCTGCCGTCAAAAAATGACTGACCACAAACTCACATTGTCTCATGTCTTTCTCCACAAAAAGAACGTTGTAGACTATGTTTGGGTTCCTCGGTGAGCCACGGGCAATTGTGACTCAAGCTAACCGTCCCGTCATATTCTTTCAATTAGAAACGACAGAGCCAGAATGTTGTCTGCAGTGGAGGGTTTTTTTAAGGTGCAGTCCTAAACATGGCATGTAATACAAGCCAGGAAATATGAAGTGCAGGATTACAGCATGTCAGAAATGCAGCAGAGCACAAAGGATGCTGTTACTTTTCTTCACCTTGTAATCCTTGATCTCTTTCTAATATCCTGTAATTTTGAATCAGAACTCCAGCTGGTACATTGTGTCTCTCCTTGTCACAATCACACACCTTTCTGATTAGTCAGTGTACTATCACCCCGGTTCGTCCTGATCAGTCGGTGTTTTCGTGTCCCGCTGTGGCCTCCCTCCCTCCCTCCTGGCTCCACTGTTCGGTCACTAAGCTCAGACAGTCTGAGGCCTCTCCAGCCCAGGCCTGTTCAAATATGCAGTTTTAATTGAGTGATAATGAAGAGAGCATGTCTGAGATGAGGTTAACAGGAGTGTATTAATTTGAATAGGGCCCTCTGGATTATCCCCGGCTCCCCAGCCTCTCCGAGCTCTGAAAAACGGGCCGCTGTGCCGTCCACACGGGGAACCGGGAGCGCCCCGTCTTTCTGAATGGACCACAGGGCAACATAAGGGTCATTAGCATGAGATTCAGACCAAGTGTTTATGTGCGTATGTGTCACGCATCCGGCACGGGTTTATCCACCTTGACACAAACTTTGACAGACAAAAGTGCAAGAGGTGACCAATAAGGAGGGGAGCTAATAACCAGAGGGCAAAGATAAAAATCTATATCTCTCAATCACGACGTGGTTTTCTATTTTTCTTCCTATTTCTCTCCGTCTGTCCCTCTCCCTTTCTCCCTCGATCCTCCACCATTGTTGTTATCAAATGATACAGTTGCTCAAGCGCAGCGTTTGAATCCTAAGGACCTCTGGGAGCGGATTTGTCTCCACCAAGCCCCTTCTAACGGGGATTAAGAGGATTAAAAACCATAAAATGACCCCAGCTCCGAGTCCCCAGAGCCAGGCCCAGCTTGCTTCAGCCTGGCCCAGCCAGGAATGGAGCGCAGGCCGCAGGCCTTCTTTACCAACGGCCCCTTAAAGCTCCCTGTTAGCATGACAAAGGAGAGAGCAGTCCCCTGATCCGCCGAGGAGGCCGTACAATGGAGTGGCTGCTTTCTCCGCTGCTCATTTTCATGGAGACAAACAGCATTACACTTGGCAGTGACATTGTTCTAAACTCCAACATGGAGCCCCTCTTTCTCTGCAGAGCTCAAGGTGTCATATTAATTATTTAAATCTGATGTGGATTTTCAGCGAGGGATCCCTCCAAGGCCTTCCCCGCAGCCAGAAGGTCTGGGATCTGCATTCGTTTGGTTAATTAGACCTGAAACCACGCTTTGATCTCGACCAAAATCGGAAAAAAGGGAAACTTCCAGAATGAATTATTTTAGCCCTAACCTATTTTTTCATTATAGATCTTTCCTTCCCATTTTTATCCCTTTTTTGTGTTTTACGAACACAAGTGTGTGTTTGTTGCCCCGTGTGTGTAACACTGAATTAGAGTGTACAATAGCTGAGTTTAGGGTTAAGGATTTTGCAGTTAACCAGCTTCATGAGGTCAATGATGAAGGTAATTGAAGGCCACTTTAATCCACTCAGGAGGCCTGACAGAACCATTTACTCATGTCGTCTCACCGAGAAGGTACAGTTGGACTCAGATGAAAGGAAAAAAATAGAGGGGAAGATAGAGGGAACAAGACAGCGGAGGCCGGGGTGGTCTCTCTCTCTCTCTCTCTCTCTCTCTCACAATCTCATTTAGACATGCAAGACTTCGGAGAGGATGAGATGTAAATGTGTTAAAGCTGGGAGCCAAACATATTGATCCAAACATTTTGCACCACAATAATGAAAGAACAAAGCTTTGATCAGCGCCGGCTTCACCACAGCTTCACTTAATGTTGATTTCAACAGGCTGCTGGAAATGTGAGGTCAAGAAAAGTCCTGCAGGCGGCTTCATTCAAGCCCGACTAACGATGGAGCCCAGCAGCAGCAGCAGCAGAGCTGGCAGATGTAAAAATACATCACGGGGGTGTATTGTGGCATTTCACTTGCTGGCTGGGTTTAAGTTGTATCAGATATGTTTAATGATATGATTGCGGGGACGGGTCACACGGGAGTGGGTGTGAGAGACAGGACAGTCACTAAGACGTGCATTAAGCTTCCCGTTGTCACCGCCTGAGATATGTCTTCAGACAGCCCGCTCCACTGGATTCCATGTCATTCCTCTTTGAACGGCCAAATTGACGACTTTATGCATAATTGAGGCTTGTATTACGAAAAGGAGAATGAGAGGAGCGTCTCCGAGAGGAGGATGAGTGGGGGGATGAAGGAAGCTGAAGGGGGGAGGAAAAAGAGAGGCAGCTTCTCCCCCGGTCCAGAGGACGGGATGGGGGATGTTTGATGCATCAAGGTGAAGACAGACAAGCTCAGCTAACAGGAGGAGCTCCTGATGCATCTCCTCACCGGCCCAAAGACTCGCAGAGCCGCCTCTCCGGCCTGCCAAGAGCTCCGGGGACTGTAAGTGAATTAAGCCCTCTGGTCCACGTGGAAAATTAATTTACTCTCTCAGTCGCGCTCACGGCTCAGGGAGACGCTCCGGAGTCATACGTAACTCTGAGGAGCGATGGGAACAGAGATTTTGAGTCATGGGAAGAGGATGGAAAAGAAGACTTTGATTAGGAACGACTGTGATCCAGTGTAGCCGTTAAATATCACATTATGAAGCATCAGATGACTGAAACGATGATCACAAGATGGTCACTGTTACCTTCAAAGAGCAAATGAACCAGGACATATTTAGATAATTTGACATTTGTTGGCTCCCATTTCTGAAAAGTTCCTCTCTCTCATTTTTGTCAACTGAATATCTTCGGGTTGAAGTTGTTGTTTTTTGAACAAAACAAGACGCCTCCGACTGTGAGAAGCTGAAACAAACTATTTATTTTAACTTTATGTAATTTATAAACTAAACGATTAATGGATTTATTTTAGAAAATAATCAAGAGATCACTTCATAACCAAAACACTAAAAGTTGCAGCCCTCATCATTTCCACAAATTAGGTTGGATCGAGGTTGGTTTTTTTCTTACTCACTTTTAGTGTAATCGATCTGTAAAGATATTTTCGGTTTTATTTGCCAATTTTAGACCATAATCGACAAATTTTACTGTGAATAGAAATAAGAGTCACTACAATAGAGTTTATAGTTGTTACAGTTTTGCTTGGGAAGGGACGACGATTCTCAATGTTGAACACCGGAAATTAAATAACATTTACTTTCATCGTTCTGAGTTTGAGGTAAATAAAAATGATCTGCATGTTCTGGATACTTAAAAGTTAGAGAGAAAACTATCACTTTCGTTCTTTCCAGGATCAAGAACATCAATGATGGGACGCTCCGGAAATATCCGCTACATGACCAAATCATCCACAATTAAGTTCAGTGTCTCACTTCTCTCTCTCCCTAGGTTTCCTTTGTTTATCTACACTGGTGACTGGCAAATAAATGCAATAAATACAACAAATAAGAAGGAAAAGTAATCAAACTGCACGTAATAAAGGACATAAAAACTGGCACAGTGAGAAGTCTGTGGACATTTCAGACCAAATTCCACCAGAGTAAAGAAATTGCAGCAGTCTGGTGTCCCAGCAGGAGATTTTGGCAAAAAAAAAGTTGAACCTGGCTTAACATTTCTAACACGTCACATCGTCCTGCAGAGCTCTGCGTTGACCAATCAAAATACGAGCCACCACACACTCCTGGACTGTTTCCTCGTGATGAAAGATAAAAACGTGTGACTCTAACAGCCTTTCACAGAAACTTAAATCCCGTCTCATGTTATTATGAACCTCTGTGCAGCATTTAAACACATTAATATTCCTGGATCATATTTCATTGTCTCTCTGATACCTGAAACGACAAGCGCTCGGTTTTAACGCTGTTTTCAGTCTGAATCCCCGTTTGGCTGCAGGATTAGTCGTCTTCTATTTTCATCCTCTAAATGGTATAAAACAACAAATTGCAATGCCCTATTTTTTATTTTTTGCTCCTGATGATATTCAGGATTGGGATTATGTCGTGCAGTCGTCTGATTCCAGCTTCTTTTTCTGAAATACTTGTTAGATAACACAGAGGGGCATCAAAAACAATAGCCTTCGCCTGCAGTAACGAATCTATAAAATAGCATTTGAAAGTCCAAACTGGGTCACTGTGGGCCTCTTCTTGTCAGGTTTCTTGCCATCGTTCCGTCCCCTCCTGTACGTGGCCAATTTAACTTGCTCCTCTTTGCTCCGTTTCTCAGATGTAGATCAAACTAACACAACAAATGTGTCTCACTCTAATCTCCCATTTATTTACAAGGGATACCCCCTATAACTTAAGCACGTGCACACACACGTGCACACACACACACCCGCAGAACGCGGAGACTTAATGACAGTGAGTGAAATAATCACCCGCCTCGCCTGTAGCACTGTGGGCTTGAAGTTGACCCCCTGCCCTCAAACGCACACACACACACACACACACTCGTCCACACGTACACACAAGCAGCGGGGCCCTCTCCTCAGGCCCATACGAACAGCCCTCGATGAATACAAAGGATTGTGGGGATTAGCCAGACATTTGGTCGGGCATTGTTCTGGCTTACTAAATGAGGTTTGGCCGGTGGCAGCCGGCACGGGGGCCGGGTCCTGCGTGAAGCTGAGGCAGAGGTAGCGGCCGCCCCTCGGAGGAAGAGTGATAATTACCTCTTCCTGAGAGAGATGACAGCTTTGGCCTCTGCGTCCCTGAATCTTGGACATTAGCAACTGAATAGAGAGCTTTCATACTGTATATCATTTTAATCTTTCATGTTCAGATCCAGCAGATGGCTTATTACTGGCCTGGGTGAGGAGGCAGCTAGGGAGACAAATGGCCCATGTCTCTTTTAAGGAGGGATGCCGGGGAAATGGCATTAATATAGGGCAAGAGCAGCGGATAATTGTATATCTGGCTGTTTGGAGGTGCAGCGCTGCTCACACACTGCCAGCCTATAAATCATAAAACTATTAATCTTAGACAAATCCCACTCGGGAGGCTTGACGGAGGGCAGTGAGTTTGGAAAAATGAGATCCGTCCAAAATGTGAAGGATTCCCGTATGACATGCATGTTAAGTCTTCATGCATGCTCGTGCAGCGGAGACATTTTAATTTGTTTACATTTGCATTTAACCTTCCCGCACATACAAAAACAACCAGATATCCCACAATGCACTGATTAAAGGATCATGTATACTGCAGTCATCTTATTATCCTCCTCATATATAAATAATCCACTTTCCACTCACTTTCATCGCTTTTTATTTAGTCTTTGGCGGATTCAGATCTGACAATTCACTTATTCATGTTTCTTGAGTTATTCATTATCTGATAATGAATATTAACTGTGGAGATTTCTGCGGGGGACTGCACTGCAGGACACAACTTTTGATACGATCACCATAACAAGTCAGCGGTATAAATCATCGCGCACTGGCCAAAGAAAATGCACAGGATCCAAAAAGTAATAAAAGTCTTATTTTGGGGAGGTGTTTGTGAGAAAGATGTTGAACATCTGATTTCTATTACATTTCAATGTACTTTGCATTTAGAGAACATACTACATCCCTCTCTCTCTCTCTCTCCCTCCCTCTCTTCAGCCTGCTGTCTCCCCATTGACATCAGCCATCCAAAGAGAAACAATACGGTTTCATCTCGCGCTGACAATGATGCATGAGCCCGACGGAAAACACTTTTCAGGTGTTGTCATTATAAAGCCATTTTTTTCCATAGGCCCCATGTGAAAGAAATACAAAGACAGGGCCCAAAGTGTAATACTCTAATATCTCTGAAGCTTTTCATTGGCATCTGTGGAGCCTTGGCTGCTGGATTGTCTCCTTTTCAATTACCTGATCTTTTCAACTCGGTGGGAAATGAAAAATGTGCAGCGCAGTTGGAGCTCTGGAGCAAAAAGCCTTCACGCCACACACTCTCTCTCTCTCTCTCTCTCTCTCTCTCTCTCTCTCGTTCTCTCTCTCACACGTGTTAGACATGTTTCAGCTGAGAGTTGGTGCAGTATGTTCAAAATTAACCCCAACTTCTGACTACAAACGCCACCACAACGCCACATTAACTTACTGTTGATACAAGCCATCACAGTTACCGCTAATACACGAGCATCCAAACATTATGATGAATGGTTTCATTCATTCGCAGAGACTTTTCCTGGTCCGAACATCGACTGGGGCACCTCCAATTTCTGACTTCACTCGTCTGTCCGGCTGCATTGCTAAAGACATTGTGCAGCTCTAAATATATCAAGACAAGATGTGCTAATGTTTTCAGTGACACAGAGCTGAGAAGAAGGAGGAGGAGGAGGAGCTGGTTATTAATAAAACTATTCGCCAAATGAGTCATTTTAGAGAGACAGTTTGAAGAGCGCCAAAACAACATCTGCTTTGAGCTCGTCTTGAAATCCTGATTACATCAGTTACATCATGAGAAGTTATAATGATAAAACCCTGCCTCAACATGCCATCACTTTATCAAAACGATTAGACATGAAATGCTACAGCTGATTCACAAAGTCTGTGGTTACATTCAGCACAAATTACAAATCAATCTCCACCCATTCTGCCTCTGCTTTATTTATTACAGGTGTACACGAGAGCCCAAACAATATGTGATTTTAGAGGGGAAAAATCACAGATATTATGATTTTTCTTAACTAGAATGAAAATTAAAAAATGTTTGCGTAAAATATCCTGGATTCTAGCCAGTCAGAAAGCTGGCCATCGTCTGGCAATTCCTATAAATCTCCACGCAACTGAAGTTTAGAGAAGCTTTTGTTGATGTTTTGGTGTTTTAACACAGTACGACAAGTTTTGGAGAGTCTCCTTTTAAATGTACATCCATTAACTGCATTGTTGTCTTTGAGTCATTCCAATAATGTTTGTTTTAATGTGGGCTGTGGGTTCTTAGATGGCTGCTTTCTTAAACAAATCACTTATTAAAGAATATATGACATTATTATAAACACTATTTTTTACATTGTCAGACAATTTTAGAAATGAAAACTCCAAAAAATAAAGAATAAATAAAAAAATATATAGACAAATAAACATTAGTGCATGTTTAGTGTCAGTCAATTAACCATTTAAGTAAAGATAAAAAAGTAGAAGTAAATAGATAAATAAATAAGCATTCGGGCATGTTTGGGATCAGTTAATTGTTGACCATTTTATAAAAAATAAATAAAAATAAAATAGTATTTTAAAAGCACAAGCATCTATTCCTGCATTATATATTTTGTATAAAAAAATCAATTCATATTAGCATATATATGGGGATAAAGAGAGATACGAATATAAATATAAAGTCCAATATCTGACAAAAATATTGCCTTTTATCGGCCAATATAAATCAGAAATATTGTCCGATTTGCACAATGACAACGTCTTTTATTTTCAACATTCAGACAGAAAAAGATGCCCAGGTGATTAAGAAATGGCGACTTAAGATCTGATGGAAACTTCATAGTAACTTTCATTAAAATTGTCCCAGTAGTTTTTCTGTAATCTTGCTGACGGATAAATAAACAAACAAACCAAATGAAAATAAAGAAATCCCTTCCAGTCATCTGTTTTTTTAAAGACTGCAATCAGAATACCAACAATTTTCACTGTAATGGAATACAGTTACTCATATTCTAAGTGAGTAATCCCATTACTTTTATTGCATTACTTCCCCAGGAAGTGAGGGATGAATACAAGCTGTGAAGGTTATATCAGACATATGAAGCGTGAGGTTTTCCAGCATCACAATGCTGAACAAATATTTGGTATCAGAAGAAAAAACACGTATAGGTATGTGGTCGTTTTGTAAGACACGCTCTCTCCTGTTTTCCTTTTTTGTCAGGATGTACAGCACAAACATCTCCTTGTGAAACACGTGCGGCAGCGTGCAGAAAGAGAGCATGGTTTACACCTCTACAACCCACCACCAAAGCAGCTGCATGCTGATTAGGGGCAAATAAAGCGAGCGACGTCTTTTGATTTTTAACGGGAAAACAAAACTGCACGAAATGAAGCCTCGCTCTCTTGTCTCGTCAGTGCTCCCGTCAGAAGCAGAAAAAAAGATTTGAGATTTCAAAGTCACATGCAACCACAACTGCATTGTCTTTTAACTGCGGTTGGAGTTCAAAACCTTGCAGCTCTTTCGATGGTGGCAAAGTGAATTCACTACACAGGGTGTGCACAGGCAGATGTGAGGGGAGAGCAGCTTGGCCTACTCTCCGTGGAACTGCCAGAGTGGGATGAAAAAAAAAATACAGCTTGCTCGCAATAAATAGCAACATCTGATAAATATGGTACAATCATTATTTTGTTTGTGAATTTCTAATGACTATCCCAATAGCCTCGTTGTATCTAACCGGAAAAAAAAACACAATGAGTTCTACTTTAAACAAAACAAAACAGGCCTGAAATAAACACATCAGTCAATTTTGCATATTGATAACACTTTTTTTTGCTTTTGTTCTTTGTCTGCGGCTGCTCCTGACTTCACATGCCATTGTTCATGTTAATTCAATACCAAACAAGTCATTTTATTTTTACTATGGACTCTCCCTCGTGACTAATTACTACTCGACTCTAAGTGATGTTTCACCCCTAGACAATAAAGAGGGACATGCTGCTTTCACACAATGAACCAATAAATTTAGCCTGTATCAAAAAAAAAAAACAACACAAATAAAAAAAACTCCTGTTGGAGCGATTTGGCCGACAAATCGGCGAGCACGTGAGCCAGTTATTCAGATCACAGTGTGTGAAGGTTACCTCCTACTGCGCAGCTTTAAGGAGATCTGAGGGACAAGAAAGCGCGGAGCTGGCTGGCTGGACGGCCCGCTCGCCGGCCGAGCTACAGGCTGAGTTTTCAGTCTCCTGTGTGTGAGTCATTAGAGAGATGCAGCAGCGGGAGCTGTAGGGTGTCTCTGGTCTACGGAGTGATCCAACAACGACTCTGAAACAGAGCAGGACCGTGGAAGTACAGATGGAAACAGAGAGGAAGAGAGAGGGAGAGCTCGGCGCGGCACGCCTCATTAGCACTATCCCAGAGGTGAGGGGAAGGGGCAGGGCGGGCTTCCCACTGGCCTCTCTCTGACTGGTGATGTCATCAAACTGTTCCCATTTGCGACTGGGACTGCACAGGGATTGAAGGAGAACAGCTGGAGCGGGGTTTGAGCCAGTGACCCTCTAATCATGAAGCTGCAGGCCCACCACCTAAAGGTCACAGCGAACTGCTCCATTACACTCAAACAGGAAGAACACAGATAGCATGCTAGCATAAAGCATGTGTGCAGGCCCAATCATGCTTTTAAAGCAACACACTACCGCGCACAATCCCCCTAATCACACACACACCTTGCTCTTATCTGCCATCACCATCACACAGCCGACAGATCAGAATCAATGCGGCGACAATGTGTGGACAAAATCAAAGGCTGAGGTTGGAGGATTGGTATATGACCCCCTGTCGCTGTGGAAACTATGTCAGGGATTTCTTTAATTGGGCCGCAGCCATATGGCTCAAAAAAAGCCACACAAAGAAAAGGACAATTTCTAAAAGATGAAAAACATATGTGTCGGGAAAGGCCTGTGTAAAAGCGCAAGAAAATGTGTTGGTGTGAACTCGTGTTTGTGTCATACACGTCCGTCCAGGCTTCTGAGAGCAATCATGAGACGTGTTACCGAAAGCCTGGAGCAGGTGTTGTGACAATTGTCCTCAGATCAGCTGACAACTGTTGCACTCAAAGCATCACAGCCTGTGAAATAAATGCCGCGTGTCCTTTTAGGTATTCCAGCCGTCATGGACGCTCCTCTCTCACGGCCTCCGCAGCTGACAGTCGCTCGTGATGGAAGAGTAACGTTATAATACAACGCCAAGCGTACCGTACCCACAGGTGTGGAGCGATCAGGGCCAGGGTGCATGTTTGAAGGCTGCTGCTCTCCGGTGAGCCGCCAACTCGTCCATTATTCACATGACTCGCCTCTAACCGTGGCCCCGCTTCACGCACTGACAGCGCTAATCGCGGCCGCGGTAATTGCATCTGATTGAGCCGTGCCAACTGTCCCGTTTGATACGGGCTCAGACTGAGACCTCTCACTCAGCTCCCTGGAGGTCAAGGGGTCGACCGACGCAGACAGACACGCACAAACCGTCCCCAGAGCGCCGGCAGGTGACGGAGAGACGATGCCAGATGAGAAAATGGACGCGGACATTCAGTCAGACAGGAGGGAGAGTTTCAGAGAGGGACGGGTCAGCAAGGTCGGGGAGGGTGATAATGATTGATTGGATACATCACCAGGAAGCTATTTTAGGTTTTAATCAACCCTCCAAACACCACACACATGCACAAGATGCACGCACACACACAAGTACGGCATGTAAGGCAGAGGACCAGGAATCCCTGTCAGCTATGTTTGGATCAGAGAGTGTTGGTGCAGACGATGCCAAACTTGGAAAAAAGGAACTTCTGCAGACAGAAATATTGTAAAATGATGTTGAGTATCAAACCAAACGTATACTGTTGGTGTACTGGAGTCTTGAATAGATTACCTATAAAGTAGCATAAAAAATCTGGCACTACTTTACATTTCATCTGACCATAAAGCTGCATTTACTGACTTTTTTGGCCCTTTGGGGGCAGCAGAAACAAGCAGGAAACAAACCACATATTTACTATCACATTTTAAGTTAATATGGCAAATCTGTTAGCAAACACTTGGTTATTTGGTGATTATTCATTTACCTATTTAATTTGAAGTTGTGTCTTCTGCAGCCTGGAAGTGAAATTAAATCCAGCTTTGACTCTCCTTGTATCTCTGTTTTGGTCTCCACCAACTCCTGAGGAAAGAATCTGGCTGTTTAGGTGCTAAATGCTCCACCAGCTCGTTGTTTGGTGCTGGGAAAATAGTGTATATTGAGTTTATCGGAGCTATGATCACTAAAAAAACGTGCTTTACTGCTTCTGTGAAATGTTGCTGTGGGAGAAAAGTTGCAGGCGATGAAACCAAAAGCGACTAAAAATGCTTAAACACATTTGTGTTGAGAAGAACTGACTACGATGAGTGAATTTCATGACTTTTTAAATTAAATAATAGTTTACAACTTGCTATAAACAATGAAATACCAGAAAACGGACACGATTCCCGCCCCTTAATCACAGAGCAGGTTAGTGTAGTGCATAAAAACACAAAATACTTCAATCTAAATGTACGATTCTTTTCTCAGACACTTTTTTGCAGTGAATACTATCGTTTAATCAACTTTAACAAAAGAAAATGATGGTAGTGTTGGTGTTTTCTTGCAAAGTTTTAAGATTTAAGGCATAACTACTAAAATCCAGGAGACTATGCAGTTTAAAAAAGTAGCTAAAAACATGAACAAATACCTAACGAGGTTAAGATACTCCAAAACAAGTTTATTACAACGTTTCCACAAAGCATCAGACACTGCAGCTGATCCCAGAAGCTTCAGTTGAAAGAATATCAAAGTACATTAAAAGTTGCACGGGGTCACCGTGTTCGCCTTTTAGTCAAATGGCTTTTTGCGTGACTTGATGAGGCCAACTGTCCCGTTTGATAAATAAATTTAAGCTTTTAAACTTTGACTGTCATCCAATTAAGATTCAGATAATGTGTTTGTTTTATGGTTATGAGATGTAAATATAATCAGGAGCATCTGTGTTGTTTATAAATCAATGCAGTTAATGTACAGAAGGCAGGCTTTTGTTGTGGCGCTCTCACACACACACACACACACACACACACACTTCACCCAGCATTGCAGTGCTTCAGGAGGCAGGTTGGACACATCTTACTGTATATCTTTATCCAAACTGAGCTGTATTATCATAATTGTCAGCTTTTACTGTATCTTGTCTCTTTAACATCATTTTGGTTGTATTTTTAGATCTGCAGCCTGCTTGAGATTCAGCACCGCTAATTAAATAGACAGAGGCGCTCACCATGCCAAATAAACTGATGTCTTTTCCCAGGAACTCTGCGAAAGACTGTCAGATGAACCTAAACACACGCACACACACACACAAACGCAGACACACTTCAAAACAAACGCTCCTGCCAGCGAGATACGCAGGATCCGTCCTGATTACGGCAATTGTCACCGGCTGACCAGCGAAGTTGTGAGGAAGCTTAAAGGGATGATTACTGAGACGATAAAAAGTTTACCTGTCTGACAAAGACGAAGGGAGAAAGTGAGAGGAATGGAAAGTGTTTGTAGCCGAGTGTGTGTCTCTGTGTGTGTGTGTGTGTGAGAGAGGGAGAGAGAGTCAGCGAGCTAATGACCTACGTGATTGATAATCGATGGCCTCCCTCTCCTCTTGTCTCGTGTTTCTGTTCTAGGGTTGTGTTTTAATGTCGCTCCTCTGCTCGCTGACCTCATTAAAGGATCTGGTTACCCTCAAACAGCTTTTTAATTTAGCCTAATGATTTTTTGCATAATAGATCAGATACTTGGTAAGCCCCAGGGAGCGGCCCTCCTCTTCAAGGTGCCTTTATAGTGAGAGGAGCAGAGGTTTGGGGAGGCTGTTATTGTGCTATACGTGCTTTTGTTTAACTCTGTGTTTCTTTATTTCGCTGGTTTAGCTTCTTGTTAAATATCTCTGTTTGTAATTGATTGTGTCTGTGAAAACCAAGAGCCTCTCATTTCCCATCAACCAGACAGAGCGACTCTAAATATTTTAATGGCATTAACCTGCCATCATCTGCATCTAACACACATTATTAAGTGTCATTTCTTGTGTTTTTTATCACAGGTTTTCTTACATTACATTCATTCAGCTTTCATCCAAAGCAAATTCATTCGATTCAGTAAACTCAATAAGGAGCAAGAGTGAGATGTCATCACACATTGGAGGAGCGACCCGAAGTATGAAGCTTACAGTGTGTAAACGAGCTGCACCGCATGTGCTTTTTACACAAGAAATGAGATGCGAGTATAAATCACAGCATGGGGTGTGCTAGCAAATCTTTTTTTTAAACAAGCAGAAAAATTTAAGCTGATTTCCACCTGGATCAAACATCACCACATGGCCAACATATTCCCATCCTACTTCATCAGATACAGACACTTTGTCCCAGTCTGGGTCAGTGATAAAGTGACACACAAACAACCACTTTGCGTGCATCATTTTCCTCTACTTTCTTGCAGAGTGGCTTTTCAAAATGAATTTCCGTGTTTATGTGAAATGTTTTGCTTTCTGCAATCAAATCCCTTGATTGAGATGAGGGTAAATAAAACAGGTTTTGCCTTAAAAACTACAACTTCGACACTTAAACATGCACTTAGCCGAAGGGCCGTCAGATCGGACTTTTCAGCCATTTTTCTTTCTTTCAGACACTGTAGCAGACTCAACTCTCTCTACAGAGAAGGTATTGATTTCATTTGAAACTATAGACACGATATGAGGCTAGAACTAAGGAATTAATTCATACCATCCTCGTCATGATACCGATGATCTGCCAAAAACAATGTTACTGACTGGATCGGAGCCTCCCTGATTCCAGGATTTCAGTCTCACATATCAAACATGTTTGATATTTAAAATCCTGACTAGTAAGAGCCAACATAACACTAAACTCAGCTTGTTGCCCTGTTTAAGACAACAATAAAACGTTATTCCTTCTTGTTAAAGGCTCATTCAACAACATCAATCAACACCTTTAAAACATCATTTCCAGCTCGAAACTGCAAAATGTATAAACCGTGATCATTCCATCTTCTCTCCAATGACTTCAACTACAGTTTTTTCTCTCTTTTCTTTGGTTTTTGGGTGCAAAACATAGCACACAAAAGTGCAAACGGCTGACAACGACAAGCCACCGCCATGTTTGTTTTTTATCTACAAAGTCACAAGTTTCTGTGAGATGTAAAGCCCCAAATATGTCCCTCTCTGTTATCGGCACTCTGAGATCATCTGTACAATGAAACGCCAAGAATTTGTCCATGTGTCTTGACTAAATTGTCCACCAGGTGTGCGCTCTTGAGATTAAAAGATTAAATATTGGTTAAATCTCTAGTTATGTTGATGATCTCCAACGTTTTCTTTAAATTGGTTAAAATTAGAAAATCCTCTTAAACACACAGCTGATTGGGTCTTTTCATGAGATTTGTTAATGATAACATAAATATAGAATATTGCTAGTATTAACCTCTAAATAAACTTTCATAAATTAACAATAAACATAAAAAATCTTTCATAAAACCCTTCATGAGCAATAGTTCGGTTTATGTGTAGTTAGAGACAGCAGGTATTAGTTACAGGGTGAGAATTGTCTGTTTCCATAACTGGTGATGTGGCTCAACAGCACAAACCTCCGTCATAAACAACCATATCATCAGAGAGAAAATTATGCACAGCAGTCAATCTAAGGTTCATATGCATTTCTCAGTGAAATGTCTTGGGAACTTTAAGTATGCAGAGCTCATAGCTTCCTTGTATACACAGTGAATGAACTGTCACACACAAAACCCAAGTGATGAATGGAACTCAAAATCAATTTTCTACAAATGTCTTGGGAGGGATCCATCCTCTCCATATATAGCAGAGTGAACTGTAATCTGTGCAGCTTCCTGCAGACACCAACACAAACATATTCCCTTCCCACACCCACAACACAGCCAAACCCACAGCCTCACACACACACACACACACATGCAAACAACACAAGCGAGTGAGTGTGAGGGGAAGAGACAAGCTCCGTCCCTGATCAGCAGTCACCCAGGCCTCTTCGTCTCGACATGATCACTGCCTGTCATTAGTCAGTTACTCTGTAAATTATTTAACCATGCACATGTTTGGAACCGTCTAAACACACCAGACACAACGCCACGCAAAGTGCTTTCATGCGCCGAGCGACGCGCTGACACACTCTCAGAAAATCGGACTCTTGGAATGAATGAATAAGTAAGGCGGGAAATAAATAAATAAGCGAAACAAACAAAAAACAAGCTTGGATGGGGTGGGGGAGCGGAGGGGGGAGCCTGAGCAGGGGGATGACGGCGTAATTTAGCGCTCGACTTCAATCCCAGTCAAATTAAAAGGGAATCTTAATGCATGTGTCTCTCCCAGCATTGATGTGTTCTCTCTCTGTGATACGGCGCTGAGATGGTAGACGCAATATGCCTGACAATCTATTCCCAGACTGGCCTCGCTGCCACTCAAACTAAGCACAGCGCTACTGTAGCTATTAGACAGGCTCTTTTGGGGAACTGATGGCTTTTCAGTGGGAAGAAAAACTATCGGGGGCTCTTTTGTGTATGTTTTTGTGGGTGTGCGCTTGGGCGTGTGTACATGCATGCCTAATCATATACGTGGCAGTGTGTCTGTGTGTGCACTCATGCTTCAGCGCATGTCTATGCATATATGCGTGTTTTGTATGAGTGTCAGAACTCAAGGGCCTTGTAATCAGCACTGAGCGGGTGCTTGACAAGGCCATTCCCCACCGCTGAGCATTATGGGGCCTCGGCAGCCGGAACTTAAGACAACATCGCGCACAAAGTGGGTAAACAGTGTTTGACATGTTTTCAATATGGTTACATTAGAACAAGCTGCGTTTGATTGAAAAGCTAATATTCAAGCCATGCAAATCATCAATCATGGGAAAAGGCCTATTAATTATTCAATAAAACAGTCTAATTCAAGAATCAATGTAGGGAAGCGGAGAGAGGGATGAGGGGGCTCCCAGCAGAGAGAGAGAGAGAGAGAGAGTGGGTAATATAAAGGAATAGGGAATTACCCCTCTCTCTCTGAGCTGTGGCCCATCTCGTCCCGAGCTGTCAAAAACAACTGCCGCTCCCGCGTTTCATCTCGCCAAGTTTAAAGACGACTTTGGAAACACTTCATTTTCCTCGCGAAACTCGTTAGGCCTTTGTTCCTCATTAGTTCATCTTCTTTTCTCCGTCTCTGTCTCTGTTACTCCTCCTCTGTTGTCCCCCCCTTCCTATATCACTCCTTTCTTTTTTCTTCGAAGTCATCGTTATGGCTCTTACGACCGCCTGGCTCGGGCGTTTTGAAGTTTGGTATTGTGCCGTCTGATCTCCGGCAATTACAACTGGGCCAAATCTCTTCCTTGGGAATTCATTATTTACGTTCAATTAAACAAATTCATCAGCGGTCTCCTCAGTAGAATTCGGGGTGTGTAAGTGGTCGGCCGTAACGAAGCCGGGGCACAGACCGGCTCAATCAGCTCTAATACAAAGACTTGTAGTGTTTCCTCCAGCCAGGCCCCCCGGCCCCAGCACCTCAAAGGTGTTTTCACAGGGTTCATTAGTCACTGGGGACTTCTAAAGTCCAACAGCACACCCACTTCAAAGCTCATTAGTATCTATTATTAATGAATTAATATCCAATATCTTTGATAGACCTAGGCTATCGTTAAAAGTTCTGGACTAAGCGATAACTTCATTCGAACCCTCATTTGTGTGGCAGCGTCTGAACTTCCACAAGTGACTTTTTGCAGATAATTTGGGCTTCGTCGGGGCCCGAGCAGCTCTCTCGGTTTGCGGAGCTGTGAACTCTCTGTCCTCTCATGCTCGTAAAACTCACGAGGTGTCTATGAGGCGTTTAAAGCCCATCAACCACACAGCCACAGCTGGCCTATCTGATAACAACTGTGCGGTTCAGGAAGAGAGAAAAAGTCAATAGAAAGTGGTTGTGGGGGGATTCAGGGAAATACTGGGTGGAACAGTGAGCTGTAGAGGATTTCTTTGTGACCACAGTCACACAAGACGTAAACCAATTTAAACCAAAGCTGCAGTAAAACCTTCAGGTAAATAAGGAATATTCCATCCACAAATTTTAATCTGTTAATTGCTTAATTAAAGGGCAAAAATTCCAATGAAATCCATTAAAATTAACTACTAATAAGAAGCCAGAGCCTGGTACAACTTATTCCTCAGGGCCAGGTGACCCCTAAAACCTATAAACACAAAATTGAGCAACAATGTTGAATTGGTTGACATGCTCCCTCATTACGCTGAACATGGGCAGTACAGTTTATTTTAAATCAATCTCAAAAACACCCTGCTGCTGATAAATACTGACGATTTTCACAAAATTTGCTCAAATCTACAACAGAAAGCTGTTTAAGTAAGACGCACCGGACGATTGTTTTGAGACAGAGTTGAATAATTATGAGCATATTATTTCAAATATAGATATGAGACCCATTGTTAAGATTTATTTGTTCAGTAATATCCAATAAAGGGTTCCTAATGCTGCAGTTTAGACGGGTTCACGTTGGTATCTGAAGGCCTGAAAACATTCACATGCATCGTAAGAAGAAATGGTGAGGCTGTACTCCTTCAGCTAGTCTGTAAATATGATCCAAAAGACACATTACAGTGTGAAATGCAGGAGTTTGAATGTTAATCAGGTGCCAAATTATGCATGGTAGAGATGTAAAAATGTTTAAACAAGGTTGATATTTAGCCAAACATCAGACTGGGCAGGTGTACCAGATTTAACCACTAGGCGTCGCACTAGAGGCAGCATATTAATATACCCAGAAGGGCCCGTCCAGGTGTAGTTTATGTGTGGAAAACACTGTGATATACACTCACCGGCCACTTCAATAGATACACCTGTTCAACTGTTCGTAAATATCTAATGAACCAATCACATGGCAGCATCTCGATGCATGTTGGCACAGTGAAAACCGAGCATCAGAATGATGACGAAAGCTGATTTAAGTGACCATGAACGCACTAAGTTTGGCTTAAACAACATGAAAGCTTGGATCCATCCTGCCTTGTATCAACAGTTCAGACTGCTGGTGGTTAAATGGTGTGAGGGATATTTTCTTGGCACATTTGGGCGTCTTAGTACCAACTGAGCATCGTTCAAACACCGAAGCCTACCTGAGCATCGCTGCTAACATGTCCATCCCTTTATGACCACAGTGGATAACACATCATGTCACACAGCTCAAATCACCGTAAACTGGTTTCTTGAACATGACCATGAGTTTTACTCCAATGGCCTCCATAGTCTCCAGATCTCAGTCCAGTACAGACATGCAGTCGACAAATCTGCAGCAACTGCATGATGCTTTAAGGTCAATATGGACCAAAATCTCTGAGGAATGTTTCCAGCAGTTAGATTTAGCCTCATTGCTGATGTAAAGCTGCTTTTTAATTTGCCATAACCTGCCATAATGACAAATGTCAGCTAAGCCAGGTGGCATAAAATCAAACTGGCTTTACATCATACCGAACAGGAAATCAACCTAACTATTTTTTTGATACATAAGATGAATTTTTTCCACCTTACCTCGAGAAAGTTGCCACTTAATATATACCCTTTGCATGTATTTGATTGACAAGGTGCTTTCCCAAAACATTGACCCAGGTTCAGCAAGTTCACATGTTGATCTGATTTAACCCTCAACCCTTCCATGTCTATTAACAGGTGAGGCACATGAAATAATAAAACCTGACAAGGCCTGGAACTCAAATTGGTAAAACAAAATTTGAGAATAAAAAAAAAGTTATTCGATAGATGAGGCAGTGGACGCACTTCAGAAAGAGGCAGGATAACAGTTTGCATGGAAACTTAACCAGCAGGATCACAGACACAGAGAGTAAGAGGACAATCAGAGGAAACGAGGATGCACTACACACACACAGCAGAACACACACACACACACACGCACACACACAAGGAGGATCATGAAACACAACACCAAGGGCCCTCACTGTGCATGTTAAACAATACTCTGACTGTCAACAATCAGGCATAAATTAGCAGCCGTGGCCTCTACTGTATTTATTCTGGTAATTACCTCCCAGGAGGGCACACACACACACACACACACACATACACACACACACACGCCGCAGCGTGGCACGACACACTCGCAGAGCACCAGCCCGTCGCCTCAGAGTGTGTGAGGGAGGGGTCTGTAGACATCCCACCAACACTGTGTGTGTGTGTGAGAGTGTGTGCACAGGAACATATGCGTGCAAGGCGAAGACTTATTCGTCCCTTTGATTGTGCGCGAGAGCTTTAAACCATATAAATCAGTGAGCTGATAAAAGCTAATCATTCTCCTCCATTAGGGGACAGCAACCTCCGAGACAGATAGTGACTGATTGATAGACAGTTCTGAAAACATTACAGATTGGGATATCAGAGTTCAATAAAAAACTGACAAAGAAGAGTGAAACAGCGAGAGAGACGGAGAGCGGGAGAGAGAGACAGGAAGGAGGAGGATAAGAGACACGAGAGCAAGAGAGGGAGACAGAGAGAGACAGGGACACAGGCAATGACAGCCACATGAAATCTCATCTCCATTTTTGACAATGGGGGAACCATCTGAAGAGCAGAGAACAGAGGGAGGAATTTAACTGCTTTCATCTTGTCATAATTATCTCCAAGAAGCCACATGAAAGGGAAAATCTGTGTTTTTTGTTTATAAATTAGAGAACAAGGACATTTTCTGTGTCAACTTTGATGGCATTTTTCCTCTGTGCATGGTTGAACAGTCCTGGGCTAATGATCCCTTCTCTTCTTAAAGCGAAGGAAAAAAGCGCTGATGAAAATTGCAATAAAAACGACACTAAACACAATTTAGCAAATGAACGGAGAGCTGAAGTGTCATAATTCAGAGAGCATCATTATCAAAATTGCTACAATTGTTGTGCACGCATACGTCTGTGAATACATAAGTACGTCCCCCGTTTCTTTACATCCGCGGAAACTCACGGAAAACAAACATAACACAGAAAAACGCAGCGTGTCCGGCCTGACTGTTAGTGGGTGAAGCAGGTTTTTTTTTTCTCTGAGGCTCAAACATCATTAAAAAGAGCCGAGGTCATTTCTATGATCCATGCAGTTGGGCTTTCATGGGCAGATCAACAAATGGAGGCTGAAACCAACGCCAACAGCGATCAATAGTTCCCTTCAAGACACACAGGAGCACTCTGGGTATCCATCAATCTCCACCCTCAGACAGGAAGTTAACCACAAACTGGAAATAATAACTGCATGGGTTAGTTGGCGCCTCATTTCCACAACAGTTCTCTCTGGTGACTGTGTTGCATCTGTCCCAAATGCTTATTTATTCCACTGCAGACAACCGACAACACGTTAAAGGGCCAGTTCATCCAAATGACAAGAAAACATATTTATTCACCCCTCGTAAGGACAGACTGCATCAGAAATCATATACTATACACTACGAACTCATTACCTGTAGTGCCATTCAACATGTTTTCATGTAAATAAACAGTCATTTGTATCTTTTGGATGCATGAATGTATAAAGATAACTGGATACAGTATTGAATCATTGGGATCTGATCATTTCTAAAGTTGCAAAGTTGCTCATGAAGCCAAAAAAGTTTGACATTCGTGCATAAAAACACCAAAATCTTCTGCAGCTCTGCAGCAAGTGCACTTTCTCCGGCTACTTCTGGTTTATCTTCTTCTGTTTTTTTCTGGTTTACACTCGCACTAACTTGAATGGGAATAAAATGACTTCATTGTGCAGCTCTTCTTGACTTTCCATATGGATAGATATTTACCCTATTAATCAAATTCTGATAGAAAAACAGCTATTTTGGGTTATGTGGTTCAAGAAAAATTGGTGCCAGCATAGTGTCCAGTGTTTGCATACTGTAATATTTTGGCAGAAATAGCAGCACTGACATGCTTTTATTTTCATACTAGGTTTCAGACATACTGATTCAATCTTGCTTACTATTTTATGTCAATATTTTAAAGGGACTTGATCAACCAATATATTAATCTAGATTGTTTTGGTGTGAGAGATGTCTGCCCTCTCTCAAATAACGTCAAACAATATAACACTTTTCTTATGGTGCAAAAAATGCACATTAGTCTCATTATATCCGAAAGAAAGCATCATTACAGCCAATATTTCCAACACTCAGCCACTCAAGCAGTTTGAATTGATTAATACCAATACAGGCAAATTGAAAAAAATATATTTATGATTTTGGGTGGAATTGTCCCTTTAGAAACCCAAAACAAAACTCCATTCATACTCATTCTACTGAAGTGACAGCATTACTAAAACTATCCATGGCTAGATACCATTTAATTTAGGTTATATGTAGATTAACTAACTCTTTTTGCAGATCCACACACAAACATATTTACTGAGACAAGAACAAAAGCAATCCCCTGTACATTATTATTAAGTGGAATCCCTATATTAAACTATTTTAAAGGAGCCAAGTGGAATTTTTCCTGCAAAGTTTCTGTTTAATTTGAGTTTTTTTTTAGTTTTCCTCACCTAAACGCATTACCTGCATCCTTGAGGACTGAGAGACATGTTGAATAAATTTCCTTCCTTATAAAACAAAGTGTTTTTTGTGTTTTAAATCCTGTTCAGTGTGCATACATGCTTCCTTTCTGTCAGTCTTCTTTTTCTCTGCCTTTACTGGTGCATTATAATGTTTGTGGACACATTACTGCCACCTGTGGATCAAAACAGGAACTCACTCATATAAACGGTTTGATAGTGTCTACAAGTGGCCAAAACCTCCACAGTTTGCCTGAACACACATTGTGTTTTGCTTTTAGCATTTAGTTACAGGTTAAATGTTTAATTTAGAGTCAAAATATGTGTTGGATGAGTCAGGAGGGAGTTAAATGTTCACAATTTCATGCTTTTATTTCTCTGTGCACCCTGTCTGGAGTCTTTAGTTACATTCTTTGTACAGTTTTCATTACTCAGCACATGGCTTCATAACACGCTTTTGGTTTTGCACACATGGGTTGTGGAAAAGCCTAAAATAGCCTGGCAGTCGCAGACAAGCAGGAAGCCTTAGAGTGATTATGTGCGAATGCAGACGACGCAGTCACTCTGTGAAGACACACGCAGTGTTTAGCTTCATGCACAAGATGAGTTTATCTATCACACATCACCAGTTAAATGTATCATTCTACTTTTCACAGGAATGTTGATGCAGAATGTTTCTCCTTTTTTTCTGCACCGTTTTCCAATTTGCTGAATATGTCATGAGACTGGGATTGTTGGTTTAGATAATAATAATAATAATAATAATAATAACAAAATGATCAATTAGACTGAAATGCAAATTAGATAAGATCATTTTTCTTGCATTTTTAATGATTGGGTCCTATGCACATTATAACAGAATTAAGGAATGTACCTTTAAAAAACCTTTTTAAAATTGATTTCACTCTAACAGGCACTTAATTATATTTGATTAATCAATATTTAAAAAAAAGTTTTAGTCACTCAGACTTCTTTTTTAACACTTAACTGTTCCTGGATGGGTTGATTTGTGCATTTTTAGCCTTTATATGATCCATTGTTCTCTTTAAGTGTCCCAATTATGGACATATTTTATACCCGTCCTCTCACAGCTTTGTGGTGAATGTACACTGAGAAAGCCTACAGACTCACACCAGACGCTCACCAGCCAGAGCCAACTGGACCAAGCGCCAAACCAATCCAGCCCACTTCCCCAGTCCGCCTCCTCCAGTCTGCCAACTGCTGAGCCACAGCTAAAAAGGTACACCAAAGAAACACTTCATAAAAATGCCTATCATCTATCACCCAAATCGCACACAAACATTCCTTGTTTTTGACTGGTTTCCAGTGCTAACGCCGAGAACTGGGACGTGTTTTTTCCTCGTACAGCTGAAGCGTTGTGAGAGCTGCAATCAGCTGCTGCGAGCACAGACTAATGTGGCCAAAGAGGATATGAAGCCGAGCCAAAACATGCACAAGGCAGACCGAATCTAATTAATGTTCATTAAAAGTTAAAGCAGGGGAAACGGCCAGGTTAATTTCTGCTACTGTGATCTTAAAGCCCGATGACTCACATGAAACCACGTCGGCCTCTATTTTGAGGCAGCTGTGGTGTAATGCTGCGTGCAACGCTGTGCTCATGTTTAAAGGGAGGAAAGGACAAGGACAGACCATACTGAGCCATATGTCCTTCCACTCTGCACATTAGGCAGCCAGATCTGTAGTCATCCATCACTGCCTTGTTAGAGAGAAACCGGGGTTGGGCAACATATTGCAGCAACATATTGCAGGAATACCGTCACACAAACTGAGGCCAAATGTATGTTTTTGCAGATCTATGTTTCACACTCACATAACCTCCAGTCTCTCCTATTGTGGGATTGGGAAATATCTGTCCCCTCTGTGCTCTCTGCCCTGTCTCAAGCCATCTGTGGCCCCTTTCACCTTTGACCTTTAGCAGAGGTCAGCTCAGGTCAGGCGTCTCAGGTTTGGCTATTGTTTCAGATAAGACAGCGTCTGTCCCATTAAACACTCAACACATGCACAGCTTTATCCTGTCGAGAAAATCCACACTGAACAAACTTAACTTTTACAAGATTGTTTGTGTGTTCCACTAATAATTAGACAACTGCTAAAATTCGGCTCTATCCTGACCAAAGCAAATATATAGCGAGCAAGAAAGGATTGCACAGTGCAAGGGGAACTATCCAGAGACATCATGCAATATGTTAATCACTCCATAAGAGGGAGGGCGAGGGGCCACGGAAGCTGCGGGTGTTATACAACCACGCAGAAACCAAAACAACTCAGCAAAACACCACGGAAAAGTTGTCTGTGGAAATTAGACAAACAAGCAGCCATAAAGCAGCGAGGGAAAATGCTCAAGGTTTTCCTCTCCACTTGGCGGCCATGCACGTTTTGTTTCTCCATCACCTCTTTGCTGCTTTTCTCTTTTAGCCTTAATTGTAGTTTACAGCGAAAGGGTAATCACTTGTGAAACAGGGCGTGTTATTTTCTTGCCCAGAGTGTGAATCCTAAGCAGGCCAATCGCCAGCTCTATCGCTCCATCTCTCCGCTGGCTGAATCCTAATGGCTGGATGGAGAGAAGGAGCGCAGGGAGCGGGGAGAGAGAGAGAGGCTGACAGCGGGGCTTGACATGGGCATTAAATCATGCCCCGAGGAATCCTCCATCCACAGGCTCCTGACAGCCGCGCTGTCATCACGGCCAGGCCACTTCCTATGCCTCTTGACAACACTGGAGCAGAATTAGTCAGAGCATCAGATGTAAATTGGCGCTGTTCAAGGATGATAATGAGCACCAAGATACATGTCGGTGTCACTGACGGGACGCCATCATGATTGGCTGTCCCTCACACCGCGCTCCATTAGGTCTAATGGTATTCAGGCCAGGTATGGGCGGCAGCACGGGGAGGAGGGGGGGCAGGGATGGACAGGGAGAAAGTTTTCTGTTGTGATCAGTTTGTTCCATTTGTGCGCGTTGGTTTGTGGAGGACCCTGTGGCCACAGAGGAGGACATGGACTCAGGGTCCAAGCAGCCCACACATTCAGCTGTCCACTCGCTGACATGCTGTCGGTCTCACACACAACTCCTGTATCATCTGTCAAACCTACTCAAAGCCAGTGCCCCCTTTTGCTCTAAATTCTACCTCATCATGCATTGTATTTTTTATGTTTCACGGTGCCACATGGAATAAACTGCCTGTCCAACAGTGGCACCAGTCTTATCCCAGTCTGAACTCATGCGAGAAACCCACACATACACCAAGTCACTTCCAAAATTTTCCAGCCCATTCAGTAAAACTCTTGGCTCGCTAGTTTCCCCCCTCTCTCTCCCAGTGCAGTATGTATGCATGCAGTGTGTACAGCTTGCTAACATAATGCAGTAATAGTTGCCAGTGTGCCATTTTCCCTGCCCATGCTGAGGATGAGCCAGCCAGAGCCTGCCCCAGATGCATACATTTCCCATAATGAGGCAGGTGGCCTCGACAGACGGCTCGGTCGTGTGGGTGACACCGTGTACACCGCAGCTCTGGGCATCTGACTGACAGACAGTGCCAGTCCCTTCCCTCCCCTGCTCTCTCTCTCTTCTCTCTCTCTCTCACTTCATTTCTTTCTCGCTCTTCCACCTTTCTCCCTGGCTTGTTCAGTTTCTTTTCCTGAGTTTGTGCAAGCGTGCATGTGTGTGTTTTCCGTGTGTGTTTCTGCTGCTTTGTTTCACTGCGGGGCTCGGGTAAATTCCTCCGCTCCACGGCAATTTCACATGAAGATAGCTGAAGGTCATTAATTGAACTGCCGCTGCTGTAACAGGGTAAAACTCACTGTAATTAAGAGTGAATAAATAATTGATTATGTATATTTTCTTGTAATTGGCTCCTCGTTACCCTTCTACATGCTGAATGCTAATTGATGCTGGGAGTTAATTATCATTTCACTATGAAGTTAGGAGTGTATATCCACAGAGATGTTGAAGATGAAGTGCCAAGGTCCCATCATGGCTGCATCTATAAGAACCAAGGTCGAGCCAAAAAATACCAGGGAAAAAAAAAAGGTGGAGCGGTCAGAGCGTGGAGTGGTACAAAATGCCCCGCCAGCCACCTAATTGAGAGTATTTAGCAAACTAGCATAGGAAGTGGTAAATGGCAAGGATTAAGCCAGAGGCCCTAAGCAAGAGGATCCATTAACAAGGATTCCCCAAGGCCTAACTAAAGACTAAAGATTAACACTCCGATCTGAATGTAAGTCTAGCTACAGAACCCGCTAGCTGGTTAAAAAAAAAAAAATCACATCTTCATCTTCAGATGAAATTACTTGCAGCAGGACACAATTAGTTAAATTGATCAAAAGAGGTTGGGGGCTTTGGCATGTAATCACTGGCTGTTCAGTTTATCACATAAAGAAATATTAATCCTTTTATTCTCAAATTGAAATTTGATCAGTTTTTGTGCCGTGCAGTCTTGCATCTTTTTGTACATATTTGTGGAAACATCTAAGACTCAAGCGTCTGGATGATATATTAATATGATGGTTGTATTGGTAGAAGACTTGCTGTCAGTGTCCTATTGCTGTACAGCTTACAAACACTGATACAAACCATATTTTTACCTTTTTACATTTTAGTCACTAGCTACTTAGCTTACTAATGTTATCGATAGTTTTTTATCACCAATTTTTTGTGCAGATTTTGAATTAGAAATTGAATAAAAACAGCCAAATTAAATAAAATTTCCTCAAGTGGGATATAAAATTGTTTTTACTCTCACTTTTAGTGGTGTTTGCCCTCGTTGATGTGCAGAATGGGATTTGGAAACGCTTTTATTGAGTTCTGATGTAGCAAAAATATGTCTAACATGACAAACAGATGGTCCACATCTGCATCTTTCTGGATAATATATTAATTAATCTTCGTCTGCAGACATAAAACACGGCCAATACTTCTGACATTAAAATAATCATTTAAACCTGCCCAATCTAACCAAACTCCAAGTCCATTTCTGTATCAAACATGGGTTAAAGGCCAAGGCAACAAGTTTTGTTTCTGGTTTGCAAACTCTACTAGCGCCAACTTCTGAAAAAAGTACTTTTTGCGTAGTCTAGTTTATTTGGTCCAAGCCAGTTGGAAAATGGGCCTTAAAAATTCCTTTTTGCGATATTTCAAAAGTGTTCCTTTAACACCTGCTCCTGCACACAGTGTTATACTTGTATAACTAGCATCATGAATCTGGTTTTGATGACAGCAAATGACCAGACAGTCAGAACTCACAGCCAGTGAGAACTCTTGTAACCACATCACTCCATATGTTGCTCCCTGATTCAAAACCTGACCCTCAGGACTATTTCACAAGCTTCAGTTCCACCCAGAAACGTTCCCACTGTTAGCAACAGGTGCTGAGGTCAGCAGAACCAGCAGATTGGCGTGCAAGTCAATCCTACTATGAAAAGAGCAAATAAAAAGCCGGAGCTGGAAGACACGTATGTTTCCAGCCAGCTACAACAGACACAGAGAGAGATGTGATGATATATGGGTTGTGTATCAGTGTTGCTTCACCAAGGAGCAAAAAAAAAACTCTTTATCCCCGCTGCTTTCAAGCAGCCTTTAAAAAAGACAATTTCAATTGTTTGTTAAAAGCCTCCTTTGTTTATCTGCCACCATGGCTGCTAGGTTGATCAAATTCACCCACCATCTGCCAGAATCAGCCACAAAATTACACTTTTAACTCTGGTTTTCATCATTAATTTGAAGAAAAATGAATACAAATTCCTATTATTATTTTTGGTAATTACAAACACTGAGGTTGATGCCGATTTCTGAGTAAAATTTCATTTTTAATATCAGTTTAGACATCGCTGTGAGTGACAGAGACGAGCAGAGGAAAAAGAGCAGCAGTTCCTCTTCTGGCGAGTCTCTCGCTCAGTCAGAACAGAGACAGCCGTCGCCTCGTGCGTGAGGCTTCCTAATGGAGTCTTAACATGTCCAGCAGTGAACAAAGACCCGAGACTCCTCTTCACACCGCCTGCCTTACAGGACCCCTTCTGTCTGTCTGTCTCACTGACTGAGGTGTCCTCTGACTTGCCTGAATTAATTCCCTACAACAGGGCCAGGCCTAGGGCAGCTGTGTCAGCATTTCATGAGCGTGATGAGGACTGCGGATTTTAGCGCGTCTGGGTCTACAGGCCCGCGTGTACTCTGACAGTCATGTCAGGGGACTAGAAGGCAGAGATGCTCCTCAGCTCCTCGTACAAAAGCCTGTGTGATCAGCTGCCTCGCTGGAATAGCTTTCAGAGCATGGAAAGGCTCAGAAATGCTCACTTCTGCAATGTCAAACATTGCTGGAATATTACAGAGATACAGAAATAGATTCATGAGGCAGCCAGAAAATTACTGAGACTGTGTGGGAATTCAAAGACCACTTAAATGGTCATTTAGCTGACACTGTTAGCGTTTATTTGGCTCATTTTTGCATCTTTGTCCGTACAGTAAACTGTTCCTGGAAAGACTAGTGTGCAGCACCAGACAGCTGCATTGTACTGTACTGTAGCGAGCAACATATTTCTCTTTTTTTTTTGTTTTTGGATGCGTTGTTTTTGTCTTTGAACACTCCTTCCCTTGTGTCCTCCCGCTGCTTTCTGCATGTTTAATGTATCAGTCATTCAGGTGGGGAGTGACTGGTATGGCATTGTCTTTTAGAAGCGAAGAACTCTCTGTTTTCCAACTGCTGCGCCAGGTGTAACTGAAATTGACACGTCTTTCAATACATGCAGGAAATATGTTATTGGAAGAGACATCTTTTATTCTCCAGAACTTTACATCACACACGATCTTGGCCGAGCGCTCTGATCTGGATCCCTCAGTGGATAAAGGGGAGGGGAGGGCTGCACATGTATGTGTGCAAGTGAGTGTATTAAATAAATAAATCCAAAGGCAAATCGATTAACACAGAAGTGTAGAAGTTTTCTGGGGGAAACTAGACAAGAAAAGAGAAAAAGTTCTACAGAAGTACCACAATAGAAACATAATATTGAATGTAGGACTGAGCGGCTGTATGCATCATATATACTGAGTTCAGACTGTAGGAGGCAGTGAGCGTTGTATAATTCAATATTATCTTACAGGCTGGGAGGGAAATTAAGCATGAACAGAATAAAAGGGATGGTGGATTCAGACAAAGGCCATAAAAGGTCAAAAGGCAGCCCTATATATATATAATATATGCTCCTTTTGTCGAATTCAATAACCAAACTCCGACTGAATCTTATCAAAGCAGAAAAACCACAAATAACACATTCTGATGTGCAGCAGCCCTAAGGCCACGCTCCGGTCTCGCTCTTTGGACGGCGATGCCGTGAGCGCCCTGGGCTCTGGACGGGGCCTGGCTAACACCTGGACCCGGGCCGGAGCTGCTGTGGGGCAGGCAGGTGCACCAGGCAGGAAATGAGAGGACGCCGGTCCTGGAAGAGCGACACCAAACTTGGACCCACACGCAGGGGTTTCATCCCTGGATGTTTGAACATAATGTGATTCAGTAAACGTACGCTGGCTGCTATTAGGAGCACGTCTCTGTTGGAATGTTTCAGAGCCCTTCCGGATGTTTCCTGGCCCCGATCGTCTTGCTTAGATGTGTTCTTTCTGGCCTGGTGAGTGTGAATTTATCTTGGATCAGCTTAATACATTTGAACGCAGGCCGGGGTGTTTGAACTTGAGTGCAGTTTGGCTCTGTCGGTCCAAGGCCTCAGCTCACCATCACACACACAGACACACACACACACGCATACACACACACACACGCTCTCTCTCCTGGTCTTCCT
>CAFUXE010000091.1:94052-133580 GCA_903364295.1 Serranus cabrilla
TTTTTTTGTAGGGCCTGTATGTTTTAGCCCCGGCATCTTTTTTCTATCCTCTGGTCCTCTCTTATCTCGTTACACACTCTTCAGGCTTTGTGGTTAAATTATGTATTAAGGTCAATGTCAAAACACGGAAGATGTGTAATCTGCAGGGAGTTTCCTTTTATTCATTATTACAGTGAAGGCTGAGCACAACTGTCAGCCAGCCACGGTTGTGCTCAGCATGGAAGCTTATGTGCTCAGCGGGGCCCCACCAAGCCTCTCTCCCTCACTCTGCTCTCCCCTTCACCACCTATCCCTCGGCTCTCCCCCCATACACACACACACCCTCTCTTCATCCTTCTCCCCCTTCTCCTCCTCCTCCTCCTCCTCCTCCTCCCGGACGGACCCCTGATAGATTTACCCAGCTAACCCGACTCACTTTGGGATCTCCCTCTTCTGCAGCGCCAATCTGAGAGCTGTCAAGTGCACCTATATGCCGATGTCATAAATCTGAAGGAGAAAAATGTGCACGGCGGAGACCAAGGGGAGAGAGGAGAGGCAGAGAAGAGGGGAGCAGGGAGAGGAGAGAAGGAGGGAGGGGTGTCGGGGAAGAGGAGGGTGTCATGCCATCCGCTTGTAGTTTAGGGAATTTGTCTAATCTGGAATCATGTCAGGATACAGCGAGGCTATGCTATGCACTCCCTCTCCCCCTCCCATGTGTATCCACGCCTGTGCATGAGTGAACGAGAGGAAGGAAAACAATGAGAGAAAGAAACAGAGAGAGGAGCAGAAGGAGAGGTTGCCAATGTCTTATGTTCTTTGTGTTAATACAAGGTAAACTGACGTTATGTGTTGACAGGACAAGCTATCATCTCCTTGGATTCTGCTGTCCTCTGCGGGGATTTGGATCTGGGGGGTTCGCTCCGTCCTCTCTCCTGTCTCACAACAGCTCAACACTTGACCCCTTGTTTTCTCAATTGCTGTCAGTCAACGTCAAAGCCTCTTTTCAGTGTCAGATATGTGTTGGCAGCTGCAGCACAGCCACCTTTGAGGTGCGCCGGATGCCTTTAACCTCGCCAGGTTTGCAGGATCTCTTCCTTTAATGGCTAACGGGGGCAGGAAACAGTTTGATAAATCTGGTCCAGTTTTGTTCCAGCCAGTGTAATTATCTTCCGATTAGATTAATCCAGTTAGGCCTCAGTCGCATTTACAACACTAACAGCATTCCTCGGAGGCGACCACTCTGTCATGTTAACCGTTACACAATTATGTCCGTAAGTGATAATAACTGCTGTTATTATCAACCATGCGACATGCAAAGACCCATAAATAAACATACGCAACAAAAGGCGGACACATTAGAATGAAATAAACAAGCACATATATGCATAATGGAGAGGAAGAGGAAGAGGAGAGGAGAGGAGAGGAGGAATTTCGCATTTCAGCAAAAGAGCTTCAAACAGGACTACGGGAAACAGAATAACAGAAAGGGCACAAGACAAACAAAGCGAACAACCAAGGTTATCGCGCATTTTTACCTCTGAAGGAGTGAGTGATGGAGAGAGGTTAAGGTACTCAACGGCACCCAGACAGGGAAGCAAGGAGGCCAAGGTTGGCTTTCTTTTGAAAAACACACACCCTCTCTCAACCTCCCTCTCTCTCTCTTCCTCTCTCTGCAGCCCCTCTCCTGGTGGTTGCATCTTCTCTCTCTCAACCTCACGTGTTGTGCTTAGGAAAATGCCTCCTGACTGGTGGGCCTAATTACTGGCTCTTCGCTGACCTGCGCCGGGCCGAGGCCTCGTCAAAACACTGATTCAACATGAGCCCCGCACCGGCCAGCACCTCACACTAATGAATACTAATGAATAATTATCACTGGCTTGCTGGCGCGCTGGCCCACTGCAGGGACACATGTTAACACACCCACTTGTGGAGCGGTAGGAGAGGCGTAGAGGCCCTTACCCACAAAAACAGGCTACTCAGCCCGAGCACAAGGCTGAGCAGGAATATGCAACTCTCCCTAAAGGGACGCAGGAAGCAGCGCAGCCCTGAAGGTTAAACAAAGGTAACACTGAGCGGAGTGGAGAGCGCTGACCCCTGTGAGGTCTGTTTTGATTGTCATGACCTGTATGAGGCTTAATGTATATCGGGGCGCGCTGTGGCAGTTGATATAGGTTAACCTGCCGCCCAGAGACCGTGTGCAGCGGCTCGTTCGCTGATATGATGAAACATGTCAGCTCAAGTGTGGTGTCAACGATCGCCGCCACGTAAAACCTCCACTTCCTCCAGCTGCACTGTAGGAAAGCTATACTTCAACATGACGGAGATGTTATTGGATTTCAACCAGCGACAAAGTGGTGAATAAAAAAGGTCGTCAACCCGGGACCTCGAGTCAACCATCATCATAAATTTATGACATAAAACATCACAACATTCGCTGTTTTGACTTTTTTTTTACAGTGCTGGGATGATGATGAGGATAATTTCACCAATTAATACAAGGGGACGCAAATAAATATTAATGATTATATTTCAACAGTATGTAGTGAAACCCATGTGTAAAAACAGAATGAATCAAATAAATAATTCAGAGTTTATATTGAGAAAAAATAAAGTTTGAACATCATGACACAACAAAATATTTTCAATTAAATACACGCCATAAAGGATAAACAAATGGTCGCATTCGGTTTAATTTAAGCTTTAGATAATGTCCCGACTTCTTTGTAATCGTGGTTGTAAAGCCGATCATATAAAGCTAAAATTATCTATTTAACTTCATGTTTACAGCAAATCACCTCGTCACTGCAAAGTATATCTGGGAACTGAAGTGTTTTTTAGAACATTTACATCCTTTTTCTTAATAATGAAAGATGCATTTAATAGCAATATTAAGAAAAACCTCAGTTATGTGATCATAAAAAGCAGAAAAGTGAGTTAACCTCCATTGCAGCCTCTGTGTTAACTCATCGTCACAGCAGTGATATTTTCATCTGGCAGACCTTCTGGATTAAATTACACCAAACTACCTAATACTGACTGTGTTCTCGTGTGTGTGTGGGTGCAGGAGTGTGCACACTCTGCTTTCCCCCCCTTGTGAGGAAATGTAAAACTTCTTGGTGTGTTATTTTTCTCCCCACCGTTTGTTCTTTTGATCTGTGTGTACATTATCTCCAGCTCTTTGAATTTCAATTTCACTGTCATGTAAGCTCTTTTCATCACAGCCGACGGTTGCAGCTCTAATAATATTCAACTTTTAGGTCACAGTGGAATGCTAATTAGATTGCTATTTTAATTAATATGTCCCTGCAGGTTTCCATATCAAATCAGTTTTAACACTGTATCGTGCACTTTGAGCCAATAAATTACAGTGAAACCCCAAAATAAAACCACTTCAAAAAAAGGAGGATTTTAAGGTGTACAGGAGCGGCGCTCGTTTGAACTGTGTTTACATAAATTGCTTATTGTTGCTTAATAAACTGCATAATTTCAACCGCATTTGGGTACGTTTGAAACTGTTTCAATAAGCCATAATGGATGTTTCTATTTCCTACTAATAAATCCATACATGAACCTGCTCACAAGATAAAAGCTTCAGCTTAGCTGGTTATTTTCAAGGGCAGCACAGAGTTAAATGTGCTTTAAACACGAGGAGATAAGTGTAGGTGTTGTAGTGTTACAGGCCACGTGTGTGTGTGTGTGTGTGTGTGTGTGTGTGTGTGCGTGTGCACGCTGCTAGTGGCATTTAAGGACTTAAAAGTGCTTCACTTTCCATCAGAGTGTCATTTGTCTGTCAGCATTTTTGTGTGTGTGCACGTGCATGTACATGTATCAGCTTCTGTGTGTGTGTGTATGTGTGTGTGTGTCACCCTGGATCCTGGAATGGTTGTTTTGTCCTGCAGCTGAGGGTGTCCCATTCATCATGTTGAGAGGGAACCGGGAGGCCTGGGATATGAGCACCGCTGTATTCCTCTCATAATCAAAGGTCATACTGGGGCTCAGTGTTCAAATTGCTTTACTTCACTGCAAAGCAGACACACACACACACACATAGATACACACACAAATTAGTTGTCATGCCAAAATTAAGCCATGCCAAATCTGCTGTTCTGAAACAGGTCTCAATCTTCAGTTTCCTCTTTAAACAGGTTACTTTTTACCATAATGTGCTGCAACATCTGCACAAAAACAGCAAACACAGCATCTTCCACTGACCTCTCTCTATGTATTCTTTATCTCTTACTCAATTTTCATGTCTTTTCTTTTAACTTTTTCTTTTAAGTTTTTGTCCACCTCAATTATGCTCCTTCTGTATTTCAATTAGTGTTTAATTCACATTCACACTCTGCTACTTCCTGCACAAACCTCCTTAAGAACAGCAGAGCCAGGCTTTTGCACACTAACAAAAAATTGATATTCATGGACGGGGAGGAGGGGGAGAAACTATTTGGATGTTTATTATACTTTAAAATGAAGTGATCCGCATTTCGCTGCCTGCGAGGTAATTAATGTGGGGAAATCTTGAATTAAAGATGTAAATCCTGACACTTTGGCAGGGGGGCCGGTAAGGGACAGTGGTCTCCAAGGTCTAGATTATTCTTAGCGTATACCAATTAACACCATGTATCTTCTTTTATGTTCACTTCAATTAAGAGCCTTTACAATTTTTAAGTTCTTTTCTTCTCAGTAGTTAGAGAATGTCAGAGAGACTGATCAAAGGCATTAGCTGCCGTCCGCGCACCATAGGTAATGCTGCTTTGCATAAAGAAATCTGCATATTGCTAAGAAGGTTTTCATTTCATTTTGCATGAATTACAGAGTCAGAGATGCAGCAGCAGATCGGGACGTGGAGGTGTGAGCGTGCACGTGTGCACAAACAACAGACAAAGCATTCAGCACTGATTCATCAAACTTCTTTAAATCTTGCAGGATTTTGAATCCAGCATCATGGTGACAGAAAGAAAACAGGCCAACACCAGTTGAATTAATTTTTTTTTTGGTTTCCTGTTGTTCCAGCTGTTGGGACTGTTAAAAAAAAGAGAAACTGGGGGTTACAAGCTGCCGCTCACTATTAAGAGTGTTAATAACGTTAAAGAGTGTGTGCACCAATGTTAGCACCCAATAACTCCAGGCTCCTGAAGTAATCACACCCTGATTTATGAAGGTGATTTTGGTACAAGTGTCTCACAAAGCTTTGCTTGTTTTGCAGAGCACCATCTTTTAATAGGCCTGCAAATCAGACCTGGGCCTAATAGCCTTCTCCTCTGTTCCACTGCTTTGCTCATTTTGTTTTTCTGCTCCTTTCTTTGTGTAACCTAGTTTTTAGCCTCAGGACCTTCTGTCTCCTGCTAAGGGTCAAATGAGAAATCACATAACATGCACAACAATTTGGGGACTTCTAATTTAGTTCAAATAATAGAGAAAGACTTGTTTTATGTGCTGGTTTGAGTGCATTTGCAGATATGTGTGTTCATCTACTTCTGCGTTGCCAGTGTTGAAACTCGCAATGCAGGAAAAACAAACAAACAACCTGTTCAGTCGTGATAATCACTGCTACTTAATTCCATTACACTGTCAGCTACCGATAAATCAATGAGCAAATGAACTGAACGGCTATGAGGAATAGCCATCCAGTGTGTGTCTGTATTATTCTATTGATGTTCCACCAACGGTCGTCCTGGAGTATTGAATGCTCTTTAAGCGAAGTGCTGACATCATAATAAAAGGCCACCGCGGACTGGCCGGCTGTGCGGTTTGGGAGCTCCGGGCTAAAGAGACGGACGGCCTCTGAAGGAGAAGAAGAAGAAAGGCAATCTTCAAAGTCAATACTGCAACCAAGTGCTCTATGTGGTCGCATTTACTGCACATAATGAAACTACAAATAGCCTCTCAGACAAAACACACACAGAGCGGATACACTAATATAAAAGAAAGGCATGGAAATGGAGCTGTAGTCAGAATAATTATACGATAACTGGAATAATAAATACTGTGTTCAGTGGTTTCTTTTGACACTAATAGCACCCTTGACTTGTTTTGAAATCTGTCAGTTTAATTGAAGTCTTTCCTGATGCACTGCAAAAAAAAAAAGAAAAATCTAGATTTGTGGAATATATATTAAAATTGACATTGCATAGAGTTTATTTTTAAATCTACTCAAATGCACTTTCACCTCAGTGAGTGTGCATCTGTACCTGACTTTTGTGATGACAGTATATTTAATCCATTGTTCTTGACTTCATAAAAAAATGAAGGGTTGGCAAATTCAAACATCAAAACATTAAGTTGGGTGCTATGTCTGTGTAGCTGTGTGTTTTCATAACCCAAGTGTCTCAAAGCATTATTAACAAAAAAATCTTTTGCTCAGCCTTGCATTTCCAGGGCCAATAACAGCAGCGTGAGGAGGCTGCACCGGTGCAGATACAGAGCAGCCGCAGCACAGACAGCCACCTAGTGTCGGAAAGCAGCACATGCATGAATCCAGGCACTTCATTGTAGCCTGTGCACTGTGTTTACACCTTCATTTGGCTTTAAGGGCCACAAATGAGGGATTTTAGTCGGTGCAGATAAACAGAAAAATATTACAATAGACTAACAAAGCCTGGATTAAGCACTTAGTTATTTGTTGTGTGTCATCATTACACCCACAAATGGGAAGAAAAACTGTCACACGCTTTTGTACTCTGGAACCAGGCACAGAAGGGACGCTAATGGTCAGAACTCGTCTTTTCAGCCCAGGCAGAACACAGCGCACCGTGGTTTAGCCTAATAGCTAGCCTGCTGCGAGAGCTTAACCTCTCCCAGGGATACTACTGAAATAACAAGGCATCGGCTCCTGGAGACTGTGTCCACCTCTTTTACGAGAAACCTTTCTTTGCAATTACCTTGTGGCCCTGTTTGCATCACAACGGCACATAAAAAAAGGAGGGGTTTGTTAATATATGCAACCCAAATAAACAAAGATTATAAACAAATGTGTGCTATTGTGTGCATATTGGGAGCATGAATATGTATTTGCTGAGCGTTCAAACAAAGACACAAAGGGAGGCCCAACCTGTTGTCGGCTCAGCCCCTTTTTTCCCTGCTGTGAAAACCCTGCTCCCTTAATAATCACACATCATTATGACAATAGATGTTAGGCAAAACACATAAGCCACGCACAAATCACACAAGGAGACAGAAGCACATGCAGACACATGAATACTGTACACCATGCATATCATCACAGCTTCATGGATTTCTTCACCTCATGTGTGAAGATCTAATTCTACCCCGCTTTTAAAAAAACCTGACACGTTTTAACAGTTTATCCCTCGGTTCTCCCTGCTGCTGTAAAGGTCTCGGCCCCTGTAGTCGCGCGCTGCTCCCACAGACTTATCATCTAATTGCTTTTCATTGATCCTGTCCGATCAGGTGCTTAATGTTCATCCTTTTCCACCGCTGTCTCCCGAGCACTTCTGCCAGTCTCAATCTGAGAAGTGTGCGTCCTTTTCTTTGCTTATAAAAACGCCCTGACACAAAAACAGCGAGGCAGCAGAGGATTGTTTTCAAACTGTGTGCAAAGGTTCCATCGAGAAAAAAAAACCTCTATAAAAAGGGGAACAAATGCTTGTGTGTAGGCTACATGTGTACATGCATGAAACAAGATATCTTCCTGGCCTGTTGTCAGTTCCCATGCAGACCAGATGACATTTGTGCTTTAAATGCATTGTGGACACGATGCAGCAGCGAGAAGCTTCATTACTTAAAGACAGGAGGACAGGCGGTGTGCCTTGGACAAAGAAGAGTACAATAATGTGTCTGTTTATTTTGGAAGACGAGCAGGAAGGCTCATCCTGTAAGGTGAACCAGATCAAGGATTTGGGACAGAAACCCCCGTGCTCCTCCTGAAGATTAAATGATGTCAGCATCACAAGTGAAGGCCAATGTGTGTTGGCAGGCGCTGAGCTGGACTTCTGAGGGATATTACAGTTTGTATGACTATCAATGGACAGCACATAACTCTGAATACAATTTTTTTATTACCCCGAACCTGGACTGCAGCCACGAGCCTACACGCCGACACACACACACACACACACACACAAAATTCACCCGTCTCCGAGGAGCTGCATCACAGCGTCGGTTTAATATGCAGGCCAGTTCTTGGTGGTATCAGATCAATGGAGAGTTTCAAATCAGACACAGCCGCTGAGACAGACAGAAGAGACCATCTTTGGCGCACATTAAGAGAACACTTTCCTTCCCCTCAAGATCACAGTTATTCGTTTTTTGATGGGGCCATTGAGTAAGACTTAACTGTCTTGTGATGCTCATTAAAAATATTAACGTGGAGCGTTTTTTTTTTCCTTCTTCTTCAAATTGTGAGATTGGGTTACTTTTAGAAGTAATGGGCTAATTACAGTAACTTAGTGCTTTAAAGCTTTTAGATGTGAAATGGTCTTTTACAAAAACAGAATGTGCTGTTAAAGCTTCTCATTGTTCTGAGAATAATTTGGTGCAGAACAGTGAGAGGTTTTATTTGTATCCTAATCTTGATCCATAAGTCGTTTTACTGTGGATGTGAGGAGACAGAAGAAAGCTTTAACGATAATTCAATCAGTGTTTTACTATCAAACTAAATCTAAAAGATGGAGCTGTTACCCTGCAGTGTGACCGAAAAAACAGCTCACCCACATCCTGGTTTATCTTGTCGACTAGCAATGCAAATTCCAAGAAGCTCTATGATCTATTTATTTCACTTCATGTACACTCTAACTGTTTCATATATACGGTATGAGGGGATGATCATCAGCGCTGTTGCCGGCTCCCTCCGAGCCTCCCCCTGCCTTTTCCCGTGCATTATTCAGTCTTTTCCTGAAGTAACAGCCGCCCTCTATATGCAGGCACGCCGACCACTAACACGCCACACTAATGTGATGTAAAAATGAATGATGAAATTCAAGGAGGCCAAATGAAAGAGAAACCGATGTGTGTTTGTGTGCGTGTGTGTGTGTATGTGTGTGTGTGTGTGTGTGTGTGTGTGTATATGAGCATGAATTCTGGCCCTGGTGTGAGCTTGTGTGTGTGTGTGTTCAAAGGTGAGGCCTTGGGTGATGGAGAATAGGATTCCCTTACCTCCTATAAGTACAGAGGAGGATAAAAGCCAGCTGTAATGACCTTGGTATAATGAAGGCCTTGCTGATTTCCATGATTTTCTTGCTTTCATGCCACGAATCTGCTATTCCATAGGAGGGGCGAGCAGGAGAAAGAGGGAGCTTTGTCTGGCCAAACACTAGCAGCCAACAACATTTGCCCAGAATCGAACACAAACTCTTGTTCCCATGCTCGAGTCATTATGTAAATGATTATTATCTTGAGGCAAATTAATACATGAAACACATTTTCTTAATGGGCTGGTCCTTTTTCCTCTCTTATTTTTTTTTTTTTTAGGTGACCAATTTACTCGCAATTTCCACAGTTCGTGAAGTTATTTAGAAAGTGATGTAATGCTTGTTTCCTTTTTATCTTGAAAGCAAAGGCAGCGTGTTGTCTAGGGCTGCTCAGTGCAGCTAATATGGCACAACGAAATGAAAGGCTTCAAAAGAGCTTTTCCACTTGGAGCTGATGTAGTGCTGTGGCCGACCTCCAAATGTGATTAGACTGCAGTAAACACAACAATAGCAAACAATAAACAACTGGTAATTGGTGTGATCCTCTGTTCCAACAAAATCTTTCTTGATTTGCTATGAATTATGAGCGTTAATGTTTCTGCACGACATGCCCCTCTGAGGATATCAAAAAGCTCCCGCTCCGTCTTGATGGGCCTGTCTCATTAAAGGAGAAATGGAGGCCAATGTGGGAAAGTGATGCACGGTACATTCATCAGAATAACTGGCATGAACTCACCTTTAATTCATTCTGTCTCTGCGCCTGATATGAGATGATTATACTCAAATGAATATTGTTTATGTGTGTGTGGAGAGGGAGAGGGAGGGATTGGGAAAGGTGTAGCCCTGAAGCATCCCAGGTGAAGTGTGCCCTCTACAGGCAGATGTTATACATTCTGCTATATTTACTGTTTGTGTATCAATACTAGATTCAGCAAAGTTGAAGTCAAGATTTCTTGAGGAACAATGTAAACCACGAGTCCGACACATATCTGTGAATATTAAGGCAGCTGCTCACAACCAGGTTTTCCTGCTTAAGCTCTCCAACTCCATACATGCCACCTCTTTCATTAATATGTGATGAGAGAGAAAATCTCCAAAGACCCCAATAGGCAGAGGCATTGTTTCTCTTTTAAAGTCATCTCAGATGGAAGGAGCAAACTTCAGAGCGTTAGTGAAGTGTCTAATGAAAGAAGTCTCCTCCTCTGCGGCTCCGTTTCGCACAGCGTATTAGGAATCTAAATGTTGACTGAAGACAGTTTGATTCTCTGTCTGTGATTTTCTTAAGGAATAAAAACAGTGTAGCGTGTTTACAGTGTAGCCATGAAAGAGCTATGAGAAGGCTCATCACTACCCGATGCCATTTTGGGAGGCGGAGAGTGAGGTTCATACCACAGTTCATATCAAACAGAGGATGTTTAAGACCAAGAACAAAGCAATTTCTGGTCAAAAATATCACTCGACCAGCTACATTCTTGTAAAATTGTTACTTTATGCTAGTGGTTATTTCAACAATGTCTGGCTATTATTGGAAATCAAACAGCCAGAGAAATATCTACAAATCTATTCAGTTTATTAACTTCGGAGGAGTCGTGTGTACTGACTTAGAGATGGGGACGACTGAAAAAACTAATGGGACGTTGTTCAGCAAAATGAACCTTCCCATGGAAAAAAACAAGCAGAAACATTATTGGAAATAATCTTATAAGTGCTATGAAATTTAGAAATGACTAGAACTGTGTTTTTATACATCAGTTTTACATATTGGAAGGTGTTTAATTTAATATTCAAAATTTGCTTTTGCTTTTTTTCTGTTTAACACATTTTACAAATTGTGACAAAATTACGTGAAATATAAAGAAGGTTCCTAAGTAGTTTGTTCACCTAAAAAGCGCATATTTCCATCTTTCAGAAATTATGAAAATTGTACTGGACATGTTATTATGAAGTTAATATAGGCTACTAATTAAAATATTCACTTTTAACCGCAAACTGCACAATTTTGTTGAAAGCATTCAATGGGAAAGTTTATCAGACGTCTACACCTCAATATCATTTCCAGTCAAATGTGTGTTAGGATGTTTAAAATTAAGACACTTTAATGCAAAGTTACATATGCTGTTTAAAAACTCAAAAGTTATCTGCTAGTTAAGAGCGTTAAATTAGATAAATAACAACGTTTTAAATTGTTTTTAGCCCTAATAGTGGCTCTTGTGCAGTTTTGTGTCTCTCAGTATTTTTTTTTTCATTCAAAGATTTTTTTCTGCAGTCTGGAGAAGAGAAAGAGACGACATGCATGCAGTCCTAAAAGCTCGCTGGTGACTTTAAGCTCTTCATAAGAGGTAAGGAACTTTCTGCGACAATATTACTTTTACCTACATTTACAAACTTAAAAACAACAGTTAGTGTTATTCTTTGATGCAGGTTTCTGCAGAACACTAAAGATCTTATATTTAAAAAGACATTTGACTTGTGAGGAGAACATTGCTGTGGCGAGTTGTTAAACAGTTAAAATTATGAGGTTTGAATAAATCTAAAACTATTCTAACACTCATTTTTCTCTTTCCCTGTCTTTATGTTTCAATAAAAGAGGAATAATCCCTCTCTAAATGTAGCAAAATGTTCATAACATCTAGATTAAAAACTAACAAAAAGTCTGTTTTTCCACATTTAAATCCATTCTGAGCCTTTTTTCATCCACCACAACATAAATGGTACCAGATGATTCAGTACAAAGATATAAATCCACAAATCCTCCTACAAAAACTACAATTACATTTTACAAAGATGTAAATTTTCGTTCCAGAGTAGAGAAGATCTTTTTATGCAGAATGCATTTTGACTTTGCCAAACCCTGTAGTTTCTACAAATTTGGGGAAAAGTCTGTAAAAAATTATGCAGAAATATTTGAAAGTAACATTGATTTGTTTGTTTGTCTGACTCGTCCCTGGCTCACACAGAAATGAAACTAACTGCTGAATAACAGTTGAAAGATCAGATCAGAGGCTCAAACGTATGTCACTGTGTGATCTTTATGTCTGAATTTAAAAAGGAGACCAAAAAACAGAAAAGAATGGATTATATTAAAGCTAAAAGGCAGAAAAGATATTTGTAACTTTAAGGTTAGCAGCACCAAAATGAAAATGAAATCTTGTAGATATAGCGGCTTTGATTAGAATCAAAGGGCTGCAACGTTTCCAATGACAACCAGTAAGTAACAGCGAAAAGTATATGGTAAAGTACTATTTAAACCACCCATTTAGTATGTTTAAATTAATTTTGCTAATATAATTTGATAGGTAAATTAGGTCCCTTCTGCTTTAATTTATGTACGTCTATGTAAATCTGAATCTGGAAATAAACTGTTGTGCAAACAAAGTTGTATCAAAAACAATATGAAACAAACTTAAACCTTAAAATAACCACTGCCTATTCTATTATGTGCATAGACTAAAACACGGTCCAAATAAATCTCCACAGAGCATAGCTACAACACAACACTTTCAACTTTATTCACTCTCCTTATTAGAGCAGATTGCTTATCGCCTTCTTCACAGAGCGCCCATATAGCATCGCTGACAGCAGTAAGGGAGAGCTGCACACATGAACTCCTCACTAACACTTTCCTACGCTAACCAGCTGTCCCCCTGTGGTTTCAGCTTCGGCCAAACCTTTGAAATGTCCTTCAAGGCGTGAAAAAACAACATGCACACTGCTTTGGGTAAAATCCTATTTGTACACTGTAATTACACTTTGAAAAGTTGCAAAGTTTAAAGTTTCAAGACCTTCACTTTTTCTCCTCTCATTTCTGATATTGATTAGGCTCTAAAACACATGTAAGGCGCGCTGTTCTAAAGAACAAAGAGGTTTCTCATTACGTGCTGCGCCTCAGACAACTTTGAATGTTTCAGATTTGATTTGCCAGCGTTATCAAGGGAAGCAATCAGGAGAATTCAGTCAATAATTTTCACAACCGTGCAACCACCATTCATTTGCTCTTAACAAAAAGGCTACAGGCACTGTGAATCTGGTTATTAACGAGATAGAGGTTTCCAGTGATAGGTGTCCCTCATGTCTTTTGTGCTCAAAATACAGATAAATAAAAGAAATCAATAAAGTCCATGTCAGGTCAGTCAACATACAACCGTGTGATGGTCGGGTTTACAATTATCATTCTTTGCATCTCAATAAAGAAATCGTGTGCAAAATATTTTGTTTAGGGTTCAACGTTGTCATAACCAAAGGGACAGATTAGTCTAGACTGCATTTGTTTTGTTGCCTGCATGATAAGTATAATTACCTAGCAACATTGTATTCACAGTAATCAAGCTGTTGTTTTTGGTTGTAATGCTTGTGCAAGTGAAAATAATTCCAAGTGAAACTGTTATTGTGCCATTAATTTCCTGACCCTGTGATCATGAAATCAATCTGTTTCAGTAATTTTCATGTTTCATGTTTCATGTTAGCCCCTCGAGTGCAGCCAACATTAGTTTCTTCATCTTTTAAACATGCTTTCAATTCAATGCTGGTGGTTGGATTCAGTATTAGATACAGAGTTGGAAAGTCCCATCCCGAAGAAAATAATCCACTCCATTTTTTTTGCCCCAGGTGTCAAATATGGTGCCCATTATTTAAACTGACCTCTCCTTGAGTTGCTTGCTGTCTACACTGGGGATGCAGCGAGGGATCCACGGCGTCTGAGACCACGCCCCCCTGCAGTAATCAATAAGGATGTCCAGCTCCATACACCCCAGGTGTTCGGCCCAGCTGCTCCGAGGTCCAGGGCTGCAAGGGGAGAAAAGAGAGTGGAATCAGGCGCAGATGTGTCATTGTTATTCATGCAAAGAGAGTCAGGATCAAGTTCATAAGAGGCTAAATTGAACACAAAACACTAGTTTCCTGGAAGTGAGTCCTGCAATGAGGACCAGAAAATAATTATACACAGACAAAACAATGTAGATGGTAATTATAAATGCAATAAACATAATGCATTAATATCTTTTTTTGTTTTGTTAAGCAAGTATGTCTCAACTGGCAAAAATCAAGAATATCCGCAAATTTGTATTACACACATCAGTGCTTTATGAATAGTGTTTGTTTTTTATGCAAATGTGAGGATAACCATCATCTTTTTGGCTGGTGAGTGAAGCAAATCTACTAGCCTCTTGTATATTTTGCCAGCATTTGACTGGTGGCTGGTGCTAATTTTGAGCCCTTTGCAAGATAAAGAGGTGGAAAGCATACAGCATAAGGTACATTTATTGTGCTTTATTTGAGTACGATTTTTGAATTATGGTACTTTTTATTCACAACATTTATTTAAAAGCTATAGCTAACTACTTTTCCGGGTAAACATTCAACATAAAATACAAGCAAACTGTCGAGTTATAACAGCCAAAGAGTATTTTAAGTAATTAAAAGAAAAGCGAGATTTCAATTCCAGGCTATTTTTATTATAAAGCAGGTCTAGGTGCAATGAAAATACTTTAAAAGGATGAAAATGCTCCATACACAGAGAGATGCATGCTGTCCTTATTGGGAAACTGTGCCTTTAAACAAGTAATCAGGACCTGTGTATGGTTGTGAAGCCGTGACAGTGCAGAGATGGGGAGCACAGACGCAGAAGACTTGGAAACACTGACCAATCAGAGCAGACTTGGCTTTTTTAGGAGGGGAGCTTTGAGTGACGGCACCCACCTGTCACTCAATGTGGCCATGTCCTCAATTATGCATAACTTTAAGCCTTAATATAATTTAAATGAGTGAGTTAAATAAAAATGCATTCCCTATACAGTTGTCATGAAGGGGGGAATTAGCTGTAGAGACCAAAAACATTTTGGTAAACATGTTTATATCTGCTGTAGAGTTGGGCATTTTTACATGGGGGCTCTATGGGGGGTTGACTTGCATTTGATGCACCACATTGGCTTCATTTTTTAGCTCTGGAGGTTCCTGCTAAAACAAAGCTTTCAGACTATATTCAAACAGTGTGAGGAAAAATAATGTTTGTTCAACACTGAAGCTTGTAAACATGTTCTAGTTGTAGTAATTGTAAGGCTAGTAGTACTAGTATGGTCAGGGGTCATTCTGGAGAAAATAAACACTTCATTTTATATACTTTTTCAAACATTTTGCTGATAACAATAGTGTACTAGTAGTGGCCTATGAGTAGTTATAGGCCCAGTAGTAGTAGCAGTAGTAACACGGGCCATTGTGGAGAAAAAAAATTGCTTAATTTTATTTAGTTTATATAGTATAAACTTTTGCTGACAATTACTCACATTTCCTTTTTTTGTTTTTTAAACATTGAACCAACGTAGTACCAACGTAGTACCAACGTAAAATACAAATATAAACGATACATTTTAAAATAGCCTAGCTTACTGGTAGTGGCCTCGTCATTGTAGTAGTGGTGACAGACAGAGGGCATTCTGGAGAAAATAAATATACTTTATTTCATGTAGTCTTTAAATCATTTTGCTGATAATAGAAACGCAAAATACAAGTATGCTAATACAACAGGACAATATGTCCTATTTTATAAACCTAGCATACTGGTAGTGGCCTACTAGTAGTAGTAGTCACACCGTCAGGGGCCATTTTGGAAAAAATAGTACTTTATTTTATATAGTTTTCAACACATTTTACTGGTCATACTTACCCACTTTTACTTATGGAAGATTTCGGATGCAGGACTTGAAATGGGGCATTTAAAACTGCAGTTTTGCTGCCTTCACTCCATTTAATGCTCTGAAACTTCTTCCTACACTGGACACTGGAGCTTCATATTGAGAGGAAACTTCAGCAGCAGAAATACTGATGGAGTAGAGGAATATATTTGCACACCACAGCGAGCAAAGAAGCCGAATCTCAACATGTGGGCGGTAAAAGTAGATTTCTCCTGGAGGAGAAACTGTTGGAGGGAGATGAACTCTCACCCTGCACAAGATCTCGCGTTAACTGTTGCGGTTACCAGGGGAACGAGATTCTGGAGTAGTTAGAGCTTGTGTGCGCTTCAGCGATATGAACACCGAAGATACAGCGTTAGTTTTGTAATCCACAGGTAAACACACACGGGCATGGCTGCTACGCGTATGGAGGAAGTAATGTAGAGACATATCCACGCATTTACTGCACCCACTACAAGGTTTGTACCTCAGTTAGCCGGCTAACGCTAGCGTGCTAACGCTATAATGGCTAATAAACTGTTGTTGCCTGCTGCAACTTTACTTACTCACTCGACCCTGACCTCTCTTTTCTAAGTAATCCAGCTGCTTTAAGTGACCCTGACTAAGCGAATACTGGCTTTAAGCAGTTTTATTTCCTGCTATGAAGTAAAAAAAAATTGGCTAACGTTATCGGGGTCAATATGGGTTCACGTTTATTTTCGCCTGTGGGCTAAGGCATTGACGCGTTCGCGCTAAAATTCAATAACGTTAGTGAGTGTTTTGGTGTGTACTCATTGCAAGGACATCAAGCTATTGCAAGTATTATTTTGCATCAATCACTGCGTTTATAATGACTTGCTCAGCTCATCGGCTATTCAGCGTCGCCGTATTGATGCAGGTTGTGCTGCAAATACAGACTTGTGCTTTGATAATAACGCATCAGAATGCCACTATAATGATTTGAATAGGTGTATATGTATGCATTATACAGTCTATGGTATGCATAGGTATATACACTCTTAGGGCATTTTATTAGCTACAAGGTGTACCTAATAAAGTGGTGGTGTGGCCCATCTGCTTCAACGTTGGACGTGTTGTGCGTTCAGAGATGCCCTTCTGCATTGGCCTTGGTTGAAACGAGTGATTATTTAAGGTACTGTTGCCTTTCTGTCATTTTAAAACAGTCCGACCATTTTCCTCTAACTTATGGCTTCAACAAGGCAATTTCACACAGGGAAATTCTGCTCACTGGATATTTTCTCTTTGTCCAGCTGTCACTGTAAACCCTAGAGATGGCCCCAGTACATCAGCAGTTTCTGAAATACTCTGACCACTAGTCCGTCTGGCACCAACAACCATGTACATTTTGTGTATTTTTTATTTATGCACTTTTTCTTTAACCTATTGCTCAGTTTTTTAAGTATTTGTCTTATTTCTATTGAAGTACCCCTGAGAGCATTGTAAAACCAGAGCCATATTTCTTGTATGTTGCACACATTCTTGGCCAACAAAGCAGATTCTGATTCTCTTATTTCTACACAGGTACTTGTCAGAGCCAATAAGTTATATCCTGCAAAATGCCGTCCCCACAAGTCCTCCAGCCAGTTCTCAAGATGAAGGTGGACGAGCTTTTTCTCAACTGGTTGAGTGACACTGCAACCCAGTCAGTGCTTAAAGACTATCTTGACTTAATCAAAAGTGGACAACACATTGATTTGAATAGTGGGGACGCTCAGGACAAAAGGGCACTGACTTTCAACGAGAACAACAATGTGGCATCCCAAAGGAACCTAGCAGAGAAGAAGCCTGCTCCCCTCGGTACTCCCTCCAGCCCCTCGTCTGCCAGTACTCTACCTTCTGGCAGCAGCAGTAACACCAGAGTGACTGGACCCAATGGCAGAGTACTACGGAGGTCTGTCAGCACAAAAAAGGTAAACAATCTTCTGAAACAGTAAATAAATAGGTTAAAAGACATTTAAACTATTTTCATTAGGTTTCTGCAGCACAAAAATATCATTCAAACCTGTTATTGAAGCTGTTATGAAACTGATTTACAGGTTTAAACAAGGATTAGAGGTTCTTACGAGATCATGCCACAGGGCTTTCGTGTAAGGTTGCAGTTAATAACAGCAAAAACTAGGTGTGTCTCGTATTTTCTCCCTACTTCCTACAGCCATACGAAGCATCTGTAACTTAAGGGTGTGTTGCATAATCTTTAGTAACCCCTGTCAGTTTGGCAACAGGTGTCAGCAGTAACATCTAAGGTTCAAGTAGAGATGGTGGATATATCATTATTTTGTAGTATGTGCCAAAGAATACAATTAAAACCCAAATTCATCTCCCTCACTGTGGTTGTTTTGTGTTTTAGTAGACTGTACACTCACTTACCAGTTTTGTTCAGCACACCTACACTCATTACACACTGCATTCCAATACAAATGCCTGGAATAAGTTCCTTGTTTATTCAACTAAGTTGTTTACTTCACTCAGACCAAGGAGATGAGAACTTGTTATACTTGCAGAAAGGAGGTGTCTGATTTTGTAGATTTTCTTGAAACATTTAACCATAAAATCTGCAGTGTCGCAGAAATCCTGCCTTTTGTCAGACATTTTAGCATGCTACAGTATAAAATGCATCAATCTAGGTAATGCAGTTCATTTTTAAAAAAATCCAATTTACTGAGCTCCAACAGCCATATATACAAAACAACATATTCTTATAAATAACAAGCACAACCTTATATTGATGATATGGATCACTGATAACTGAATTTATATATTGATATAGATCAATGTATCATATCACCCCAAAGTAACATCTGTGCTTTTCTCTTACAATATTTCAAAATGTCTAAAGTGCAAAATGCCTGAAACAAAACCTCTGTTTCACATTTTGCTTTTATGGGTTTTGCCAACAAGTGCATCTGCAGTACAGCCAAAGGTTGCACCTCATTGGACATAGTATGCACATCCAGCTGTAGGCTTAAATGGACTGAGTCACTGCATTTATTAATAGTTGATCTTTCTTCAAAGTGATTGCAGCATTACTCAGTTAGGAATCAACAATTGCTGTCTGCTGGGTTTCTTTAACACTGACGCCCCCAAAAGTTGGATATTTTTCAAATCCTACACTAAGGGATTTTCATCTATTTATTTAATCCATCCAGACTTTTTACAGATTTCCATTTCTAGTTTCTCAAACTGGGCCCTAATTTATCCTCTAGCCTTTATTTTCCAAGGCTGGCCACAAGAGGCTGCTGAGTGGCCAACAGGATCAAAGGCATTGAAGGACAGTCCATGCTGCACTATAATAGTGGAGCCTCCATGTCTGTAGGCACATATAGTGATTGTTAGTCAAATACTTTCCAAATGTTTTGGCCTCGCCCACGAATTAGTGTGGTATGAGAGGTGGGAGTGTCTGAACCTAGCCTATCCCTGGCCCTCTGGTGACTCCTTCCAGCCTCTGTGTTGCAGATCTTATTATGTCTCCAGCAGGAAATAGGATTTTTGCTTTGGGCAAAAAGAAATCACTCCCAACACAAAACAGTTAAAAGGCTCAAATATGTATGTCCGTTCAAGGACCCTGTCAGGATGAGAAGTTGTGAACATAGTGAGTGTGGTGACAGCCAGACTGCTGGGGCCACGTGCTCTCAGAGACTCCGCCTTCTACATGCTGTTGACATGCTAAAGACGGACATGAGGAGGTTTCAAGTGGTCGCTGGTGTGACATCTGTTCTCTCTCTCTAAATGAAACACTTAGGCTGGAGAGCTAGACCCAGTGTTCAGGCTCAGGGCAAGGCAATTGTGTCTTGCAGATGATGTTTATTTTGTTCTTTTTCTATTGTGTAATGTACGACCAAAAAGAAAGAATATCAGCTCGCATTACCCGCATAATCAGATTTTCAGAGCTTTGTGTCGACAAAGCAAAATTTATACATATATTACATATATCATTTTAAACAACTAGAAAGTTAAAACAGATGCGAAAAGTCCATCATGCTTTGTTTTCCATTATTTTCAGACAAAAGTATCAAACTATAATGTATCAAAATTCAACATCAATACAGTTTTTGATCGTATGTTCAGTCAAAAGAACATCAGGTCTCGGTGTAGATAAAAGCCTTTTTGTTACCCCTATGCCCACAGGAGGAAGAGGATGTCAAAGATGAAAAGCAATGCAGCAGCCTGCTGGTCTTCTTTGTGGGTTTCAGATTTGATTGTTTTTTTTATAAGAGCAATCAGCTGGATTTGAATCTTAACCAAGAACTTTCTCTCTTTCAGTCTTGTGTGTCCCTTAGCCGTTCTAATTGAGGGAGGTGTGACAGATGGTTTTGACCTTCTTGCACATCCATGTCTCTTTCCTCCCACTGACCTCCGGCCCCTGAAGCCCCCCTCTCACCCCAGATTAATAAAAAGCAACTGCTGGACAGTTTGTGTGTTCTGCTGTGATGTGTCATGGCATGTGGCCACACTGTGTCACTCACTATTAAAGGGATTGTGAGTTTGTATAAAGTAATACTTCTATTTTAAGACAACAAAATGAATTCCTGCATACAGATGCATTCTTCAAAGGATTACACAAAAATTCAATTTATGTCACGCTGATGCAGCCCCGGAACAGCTGGTCTGACTTTGACATCAGACACTGATATAGATAGCCTTGGTTCCCTTGTGTTGGCATTACATACTCAGGACTCTGCCAGTAAGATGAGGTGTGGCAGCACATTCATCCTCTCTGTAATTTGCTCTGAAACAACCTCTATTAGATGCTGCTCATTGTTAGAATATGTGGTCATAGATGATTAATTTACACTATGTACAGTAAATATCAGCTTCCAGTGAAGGCACGGCTTGCAGTTCTGCTGTGGAGCTCAACACCTCAAATCCCCTCCATGTTTTAAGCGCAGTATGCACGCACACACACACACACACACACAGGCGCTCAATAGTTTCATTAAGATTAGAAATAAATGTACTTTGAGGGTTTCTCTTTTCAGCTTCTGCATTTAGGATCATGGGTTATTTCGCAAGATGTATTTTTATAACATGCTTGGTTGGGCTCAGCAACATTGAAGCTATTTGAAGCCGGGGTCTAGGGTCACGTTATCAGTTGCCTGACCTGTCAGAGAGAACCAGGTGTTAAACTGTTTCCCACAAGTCCTTTTATTTTGGAGTCTGAAGCGTTCGATTGCAGACTTTGGGTTTCGACTCGGACTTTGGCCTCATATGAGATAGCTCAAAGAAATATTGGTTGTCTTTGAGCTGATGCATTTCACAAAGGTTTTTCTTTTTTGTCTTTTTGAAAAGTGATTTGATATTTTCTATTCTAAATTCGGTGCCCTTTTGTCATTAGCCTCATTCGGCCTGTTGTTGGTGGAGCTCCATTCCATTGTAAAATTTTAACTGAATTAAGTCATTCTGTATAAACTCTCAACATAAGTATTTTCTCTCAGCTAATTCAGTTATTTCTAGACTTTTTGAAAAGAAGTTTACAGACATAAAAACTAAATATGTACAAAACATTTAAAATAGGTTAAATTCAACACAGATAACATAGATAGAAGGCACTAATTAACAAAACCTTAATAAGTAAAAGAAAAAAGAAAACTTTTAACAGCCAATTGATGAAAAATATTTTTTTTAAAGAGGACACTGAGGTAAAGTACAGCAGTTACAACCTGTGAAACATAAGTAAATACTTTTGGGACATTCAAAAGGTAAATATTATCCTAGCAAATTTGTATTGAAAAATAAATATGTATATTGGAAGTGAAAAATGGAAATTTGAAATGAAATACAGATAATTCACTTGGTCTCAAAAGCTGTTGTTTCTAACATCTGACCACTATAAACCTTCAATGTTTGCTCTCAGTGACTTGGGGCCCCATGTGCCTTCACTCCTTATCTGCAGCTTCTTCCTTTAGTGTTTTGACCCTTTGCTCCACTTCTGGTGCCATGTAGGCTACATAGATTTTCCAACAAACCTCCATGATAACCGCCTGGCTTTGCTTTGCATTATTACTGTCATGCAGGCCAACTGATCTGCTCACATCATGTTCTACTTGCTGGCCTACCCCGAGCCCACCATGTTGTCAGTCAATCAGGGCCTATTTTTGGCCCACGTTCACATGTATCCCAAATCCCCGTCTCAGACATCCGATTGTGGTGGATTGAGCTGGAGCTTTCTGGATTTCACAGCAGCATCAGTTCTGTACCCGCACTGTGAACCAGTGAGATGGTTTGAGTCCCTTCTGTGTGGATGTACGTGTCAGTGATTCGATAATGTTAGTAATGCAGAAGCCAGTTCAACATAGAATTTGTGGGACATGGTTGTATTGATAGTTTGGGAAAGCCCTCTGGGGAGTTTTGATCGGTTTGCCCCTCCCCTCTGTAATATTTCTTTCCACTGTTTTTGCCTGTCTGCCCTGCATGTTGTCTCTTGAATATCGCAGCGCTAACGGGCAATTTGATGTCTGCTGTTAGTTCTAACATCCAGACCTGCCAATAGTCACTAACTCCAGACAGCGTGGTTCATAATCTCATCGGTTATGTAATGAAGTGAACATGACCAGACACATGTTTCTGTACTAATCAGATTTAGCCGTTTACAGATTAGACATATTATTGGGTCAGTCTGAGTTCTTGTGATGTTCTGTTTGTCACAATGACCCATTAGAGCGCGGTCGCAGCACTTTACCAGCATGTCTGTGGCCTCAGAGGTGATGCCGCTTGGACAACCTGCCTTTCAGTGGCCCCAAAGATGATTTGGTTAGTGGCGATGCCTGCTGGAGATTGTCCATTTTGCCTATTTAAAGGCTTCATACAATCCTGTAGGAAGCTTATATTCACAGCCTGTGTGTTTTTGTGTCTTTGTTGTTTTCTCACACTATGTGTGCCTTGAATTTTAAAAACACCGACGGGGCTGTTGCCTCATATGTAAACCAACACATCATTATCCCCACTGTGTTGTAAAACCTCTTCTTATCATGAAATGTACTTTCTTTTTGTTTGCTCAAAACACAAAAACGGACAGAGCAATATTCTATGTGAGCTGACAGTTTCATGTCATCTACCAGGTTTTAGTTTGGCCTCTGTGCTTTCCTTTCCATATTTGGTCTGAATTGATGAGCACGAACAAAAGGCAGCCAGTGTGAAAAAGCCATCATACAAACAGCTTATCAAGCATGTGCAGTGTCCTGTGTGCACGATAACAGGAACTGGGTTTGAGCAGAAACCAGTGGAAAACTGTAGACTCTGTGATCTTGTCATCTAAAAATAATGTGGGTGTGCTTTCACTTTCTGTGGAAAATAACAATAACATTAACAAATGTAGGTTTATTTATGTACTCTGCTGATGTGTGGACGTCACTATGCCATTTCTGTTTAATTAACATTTACATCAGCAGGCATGTACAGGTAGGGCTTTCCCTGTGTACAGTGAAAGTAACCCCAGAGCTGTTAGATCATCATTTTTGCACAGAATTGATGTAATTGCCATCACTTCATGACAGCAGCAACCGGAAGCAGATGTTTGTTTGAGGACTAAAGATACACCCTTGTTTTCCAGATCTAGTTTCTTGGATTGCCCAAACTGTGCCTACTGGGGCTTTTAATAGGTGCAGACTGGTTCGGTCATCATTCTTTGAATTTGACATGGCCACCCCCCCTCCTCTATTGCCCATCAACTATAATAAGACGTGGAATGGCTGGCAGCCTCGGCTTGCAACGGGAAGGCAAAACAAAGGCCACCATTAGATAAGATGCAGAATAGTTGAATATATGTGCGTCTTTTAGTCATGTATGTGTCATCTGGTGAATTGACCTACACTCTTGTTGTGTATTATTATGAAGTCGTACCTTGTTTGTGTTCTTTATTTGCCAACACCTCGTTAAGTTTATTTTTCTGCCTGTTGTTCTTGGGATTTACACTTCCGGGCAGATTTAGTGACAGGTTTAGCAGAAGTAGCATGTGGCTTTCATTATATTCCATCACTTCAGGGGTTTTGTTTTGAATTTTCCCATTAGTGTCTGTGTGGACTGTCCCAGGGAAGGGGGATTTCAGTCTGCAGGCCTCGGAACAGAGCAAAGTTTCTCTGAAGTGTTTGTCTGTGTGGGAGCTTTTCAGAAGGGAAGCCGGTGAACATGAGCAGTGTGTCAACATTGTATTGAGGTGCATCCCTCAATTGGCTCCTGAGGCTGCTGCAAGCTGCGACAACAGGTCTGTCTCTTTACATAACCTTCCATGAGCACTGAGGAATGCAAACTGGAAAGGGCAGATCCATTGCACACACCCCTCCCATCACACACATACACTGTGTGACTCCCACACACAAACACCCCGCCACTTCTTATCTCCCCAGCAGCTTTGAGGCAAGGGCTCCCTGACCCTGTGCGGTGTACGTGTGTGTGCGTATGTGCATGTTATGTAGAGAGTGGGACAGAGCGGCAGGCAGAGCTGAGATTGTGCGACCAGATCTGGAATGGGAGAGAGAGTCACAGTAGCAGCTGCTCCCTTGCATTAAGAGGCTCTCACTCTGACAGAGGACAATCACAGGGACACAGACACAGAGGACTTCCACTGCTGCCACTGCCTTTTGCTCACAGTGCTCACTGGTACTGAGTGACTTGAGCAGTCAAGAGGATAACGCTGGATTGAGTGTTGTGTTTGTGTATATGTCCTCCCCGTCCTGTCTGGAGCAAGGATGAGGATGAGGGAGCTGTCTCTGCGTCAGGACCCTGACCTGAGGAAGGAGTTGGCCCTGCTGGCACGTGGCTGTGACTTTGTTCTGCCCTCTCGGTTCAAGAAGCGGCTCAGAGCCTTCCAGCAAGGACAGGCAGGTGTTTGTATGAGTGTACCCTCTACCACACAGGCTTTTCTGGCCTTTCAGGCAGCCAGTGGGCAGGTCTATTAATGTGGGCTGGTATCTGTGGGCTTCATGTCTTGGTATTCAGCTTATATTAGTACAAATCTTTCTAGATTAAAGGCTGATTGTACCTTTACTTCTCTGTTAAAAAGTCTTAACAAAGTGGAGCTTTAGAGACAGTTGCACCTCAGGCACAGAAGGACAAAGGAGTGACATCACTTTCTCTTGGCAACTTTCATCACATGCCTTCCACACATTGCTGTGCCAAATGAAATGTGATTGTTGTGCAATTATATCAACTTTTGTGGCTTGTTGTGGGGGGGTGGGCAGGTATTCCTCGTTTGAACAGAGGAATATGAGCTGTGGTTACTGGATGATGTTTCAGCTGAAGTGGTGTGTTGCACTCAGCTGCTTTACTGTCCTCTCTCAGACCGCATCATTGTGAATGTGCAAAATGTCATGGAGCTTAGCGGTTGTGCTCAAGAGCTCTGCTAGCGGTTAGCATAAAGCGAGAGAGAGAGAGAGGGAGAGATAGAGGGGACAGTGCTGGGCAGGGCAACAGGAGATGTTTATGTCCTTTTATAGCCATGGCTGACACCAACACACAGGACAGAGAGGAGCAGAAGACCAGCAGCATTTATCATTCATCAGGTTCAAACAAGCTGATAGAAAACCGCAAAACAATCTCACTTGTAGTCACACACGCACATAGAAATTGAAATGGTTAGATTGTGTTGCCCTCTATCATTTTAAGATTTTTGATCATATTGTGTTAAAAGTTGTATTTAAACGTCTGCCCTAACAAATCTACCTAAAGGTGAAAACAATGGGTAAAAAGTGTAGGATTTGCCCCAATAAAGAAGACGGTATTTTTATCTCTTAGCAGGGGGACAGTGTGTGGGTCTGTTTATGTGATTATTAAAGGCCATTGGAGACTGATCCAGTTAGCAAATTCTTGAGTCATGTAAATAGTCTTTGGATATGAGATGGTGATTGAGAGTGAAGCATGCTCTGCTCACGCTGTTTTTAGTAACCGGCTAATATGTGTAACATAACACAGTTTGATCCTGATGCATTCTGGCTTTTAGTGTGTATGTCTTTACTGATTCATATCCTCTGCAGCTTGGTCCTCAGCAAGACACACAGAATTTATCAATGAGTATGATCTCCTCACAGTGGAATCAAATGTATAATTGCACAAATACACTGGTCCATTGTTGCATTATGTCATTGTTGGAATACTTAAATCATGACTAGTTAAGGACACACACATGTCTAAGCTCTGACATTTTCTGGAGGTTGTTAAAAAAATGTATGGAGATCAGCTTTAAATCCTGTAATGACTCCAAGCTACCAGACCCTAAACACACACTGTAACTCAGTTTAACACACACACACACACATGCATAACATGCCAGCCCTGCTTCTATCTCTAGGGCTGTCACTGACAATTACTGTTTGCTTATAATCAGGTACTCTGTTTAAAGCTATAGTGGCTCACTCTGAGCTCTGAGACATATTTATCAGGATCCATACAAAGTCTTAAAAGTTGCTTTATTTTAGCCTTCATGTTTTCAAGGTTAGCGATTTAATTTGAATCTACTCCTTGAAAAATGCTTGTTTTTCAACATATCGTAGTGCTGAATCTACTTGCTGAATCACCCATGTAAACCAAAAATCTGTTATAATTCAAAATGAAACAATCCCATCATATTTGTTTATCTCATTGTGTTTCACAACAAAGCTTATAGCTTGATAAAGCCTTTCTTGACTATAGAAATCAGCAAGCATTAAATAATCATCAAAAAATACAATCAAAGTTCAAATAAACAGCTAGTAAAATATATAAAATGTCAATATACATTGGCTGTGAGGGATACATTTTTGGTTTAAGTACCTTGAAAGTGCTAAAAAAGTGAATTTTAGTCATAAAAAGCTGTATGAACCCTGATTTACGCATCATGACATTGCAGTTTCGTTCTTTCATCTGGGCTTTCAGTTGACAGAGCAGACAAAAGCACAGGTGTCATTAGTATCTTTAAAACTGTCAGTATCCAGGTGAGGTGTGTCAGCTGTCAGGTCATGTTATTGTGAATGCTCACGGGGAAACTTGAGTCATCAGTAATGCTATTTATAATTTGTAATGTGCATTTTCTTCTATGTTGTCATAATTTCTGCTGTGAAAATAGCAAAAATGTGGATTTATTTGATTGAATAAATTAAAAATGTCTTTATTAAAGACCCAGTAGTCAGTATGTTCTAAGCATTTCATTTCCAAATATATAAAGATGGATCTTGGTATTTTAAGCATTACTGATGAGTCACTCCAAGGTGTGTTGTGTTGTGTTACCATATCGCATGTTGTTTACAGTTAGATCACGGGTTATCTTGTTGAAGGCCAAAATATTCTTCTAAACTTTATTGTGATACCAGAGATATGAAGATAATTGCTCTGTGATGACTGATTACTATCGTTAAGATACCAAAACAAAAGCCTCTCAAGACCAGTTAGTTGACTTAACAAAGATAAGTTATCTCCGTCACATATTTTGTTTTAAAAAAGAAAGTACTAATATATGGTTATCTTGTTATTATCTTGTTCTGTATAGCCCTTTAAATGCCTGTTTTTTTTTTAGACATAATTTGATTAAAAGATTAACAAGTTGCAATCATTGCAAGGTCAAAAGGCTAAAATGATAGTGAAACTATTCTGCAGTGACAATCTATTTAAGGGGAAAGTTTATCATAGGAATATTTATTACAGATAAATGGATAATAACTATAACTACCAGCTGTGTTGTCACAACTCTTCCCAGTTGGGGCTCGGGGCTGTTCAGAGAAGTGGTTTTAGTGCTAGCAATGTAGACCTTGTGCCAAGGCGAGCCGTAGCACAGGCTGGAATGCTGTTAGCCTTTGCTAGCATCGGTGGCTAACAGTTTGTTTGTCTGTGTGTGTTTGTCTCCAGGCCCAGGTGAGGACGGAGGAGCCCGTCACCACAGCGCTGAGTGAAAGCATTCCAAAGTTTTACTTCCCACAGGGCCGGCCCCAGGCCAACCTCAACATCGACGGCCTCATTTCCAAAATTGAGAAAATATTTTCCCAATTCCCAAATGAAAGGGCCACCATTGAGGACATGGGGCAGGTCGCCAAGGTGAGAATGTGATTTGCAGCACGGAGGTTCGGCCGCCACCCAGCAAATTATTTTCATTAGTGCCATTTAGCTCCCGACTTTACAAGTGTTTGCTGACTTTAAACCTCTTCGGAAAATGTTATCTCCGTCTCCCAGAGGAATGTGAGTAATGGCCTGAGGGGAAACTGAGTGAAGAGAGAAATGACAGCGAGGTTTCCTCAGGGCCTTTAAGTGATGCAACACTGCTCGTCATCCCAACACTGACATTGTGCTGCTCTTTTCTGCATTAAAGATCACACGTGTATCTAGGAAGTGCAAGTTTTGCCCCATCTCTTTTCTCTTATTTCCATAACAGCCCTGAATGTCTTCTGCTTACGTGTCTCTCTAGGCCTGTGAGTGTCCCCTCTACTGGAAAATGCCATTGTTCTGCTCGGCTGGAGGCGACAGGACCGGCTTCGTGTCCGTTCACAAGTTCGTGGCTATGTGGAGAAAGTAAGACAATGGTTCTTCTTATTCTCACTGGACCACTGGTGTACTCGCAGCCAAATGGCTCATACAATCTCCTTTGAACAATGATGACCACTTGGCTGAGATTACAGACGCTGCATGCAGCTCGCTGCTATTGTGACATTTTCCCTTTCAATTTCTAAACTGATATCATTGATCACAAAGCCCTCACAAATGCTCACAAGGGAGTAGTTGCTGGCCATATACAGTATTTGAATGAAAACATCTATTCAGCGTCTTTTGCATGAAATTGAAAGGAATACCATTGGGCTTTTGTAATGGCATCTGTGCTCTTAGCTGCGTGCTGAATGCCGTTGTATGCAATAGGCATGCTCTTGTATTAATGCGAGAGCCTCCAGAGAAATGGATAGACCTGGCCTTTGACTTGAGCTCATGACTGAGCCATTCTTAGATGAGAGGCCGCAACAGACGCTTGCATTTTTTTCCCCAGTCGCTACTATAACACTCAGCACTCATAATCACCAGGCGGCGATTCAGAATCCTAATTTCAGAATGTATTATACCTGCACTTTCCCTTTTGAGGGGGAACAATTTCAAACTTTCACTCTTGAAAGAATGATAAAAAGAATAGGGAGAACATAGAGGGAGTAACCTTGCAACCATCTGTTCTCTCTTTTCTCCTCCAGAACTCTGCAGACCTGTCACGACGACGCTTCTAAATTTGTGCACCTCTTGGCCAAGCCTGGCTGTAATTACCTGGAACAAGACGACTTTATTCCATTCCTGCAGGTACTGGCTGCAGCACACCCAGGGAGAGGGCTGGACTTGGCAGTGCGGGGTGGCAAAAATTGCATTGGCTTGGGTGGTGCGAACTGGACTTAATTTTAGGACTGCCCTGCTGAAGCAGAGCTTTTTTCATGTGGCGGAGGACTAATTCAGGAACGTTATTGTGCGCCAGTAATGTAGTGGAGGGGAGATCACTGAAAGGAGGCTCCACCGGGACTTATAATCAGCGGATATTAACCAAATGAAGATGTCGATGGGAATGTGATTCACACATATTCGCACCAAAATTATCCTAGAAATCATGAACGCAGATTTATCCGATAATTTAATGATAGGAGTCTAATTTACTGTTTGGTTAGTCTCACCATGTGGACCTGCTGTGCTGGCTGTTTGTATTATCATCCCTCCTGACAAGCTGTTGGTTCTCCACACTGGCCCCACCCTACACCTGATTCATTTTCATGCTGGCAGGAGCGTCTGGGCTGCACTGAACCCCCCCGTTAGCATACCAGCAGAGATGCCTTGTGGCACACGCCGTTTAATTTGTACGGCTCCGCTCGGCGAATCGCCTTTGACTGTTTTGATGAATGAAAGGCGGATTGCAGTGGAGTAGATTTGACTGTCCCCGCCTGTTTCCTGTGCCCTGTGATTTATGTGTTTCTCTATGATTTAATTTCTCACACTAAGAGTCAAAGAGGCACGACGGCTGCCCTGAAATAAGGCCTTTTAATTTCATTGCCGCCTTCGCATTTATGTCAACAATTCTTTCCCCCTAGCAGAAAGAGACGAGGGAGGGGGGGGTAGAATAAAGAAAAGACACGGGGGAGTTTCATGGCAGGAGTATAGCTACAGTTCATTTGAAATGCAGCACACCCCCTGTGACTTTATGGCATGACGAAGGAGAGAAGGTTAAGAGCAGCCTGGCCTTCAAACCACTTTGCTGTCAAATCAGAAAGACTTAAGTTCATCCCAAAACCGGTCAACCCAGACTTTTCTGACTTCAAAGAAACATTTAAATTTGATGGCCTCTTCCAACAAGGCCTGGAGCCTTTTCTTTACATAGCAACATTTAAGCAGCATATTCCATGACGGAGTGATGTAGATAGACACTGACAACTCTGAATGTTTGAATAAGCTCACATTCATATGCCTACTGTCTACCAAGACAAAGACACATGTGGTTTTGCCGTTTGACTCGTCTCTTAGAGTAACTGCAGGATTTGACTGAACATATGTATTTGGTATTGTTGTCGGCACAGCATGTCATTGAGTTGTTCTTTTGCATTTGTGTTTGTTGGTTTTGAAGGGTTTGTTATGGAAATGAGGCGGACATGCAGTAGAGACACTGAGCTGACTTTACACTTTGTTTTCAGGATGTGGTGAACACACACGCAGGCCTGGCCTTCCTGAAGGAGGCTCCGGACTTTCACTCGCGATACATCACCACGGTACGCTACCGTAACTGCACATCACTACTGCAAAACAGCAAGTAGTGACACATTGAAATGCATTCATTATATTTATCTCAAGTAGTGTTTAGTCGATAACACTGTCAGATGTTCTTCAGGTGATCCAGAGGATATTCTACAATGCGAACCGCTCATGGACTGGAAAAATATCGTGTTCTGAGCTCAGGAAAAGCAATTTTCTTCAGGTATTTAACTCTGCAAATACAAACGTTTAAGTATCTAAAAATATTTAAAGAGAAAAAAAATTAGAGGAATATTTTATGTCAACTTAGGTCTTCCTTTTTCAACTTAAAAAAACAATAATATTAATAATAATAAACAATATTTTCTATTTGTTATACTGTTGTCACCAAAGTAAAAGCCAATATTTTTATATTATTATTTATTATTTGGAGATTTAGATTGATGTTATAAGTCTGTTAAATTGTTTACATGTTAAATTGCACTAAGTACTTGTATAGTAAGTCACAAAAGTCTGTCACACAATATTGAAAATATGATTGTAACTTTTTACATCTGTCACAGAATTTGGCGTTGCTGGAGCAGGAAGAAGACGTGAACCAGCTGACAGAGTTCTTCTCCTATGAACATTTCTACGTTATCTACTGCAAGTTCTGGGAGTTGGACACAGACCACGACCTCTACATAGACCAGAAGGACCTGGCGCAGCACAACGACCAAGGTGCACAAACACACCTGAGCGCCATTTAAGGCAATAGTTAATAAATGCATGCATATATAAATATACCTCTGAAATAAATTTGACACTATATACCTAAATGCACATGTAAATATACAGTATAAATGATGAACGATATGTCAGTAAGTAAATAAACAGGTTTTTCAAAGGCTAGCTTATCGGCTGTTACAAGGTTAAACCCAACGCTGCCCACTGTGGCGTCCGGCCCTGAGGTTTGTGCTGCCTGAATTCAATTTGCTTCAGCCGCTAACAAAAGGTCTGTTTTCAGATCTGCAGTCTGCATCCTCTCTGCAGAAACAGGCTCAGCAGCGGGGAGTGAGGCGGAGCGACCAGCTAGTTGTTTCAGTGTGACTCTGATAACCGCGGCCCGTTCTTTTCAATATAAGAAACTAAAAAGAAAAAGAAAAGATATTAAAATAAATGTCGTGTTAGGAAATAAAGCTCACATAAAAGCCCCTTAAGTAAATCAAAGTAGTGCTTTGAAAAACTTTAAATAAAAAAACCCAATTACGTATTTACAGAGTTCAAACAATAGTTTTAGCATCATTTTTTTTTCTCCTAATAAATTACAATATTTGTTTCAGGATTTATTTCATGGCCATATTTTTTTTTTCATAGAGATATTTTGTATTTTTTTCATACTGACTTATTAAATGGCATTTCATAAACATCTGCTGAATTTGTTGCATTTGGATAAACTGTGTATCTCATAATCACACACAGTTCAGATCCCTAATGACAAAGGACAAGTGCTGATATATCTGGTCAGAAAACAACTTGTCTTCAGCTCTCCTGGCATTTATTGGCACAGTCAGCAGGCTGAAACTACATGCACCAATAAAAAGCGTTTGTGAATGTCATTTGGTCGAGGTCTACCGCTCACACACAAACACATGCTGAGGAGAAAGACTTGTCTTTGTCGCGTCCTCCACACACACTCCACACCACATGTTCTGAGTTGATGGCCTGTGAGTGAGGCAGGGGAAATGAGACACAAGATCAATAAGAGAGCAGCGTATATACTCTGCTCGAATGACGCCACGTCTGGAACAATTTCTTCCACTATATGGTCAAAAATGATGACCGAAGGATTTATAGCATTGTCAAGATAAAAAAGAGCTTACACTAGCCGGTCTGGATTTACAGTCTGTGAGAATGGATTACATGTGTTGTGAATAAGTTGTACATTAACTGTTGTATGAGAGAGAAGTCTGGATTCTAAGTTATCTCTCTCTGCTGTGTTTTTTCCAGCCATCTCGCATAAGATGATTGAGAGAATATTCTCAGGAACAGTAACACGGTGAGTGAAGAAGTGATGGAGTTTGAAGGATGAGTAACGGAGGCCGCGAGTCATTTGTTTTGTTTTTTAACAAAGACACATTTTAGGTTTCACTCGTAACCGTGTGGTTTGTTCCAGCAGGGACAGAAAAGTGTATAAGGAGGGACGGCTGAGTTACGCTGACTTTGTCTGGTTCCTCATCTCTGAGGAAGACAAGAAGACTGACACCAGGTTTGTAGACGCAGATTCAGCTCACGGGATATAAAAGATATATTCAGAAACTCACTGACCTTTATATAAACGAAGCTTAGCTTTCTGTTTAGCAGCTATCTCAGAGGTATCAAACAATAAAACAGCATTCAGACTCACAATCACACAGAGTCTTTTTCTTAATACTGCTTTCTTATCACTGCTCTTCCCCTTTCCCCGTGTCCAGCATAGAGTACTGGTTCCGCTGCATGGACCTGGATGGGGACGGGGTGCTCAGCATGTACGAGCTGGAGTATTTCTACGAGGATCAGTGCCAGAAGCTGGAGACCATGGCCATCGAGCCCCTTCCCTTCGAGGACTGCCTCTGCCAAATGCTCGACCTTGTCAAGCCCGAGGTCGAAGGTCAGACCCGTTTTACATTCACACACACTCTCTGAAGTTCGCGCACACCCGAAAGTCTAACAGGTTGCATTTTTAACAGTCGGAGACGCATGTACACATCCTGAGGCCGGCTCATCGATGATTAGCTGCAGGAGCGGTTATAGATGAGACACTGACTGATCTGGACTCACTGCAGCCAGCTGTTGCTGTCATCCACACTGTCAACAAATTCCCCCCAGCACTTAGCTTTACCGCCATGCCATTTAGAAGACACTAGTCCACAGTCAGGGTATGCATGTATAGTATTGATAGCCACAGCAAGAATGTGACCCACAGGCGACCTGATGGTTCGCCGTACCAGTGAAGCTGTGTAATATAACATGTAATACGAGACGTCACAACTTCTTATATGAGGCTCGTGTGTCCCTGCACAGTTATTCCTCCTACGAGCTGCACAGCTTTTACAATTTAAAGAGAGTTAAAGTGTCACATTAAATGTGATATTCTTTAGGAGATGTGGTACCGACATATGTGGTAGCTGAAGATAGAGATGTTACATTGGATGACAACATAATACGCACATCAGATGGTAGAATTTATATCCACAGAAAAATCTAAAATGCCAACCAAAATGTCTAATTTCTGCTCTTTCAAAAGCAGAAACTACGCCTTTTAAGTGCTACAAAGATATACAATCCCATCACTTTATTTAACGAGTTGATGTTAATATTTTGTTGACTTTGAAAGCACATTTATGTCTCATCGTAAGGCAAATCGGGCATCTTAAACACGAGCTGGGCTCCCTCTCTGAGAGGCTTTTTACTGAAGGTGATTTGGGATTTTGTTGTCAATACTCCTGAGCTTTATAAGCAGCTGCACGAGAAGGTCAGGCCGGCAAAATGTGCAAGATGTTTGAAAACGGCTCAGTTTATCCAGATTTGACACACTTTCTAAAGGTCGATGAGGTTTATATTGTTGTTTTTGTTTGTTTGTTTTTTGTGAGGGGGGGATCAATCATATTACAGTATTGATCCAGTAAAAATCCAAACATATGCTGGTTTAAAAAATGAAAATGTGCTGCTTTTCTGTCCTTTCATCTTTATAAATAGAATAGCTTTGTTTTTGTTTTTTTACCTAGAATCTGATAACTTGTTCCAGACTTTGTTTTACATTTTTAAGAAAAGATGAGTCCGGTAATTGATACACATGATTGACAGATTAATAAATAATAAAAGCAAACATTAGTTGCAGCGTGAGTTTCAAATATTGTTGCCCAGTCATTTTGTAGATTCATCAGCAGAAAAAAATTGCATTCATAACCCCTGAGACACCTCAAGATGAGATGAAAACTCAACATTTACAGAGTCAGTGAGTCTCACGCCAGGTTTGAAAGCTACATTGGTTCATAAAATCAGGCTAAAAACCTCATAGAGACCTCAAACAGTGATAAATAACCCACGACAGAAGTACGGAAGCCCAGAGACGCAAATGAAAGAAAAAAATCTGGTTATTTGTTTTTTAAGTCTGATCCAAATGGTTTTCACTCCTGTGTTTGTGACTTAAAAACAGGTGAAAAAAAGTTGTGCCAGGATAATATTTCTAAATAAACTATAAAAACAGGTGCAAAAGTATTTTTTTTCATGATCATTTTATCTAAATGTTTGTTGTTGAAATACTCATTTCAGCCACAAGAGGCTGAAGCACACACAGACCCCTACCACAGCTTTACAATAACAAACACCTTCCATTTTTTCGCCTGTTTTCATTGATGGGAAAAAGAAAAATCAAAAAATTCTCACACAAACTTTTTTGAACTGTGTTCAAAGGAAAAGAAATGAAGAAACTTAAAAGGATCCAGCTGTTCTTAAGACATAAACACAGGAGAAAAAAATTCCAATCAAACTTCCGTGCATAAATCATTCAGCACTTTCTAAATTGCCTTTTTTTTTAATCCCGTCCAGGTAAAATCACTCTGCGGGACCTTAAAAGATGCAAGTTGTCCCACATCTTCTTCGACACTTTCTTCAACATCGAGAAGTACCTGGACCACGAGCAGAAAGACCCGTTCTCTGTCATCAGGGTGAGTTTAGACTGACAACATGTGAGACAGAGAGCGCCGTGACTTCCTGTCAGAGGTCACGTGGATCACGTGTCTCCTCCTGTTTTTTAGGAGATGGAGACGGACGGCCAGGAAGTCTCCGACTGGGAGAAATACGCTGCAGAGGAGTACGACATCCTGGTGGCCGAGGAGGCCGCCAACGATCAGTGCAACGACGTGTAAGTCTGACTTTCATCATCCGTCTGTTTCAAGCAGCTGCAGCTTAAATGAGCGGCCTGAATTTATCAAACTGAAGACTGAAGTCGAATAACTGCACTTTGACACTAACTCACAATCTTAAGATAACGCAATTAACTACATTTCTTATAACTTATAAAATTGTGCTTAATTTAAAAGACCGTCACAAGTCTCTTTTTAAAATCCCAGCTTGATGGCTGCAGTAATTAAGCTTTCTGATGAGTATTTCTTCACTGTTCCAGTTTAGTCCACTTTTTATGTAAATTTTATCCCCATTTCTATAGCACAAATATATTAGATTTTTTTTTAAAGAATACAAGCATGTTTTTGCAGAAAACCATTCAAAAACTGAAGGATTTATTCCAAAAAATCAACAAAATAGTGCAATTTTTAGTTTGATAAATACAGGCGCTGCTTATTGTGTTAGCTACTGTTGGTACAAATATTCATTATAACTTTATTGTGTGTTTATCAAATGTGGAAACATAAATGGGGAGTTTTAGCAGTATTTGGCAGGACAAGCTGAGTTAGGATTGATAATATATAATATTGTGCAGTCAGTTAGTGTTGGTTCAGTACAGACTGTGTGTGTTCTGTCCAGCAGCAGAGTCAGTGGTAGATGAGGCTGTTGACAGGTTTGTTGTGTGGCGGTTTTAGGAACACCACCGACTTCTAAAGACTAAAGCTGCTAACGAGAGCAGGTAAGACACTCAGGGCACGAGCAGGGATAAAGTGTTCTCCTCCTCCTCTCCTCCTCCTCCTCTCTGGGACAGTCTCGTCCTAAACCCACTCCGAGCTTCTACCCTCACTGTTGACAGCAGATAGTTGTTTGTCAGACGGCACAGTATCATGTGTGTGTCTTAAAGCTGGGAGTCTGTTTTTGAACCAGACACGTTTCTGTTTTTATCCTTCCTCTTCTAAGAAAAAACAAAAAAAACTCCTGCACCATATCTGTCCTGGCCTCAATGTGTTGCTCCTTTGTCCTCTCCAGTTCAAAATCTCCTGTCAGTTTTTTTGGAACTACGCTTATTCGCCTTTTTTAAAGTGAGAAGAAAAGATTAAGACCACTCTCAGACCAGGTGGCAGTTAGCTTAGCTTAGCATAAAGACTGGAAACAGTGTTACAGCTGCAGCTAGCTTGGCTCTGTCCAAAAATAACAACATCCACCAGCACCTCTAAAGCTCACCATGAAACACACTTTACACTCCATAAATTATTAGTTTAATCCATACAATAAACAAAGTGTTTTACTTTAGTTATTTTCTGGACTATTTCTTGGCTGAGCATTCAGCGAAGGCTTGTTTTTACACTCGCACAGATTAAACAAACCCAAAAAATTGGGATGATGTCTAAAATGTACATATAACAGAATGCAATAATTAGCTAATCATTTGTGACATATACTCAATTGAAACCCCTACAAAGACAATATACATGTTATGCTCAAACTGAGACTTTTGTTTCTGTAATTCTGAATTTCATACATTTCTTTTATTTCTTTTCTGGGATCAGGGTTGTGATCAGTGAGCGTTAAAAGTGTGAGAAGGTGCAATGTGCTACTTTTTAGGGTTGGGCCGTTGTACAGATTCCCAAACCAGTTTGATATTAAGCCAAACCACAGCCTGGTATTTCCAAGTGGTGCACTTGACTCAGCAACCGCACCCGAATGTAACATAATGAGACTGAGAGAGCCAATGAATGACAGTGTAGTGGTTGCAGGAAGAAGTTTGTGCAATGTGTTTACACATCTATTTTTTTTTTTTGGCTCACCTATTTTTTCGGCTTCAAATCCAAATGTTTCCATGTTGGTGCAGTTTAATTCTGCCACATTTGACTTTCTTACAAATGGACAGAAAACATGCATATCTTCCCTCCTGTGGCTCCATTAGTCTTTAAATAAACAAATGGAAAATTATGTTGATCACATTGTCATATGTTAACTGTTGCAATATGATTTACTGCCATGATGCCGTGGGCACAGTTTACATATGTAGCCTACTTTTTAATTTGCCATAAGGTTTCATGAGTCTGTTTGCATAAATCAAACCGGTTTAAGCTCATACAGCAGACGGGACCCACAAAACCATAAATCAACCAAACTTTTATCACCTTTTAAACAAAGTCAGGGTAGCTGTTTACCCCCGTTATCCAGTCTTTGTGCTAAGCTAAGCTAAGCTAAGCGTCTGGTGGTTTCATTACTGTTTAGATCTCTAACTCGCAGCAAAAAGGCAAATAAGCATATTATCCAAATCAAACTGTTTCTTTACTAGATCATCCTTCAGCACATTGCGTGTTACTGATCTGTTCCTCCATGTGTCTGTTTAGGTACGATAATCCTCTGAGCCCTCTGGGGCAGCACATCTCCACTGAGCTGGGTCTGACAAAGAGACACTTCTTTGAGATCCCCAGCCCTCACTGCAACCTGGACCTGGACGAGTACGAATATGACGATGACTTTGAATGACCCGCCGCCCCGTAGCGTTTTCTCACACGCCTGCTAAGCGCTGTGCGCTCCTGGAAAACAGCTCGGTGTTAAGCGGACGGATCGCATCAACAAAAGGATTTGCAGGTTCAGGTTCAGGTCCCCAGGACACTGTGGGAGCACTGGTGTGGGGTAAGATGTGCTGGAGAAAAGGACGCACATTTGGAGAACAGGGAACGTGATGTGGTGTGAGCAGACGGTGGTTCTTCACTGCACTGTACCAGATGTTTTAATATTTCACACGTAAAGAAGTCGCCACAGCTGGCTTCATGATGTCACAGCGGTGCGTTCAGGCGTTTGCTTTCTCCCCACGTTAACACATGAAAAGTGGTGTTTGTGTACGTATTGCTTTGTATAAATAATGTTTGGGGAAGAGTGTGATTTAACCTGGACGTCAGTGCTGTGTGATCACATTCTTTACACACTGGAGCTCCTGGATCGCTGCACAGAAAACAGTGTTTTTTTCATTCAGGTTTTGAACTAATTATCATCTGAAGTCATTGGCTAATGTTACATTCCAGTGATCGTAACGGAAAGTTTTCTATAAGACTGTAAATTCATTCATGGTTGTTTGTTGAAAAGACGTTGCTGTAAATGCCAAACAAGCCACCGTTGAGCCTGCTGCACACACACACACAGTATATATTGTACAGGTCTTCACTCATTATGGAATAGATTTACTGTATGTGTGAGATGGGTTATTACTATTAAATTATTAGAGATGGATTTATAAATAACTGTAAATATTTATTTGGTGCTTGCTGTGTTTGTAAATGATTTGGGAAAGTGTTTTAGACAAATTCTTTTTTTGTATGTTATGAAGTACTGGATTTGAATGTACTTTGACAGAACAAAAGGAACCAATTTTAAAATGTTTTTGCTTTTCTTTAAATTAATAATAAAGCCTTGGTAAATGGAAGAGTAAAGACGGTGCAATTTGTTGATTCTTTTAGTAAAAACCTATTTTAATGTGCTCACTTTAGGTCTCCGCTGAATAACATAGGAACACAATTTATCACCATACAGCTGAGCGCAAACATTACAAAAGTGAAAATATTTCTAAAAGTTATCCCTCTTATAAAACATCTTAATGCGTCTTAAATGGAAAAGTTGTAAAGGCATTTACAGAAACCAATATTACAGCTTGGGGATATACTTTTTTTATTTAAATTAGTTTACGGCCATACATAAGCAGTTTTTTGGCAACTTAACCATTTCCTATAAGGAGCAATAATAATAATAATAAAGTGGCAGGCAGGAAAATAAAGCATCATTTGTAACGTACTCTCAAAGACAAGTCAACAGTTTTTGGACCTGATCCAAATGTTAAAAAAAATAGATAATTTAGTGTCACTCGTTACATTCAAGTACAGCATGTAGAAAAAAAAAGCTTAACACACGGATCCACTTGGTCCTCAAATGAAAGTGGTCTGTGAATAAAACACACTTTAGACATTATTTAAAGAACATCACTGATGTTATTCTGCAGCTATTATAAACAACAACAAATCCCATGAAAAGATTTAATTGGTTGCTACTGAAAATGTGAGATTTCTTTTGTCTGATCATACAGCAGGTCCAGGTGCTGTAAAAATACTGTAAAAGTTTTAAAACACTCAATCTTCTGATTAACAGCCGTATTCAGGAACTGGTTTCTATAAGTTTGTGTA